>CAJNOP010000133.1:326374-342768 GCA_905250075.1 Rotaria sp. Silwood1 | reverse complement strand
AAAGTTTCAAGTAAAACTAAGCGTCTTAATTATTATAAATCTTATTATTTATTTCTATTGTTTTTGGCTTTACAATTGTTAATAATTATTGTTGATAGTGTTTGAAACGAATGTGAGAAATAGAAAAGTGTTTCGCGACAAGTGATACATTTACTTCTTGTTCATTTACAATAACATGTATATAACTATTGTTTTACCTAAGAATATTTTTCTTTTTTTAAGAATCTTCATTTTAACGTTACTTTTATTCAAATAAGGTCAATTTATTTGCATATTTATTCTACAGAATAGACACTACCTGTTTTTATATCAATAGTTGAATAACAACCAATCTATCAAATAATTGTAGCTTTTCTCGTATTAGCAAATAGATATGTTCTTTTTTTTCTTTTTCATTATGATAAAAGTCTTCTATTGTTTAAAATCTAATTGAAACATCCATCGTCAAACTCTAAATCCATGTTTGATGAATATAAATATAATTGTTCGTTGTTATTCACAAAGTTGAATTGAAAATGTTCTATCATCTCGATAGAATAATACTTTATCAATATTAAATGAAAGAGGAGATGAAACTTTAGTACGAAACTATTTCAAATAATTTTAGTTTATGATTTTAGAAAGCATTCTTTTCATTTTTTCTATTGTATTTAGAGTATTTCTTTATAATTAACATGATACAGTTTGAGAAGTTTAAAATAATACTTGATAATTCTTTTTTGTTGCATTCGATTATCTTTACTCACTGATGAATCTGATCATACACAGTAATGAATCAAATTAAAAATGTGTTTCTAAGAATGAATACGATAATCAATCAATAGAAAAATCATGTAGAAGTACGAATAAACACGTATAGACTTTTAAATATTTAGCTATACTATGAAGAAATTGTAGTTGCAAACCAATATTTAGTTCTCTTTGTTAACTTTATAATAGAGGTTGAAATGATTAATTTAAAAATTCCGATTCAAAACTTTCAAATAAACTAACTGAGTTTATTTGATCACATATATTGCATTTTAGTTGCTAATGATTTATTATTTAAATTAATATCTACAAATACGAATGATTTATTAAAAAGAAACAAATTTCGATGAAAATACTCTCTTTTTCTTCGTATTACATATTGAATAATTTCTTATATTAGTAAATTCATATCGATTATTATGTCTAAATGAATAAATTGTTTATCTTCATAGTGATATGATGTTAACACTTGAGAAACGAAGATAAAATAAATAATTTTCAGTGTAATAATTATGATTAATTTTCTAGATAAGAAAAACAAATGAAGATAACAAATCAAATGAGCATTTTTGTACACTTATACATTATTTAATTAGTTAAATAAATTATTTTAACAACAATATCAATGAATATGATTAAACAAGATTATTATAATCTTAATTGTTCTCTGAATATAATAGAAAAAATTTCTATTTCAAATCGTAGAAATTTAACTTATGAAATATGATTTCCGTATATAATAAGAGATCTATATTTTGAAATTTAGTTTATCAAAATAAATTTCTATACGTGCAATGAAAATTTTAATAGAATTAAAAGAAAAATATATGTTTGCCTTGAATATTTATTTATGTGTAAGTTATAAATGAGATTTTTAAATAATTCGAAGTTTAAAAAAAAATATTTTGAAATATAAAATTAGTTTTATGTACTGCATTTACATATAATGAAGGAAATGTTTTAATGACTTAAATGACAAAGATCAAAATAATATAAATAGTAGAAATTCAATTACATCAGATAAAGATTCACATCAACAAGATCAAATATAGAAAATAAGAAAAAAAAGAGAGTTTCAATTATGATAAACAATTGACTTTTTTATTTATCGATTGAGCTTTTATCTTTCGGATAATTCCCTTGAATATCAAACTTCTCTATGGACAAAACTTTAAACAAATATCTTACTATTAAAATTGGGTGAAAGAGTCTAACATAGAGAAGAAATATTTCAATAGAAAAATGTCATTGAAAAAGAAAAAGTGCTTTTGATAATGTTTAATGTATGATTTATCTTGATTTAATTCTATCGTTAACATAATAATGATAACTCAACTGGTTTACCTCAACCATCTCTATGATAGACTATTACCAAAATTCTATCTTAGGATCGATAAAATCATCAAAACAAATCTCAATACCTATTTTTTCTCTTAACAGAACATTCATTTAATTATATCCTACAAATTTTATACTTCCATATCAATACGTTAATGGTCTTCAAAACAAAAGAAACGTTGAGCATCACGCAAACTGTATATCAGATGCGTCTCATTAGTATGCCTTTAAGTCATTAGAATTAAACAGTCTCATACGAATTGCAGTAACATCTTTATTTTAGTTTCTCTCATATAAATTCTCTGAATCTATCTCATTTAATTTTGTTTTTACAAAAAAGTTCATTGATGGATTATTGTTTAACTATTATTCATACAATAACTATTTGACAATCAATGATTTATTTGTTTTCTTCATATCACGCATCAACTAGAAATTTTCATACGAGACCAAAATAAACAAAAAAACAAATTCGATCTATTCTTGTTTTTATAGTTTTCATTTAACTAAAGATAACTCTTAGAAAATATATGATAATATAAATGAATGTCGTTTTCCTGATGTTCTATTCGATCTCCTTCTACATTAATTTTAATTCATGTTTATTATTGTTTATTAAATGTCGATGAAGTTCATTCTCTCTCTCTCTCTCTCTTTTATTTCTAAATATCATTTACTTACACATAAAATTAATCAATTTCAAATAATTTGAAGAAACTATTTCAGGTTATGCTCTATGATTATATTTCACTTATAGTTGGGACGAATTTCTTTCTATATTATTATATAATAGATTTTATTGAAAGTAAATTATCAAAGCAAAAGATTTAATAAAACATTATGATGAATTATTAACAAGTAGAAATGAATTGGAAATACATAACGAATAAAAGAAAAGAAAATATCTTTCCAAGAAAAACAAATTATCGTTAAAATTCGTTTAGTATAGGTTTAGCACCATCAGAAACAATTCTATAGAATTTAGTTTTTGTTCGACTTAATATAGATAATCAATAATTTGAAGCACAATAAATGTTTATTGTTCAAACACTGCTTTAGCCTGTTCGATATAAGAAATTAATTTTTTTTTTTTAGAATGAATAGTCACTTTACGAAAAATTAAAACTGCTAACAAGTTTTATTAAATAATAATGAACAAAGAATATCCTTCGATGAGATGTAAGTTATTATTGAAACTCAAAATTTGAAAATTCGTGTAAGTGACAGAACTACTTTCTCCCTGAAAATTTATGTTTGTGCGAAGAAAATGTCATAGATTAGTCGATTAGGTTATTGATTTTTATTAAACGAATCGTAATTTAATAATTCTCCTGTGAATCAATAATAAAAAACAATCATAATATTGATGAGCAGAACTCAACAAAATTTAGAAATTAAAATCTAAACTCATATGATTGAAAAAGAATACTAAAAGGAAAAGTTTGCATCAAAACTAGACATGTTAATCATTGTAAAATTGATTATTTCAAAAAAAAACAACAACATATTTTCATGTTATGTGTATGTGATATTAAATTTCTATTGTTATATGTTTGACGTTTGTTAACAGTTATTCATAATAGTATTCGAAATGAATGTGAGAGAGAGAGAGAAAAGTCTTTCATGACAAATTGTCAATTCACTTCTTGTTCATTTAGAATAAAATGTAACTATTGTTTTATTTAAGAATCTCCAATTTTACGCTAGTTCTTTCTTTCAAAAAGAGTCAATCACTTTTGATATTTATTCTAGAAAATTAAATCTATCTATTGCTCTACTTCAATTAAAACTAATTGATCGATTTATTGTAGCTTTTCAAGCATAAGCAAAGATAAATGTTCATTTTTTTTTGTTTATGAAAAAAATCTTTTATAGTTAAAAATCTTGTGAGAATATCAATCTTGAAAGTATAAATCGTGTATTAATGAATATAAATTTATTTTTTCAATGTCTGATATAAAATTCAACTAAAGATGCTACATCTAATTGTATAATTATTGAATTTATCATTTTCAAAAAAAAATCCTTTTTTTCTTTTGATTTCCGAGATTTTCTTTATATTTTACATATAGTTTCAAAAATTCTAATTAATACTCGCCAATTAGTTTTTCTTGCATTCAATGTTTTTTATTTTGGCAAAAAATATTATGGAAAATGATAATGAATCAAATTAATAATGTGTGCATTTTTGAAGATGAATATATGATAGTCAAATAATAGAAATATTATGTAGAACTACATATCGGAGAATGGAGAGACTTTTCAATATTTCTCCGTATTGCTACGTAGAGACAATAGTTATATTGTATTTTTAGTTGAAGTGATAATGTTTATAATAAATAGTGAAATGATTGATTTAGAAATTTCTATTTGAAATTTTAGAAGAAAGAAACCAAGTGAACAAATGAAAAGTGATCTCTAGTGATAGAGATCAGCTTCTTCCTCTTGATTCAAAGTTAAAAGACGGTTAAACTTTAATCATAATAAATATAAGAGTAACATATCAATGATGAGTTTAAAGATAAAACTTTCCTTAAATTCATTATTTACTAACGAACTACTGAAAACAGTTTAATTTTAAAATTCGTTTGCTTTCGTAAGATCTGTAATTGTATTTTCGATAAAGAATTTGGAAAAACTCTAAATAATATACGTCAATTATTTTATATAGTCTTCATACAGTTTCATGTTTGTTTATTTTAAATAAATATTTTAAATATTTATCATCATTTTCTATAGCATTATTATTCCAAATGACATATATTCTGAATACAAATTGATTATAGAGAAGAAGAATGATGATCATCAATATACACATACACACCATCATTAATTATTATTTTTAGTTTTATTTGAAGAAAAAGATAGAAATACATAGCTGATATAATCTTCTACATTGTGTATTAATTCAAAATTAATTTTTTTTTCTTAGATCGAGATAAACTTATCAGAATAGTTGATTAAAACGAAACAAATTCTTATTATTATGAAAAATTCTTCGTGCAGTCGAAGGAATAAGTTTAGATGAAAGTAGTGTTTTATTTGTATGATTAATTCAACAGGTTCTAACATTATCGAGTATATATCTATATTTTATTTATTCAAATTAATTGTTTGTCGTCATATTCAGATAATGTTAACACTTGATGGACTAACATGAAATAAAAAATTCTTACCAAAATATATATTATTTATTTTAGAAATATGATTACGAACAAAAACAAATCAAGATAATAAATAAAATGAGCATCTTTATGCACTTAGAAAATGTTTATTTGCTAAAATAAATTATACAATAAGAATACCAATCGATAATATTTAACAATATTTTAATAATCTTAACCATACTGGTGAAAATTTTATACATAAATGAGTGAAAAAATGAATTGTCCCAGGGTTTATAAGATAAATGTTATACTTAAGGGTGGAGTGTGGATGTGGGTGGGTGTGGAGTTTGTGGGTGTGGGGTGGGGGTGGGGGTGGGGGTGGGTGTGGGGTGTGGGTGTGGGGTGTGGGTGTGGGTGTGGGCTGTGGGGGTGGGTGTGGGTGTGGATGGATATTGATGTGGATGAGATAATAACTGAATCTCTGACCCACACCCACACCCACACCCCACCACACACCCTTATTTAGATGCAGAATTTCATGCGGAATCCAATAATGCTAGTTTCAAGAGGTATTGTCGAGCAAAAACTGAGGGGTGTGAGTGTGTTCTTTTTTTAGTGCACTGCAACACCCCATACTACACATCTACACGCACACCCACACTCTCATAAATCTTAGTAGAATTCTGAGTTTCGAATTCTAAATACACCTTAAACACAAGCCTGCAAAGTTTATATAACATATCTAAAAGAACCAATATTTAAGGTTTAGAAATCAAAGAGTAAATTTTTTTAGTAAAGTGTACACAATAAACTTTGTTTTTTTTCCAGCACGTGTACAACAGAGGGTAAATCAAAAGTAGCAGATGTTCTGTAGATTTTGTTTCTGCTTGGTACATTTGCTATTGGAAACACTGAATCGATGAACGGATAAGCGTAAGTGAGTTGAATTAAATCTGTTTTAACTTCTCTAGCTGATATTCTGTTCGATGTTATTGAAAAAGTGTTTTAACCTGAAACTGTTATCATCATAGGAAGCAAATTTGGTAAATTGTCCTAATCTCTCGTCCATCAATGAAGAGCTAAGGTGTTTGCTCCGATGGTTCCTCGAAGCTGTCTTCTATTCTCAGGCGCCTATATTCGATCAAGCCACGAAGAGATATACATGGAAGTATCAGAGGCTGAACCTCTAGCTATTCCGAAAAATAAAACTACTGATCAACTTCAATCGCTTGGTATTTTCTACGGTAAACGAACGAACTAGATTACACGATGTGTCCATGATCGCGTCATTCTTGATCAAAGGTCCATTTGCATGGAAACACGAGACAGTTTTATTCGACTAGTTTTATTGATGTGCACTCAAATATTCACTACGCATGACATGCCAGCAACAACGTCGATAACCATCCCAGAATATTCAAAACGATAAATGAGCTATACTTTGACATATACACAGATCCTTTTTTGATCATGAATTGTGACCAATTTCATTTTATTCTTTGCAACTCCTATGACAAGATTCTATACTTCAATCATTTTTTAAAATAAAATACCATTATCATTAGTATCCCTCGATTATCTATCTCTCGTGGTATATCGATAGTTAGTTAGAAATGATTTTCTTTGGATTAAAAAACCAACATGAAAAATGCTCGAAAGTTTGAGGAAATGAAATTTTTATATCTGTGCAATACCAGATTCTATTAGCTTGAAACTTGTATTGGTGGTAGTACTGGTTGGATGGAAAAACGCCGAAGAAAAAAATGCCGAAAAAAAAAATATCGAAGTAATTTTCGTCGAAGGAAAGAAATGTCGAAGGGAAGAAATATCGAAGGAAAAATGTCGCAAATTGCAAGATGTCCTTATAAACAATATTACTTTTCTTTCGTTCTATATTTTCATTTAAATTTTCCACGATTAGCCAATTATACTATAATTGTACTGTTGAACTTTATTTGTTTATTTTTTTTTTAATAAGCCCCCCGTCACACAAAATAGAAGCCCGCCTCTGGGTTTAAAATTTCTGTTGAAAGTCGAGGTGCACTTCGTGAAAAATAAACTAAAATCGATGAAAAATGAAAGAATCAATATTTCTATATCAAATAACGTAAGAACTGACACTAAAGCACGCTTTGTTAAGAAGTTATACCTTGTAGAACAGAGGCCCCTCCACCCATGGGCTTCTATTCTGAGGACGTCGTTTAATTAATTTTAATTATTTACATATCTATGCTTCATCCTATTGAATAAAATGAACTTCTCATCTTTCTGATGCAAAGCAATAAGCTTTATTTTTTCGACATTTTTTGCTTCGAAATATTTTTTTCGATGTTTTTTGCGTCGACAATTTTTTTTCGATATTTTTTTCTTCGGCCTTTATCATGCATACCGTAGTATTAGGCAGTTAACGTCATTATAGAAAAAAAACTTCATAGTGTAAATTAGAAGGCTTACAACAAAACTAACAAATCAATCTCTGCGTTACATGTGTGTTCATGAATAGTGAAGTGGTCATGATTTTTAACTACATGCTAATAGATACGAACGTTAGTCTTAATATGTTTGTGATGAAAGATATAGAATCTAAAAGAATAAAGAATAGGTTTTGATTATATTATTCTACGAGATTTCTCAGTAAATAATCTTTTCATTAATAGTGAGTGTTTAACTGATGTAATTCGCCTTGTTCTTGTCTCCGCTGACATAAACAGAAAATTCTTCATGCTTCTAAACAGCAATAAGAGAAACACTAAACTGAAATTAGTGATGATCAATCGCTGCAAATTTAACTAGGTTTCTTAATCCGAATAGAGAGTTTCAATAAAAGCGCTAAAATTTAAAGACTAATCTATATTCAGTCGTTCGCATGGGAATACTGATCTGTCAGATGTATCATCTGCTAGTAGACTACATGAAGGAAAAATGAAATAAGTTCTTCAAACACAAACTCAAATTACGCATTAGATACAAATGAAACAGATATCCAGAAAAAATTGCTAATTATGAGAGAAAGGGTAAATAACACTATCATGTAACGAACATATGGCTAATTAAACGAATAACGGACACGAATGAGATACTTGACTTAATTAAATAATGCTGATAAAAAATAAAACAAATAAGAACTGAGGAGCGGAAAAAAAGTACATTTCAAAATGTTTATAAACCGTGAGACCATTAAAATCATTCTTCATTGACTTATAATATCCTTCTACTATAACGATGCAATAATAATCAAAACCATTGAGAACCAGAATGTTCAATGAACTACATAATTCTAGAGAGAATACGACTTATGAAAACTCAAAACAATGTTGAAAGAGGTTAGGCAAAAAAAACTTACAAAATTCTTGTTTCTTTTTTTAATCTCTTTACAATGAATGTATATTTGTCTTTGCTTGTGTGAGTTCTAAATAGTATTTCGAATATGTTGTAGAACTCTTCTATGATTCATCGAAAACTACGTAAATTAAAGCTATAATGCATGTGATTGGTCGAAAATATCACTCGATCCAAAGTATGTGAATTTAGCGTTTAACACGTAGGCAAGTAATATAAAAAACAAAAACCAAGGTAGTTACGCTTCAATCGTCTTTGCTCGGTTAAAGCAAGTTATTTTTTTATTTTTCGACGCGCTTCAGAAACATAACTACTTCGTCGTTGTACAGTTGGTAAGATTGTTTCTGTCTTTTAACAATATTAAGTAGTAATATATAATAAGCTTCATTTATTCTTTATCATTGTTCAGTCATATAATGTTCTAGAGTTTAGTTCTTCTACACGTTATGCAAGACCCTTATTCGCATGTGCGCTCTGTCGTACGCGAAAATCATTGTATGGGTGAGAATAGTGCATATTCGGCACAAAAACACTCCATTTTCTTATTTATTCATGCAGAACAGAAAATTGAAGAACACTAATAGTTGCAAGGAACTTTGGCTGTCAAATACATAGACTACTTCTTTGTGTTTAAGCTAATCTTTTTGAGATGACTTTTTTTTGAATGCATTGAATTACTTCAAAAAAAAACCCGGAAAATAATAGGTGATTCTTGAATGCCATAGTATTCGTTCAGTAGAATATGTTTAGAAATATGTTTCCTTAGCTGATTTTTTCGCGTTTATACGTGTTTTAGCTGCCTAAGCAAGAAGAGATATAATACTTTATGATAATTCACCATACTTTAAAATACTTTATCGTCTTTTAATGTACTTTACCTTATTTTATCGTGTATAGACGTATCTGATCGTACTTCACTGTATTTCATTGTCATTTAATGTACGTTACCTTATTTTAAAGTGCATCAAGGTGTCTAATCACACATTACCATACTTCATCGTACTTTAATGTTCGTTAACTTACCTTATCGTACTTTTTTTGTTTCACTTGTTTTGTCTATGTAGACTAAACATTTTACTTCTACTGAAATTACACTAACAGAATACAAACTATATGATCAGCAGAGATAAAATATGGTGCAGTATAGAGTTCTCTAATTGAACCCTTCAACAATGTATTCTTTACTATTGATAACCATTGATCAAAAATATGCTCTTTTTTTAACAATCCGAGATGCCTGGAAGAAAAAAGAGCGCGATAGTTAGTTATAGAGTTCTAGTTACCAAAATAATTGGTACCTTAAAAATTTAGTCGGCAATGCTAATCTGTATTCCGTTTCTTAAAATTCGTCATATTGGTTTCTCTTTAAAAGAAAGTCATCATTTTCTTGAAATACCCGTTCATTCTCAAGAAATAAGAAGATGACTTTTGTTAAACCGATCACAGATTCAGCCTTCTCTATCCTGAGAGCGTTTGTTCAAACTTTATGAAAAACCATTATCTTTCTGTTACACTTTTTCCTTGCCCATAAATTTTAGTCATAAGGTTTAAGAGACAATTCAAGCGTAACGTTTCGATGTCAAAGAACTATTTCATAAACAACATTGAAAAATACTATTTTTCATGTTTTATCTGAGTGAATTATCGATGCAGTCTTGGGTACCCATTTGAAGAGAATACATTGTTCTACATTTTCCGAATCCATTTCAGTGTTCCTAATTTGAAAAATGCTCATGTGTATTAGTAACTATTATTTCACTAATATTTTACACCAATAGATTGATCATTAATATTTCCACATCGAATCAAGGTTCAACGCTGCATCATGTCACTCATGATTTTGATTATCTTTTGCACAACTATTTTTCATGCGCAAAGCGCTACGTACAATATTTATCCTACAATTACAAGCTGGCAAAATATTTTGACTCAGCTCCTGGCAGGTGATGTTGCTATCATGCATTCTGGCACCTACACCACATCGGGTTCTGGCTACTTCCAACTGACTTTGAACGGTTTGCTAAACAACCCGATTATTATTCAAGGTGCACCCAATGAGACACGTCCGATTATACAAGGTCCTGTAGCTAGTGCGAGTGCTCAAAATATTATAAATATTCAAGGTTCAAATTTTATGGTGAAAGGAATAGCATTTACCAAAGGTTCAAGAGGAATTCGTCTTGGACCCAATGGTCTGTAATTCCAGGTCTCTTAGTTCCTATTGCTATCTTATTTTTTCCTTAAACTTAATATTTAGTTATAAAAAATGCAGTTTTCGACGATATTTTCATTTACAACATTACTGGCACGGCAATTTCAGCCAACGATGCCGGTAATGAATATTCCAATATAACGTTAAGAAACAGTGAAATAACAAATACAAACACAATGGGTAAATATGAATTATCAATTCTGCTTTTTTGTACTGTCTTATTATTGTTTTTACCAATACAGCTAATACCACCGGTGAATGTGTTTATTTTGGATGTAGCAATGACGCATGTCGAATTCGTGATTCTATTATCGAACATAACTACTGTCATGATACACTTAATTCAGCAGGAGGATCACGGGCTGGATTTCAAGTCAAAGTAAATCTAGATTGATGTTGATTTGCTAAATAACTTTGTGTTTGTTTAGTCCGGCTCATACAATGTTATTATTCGTAATAATGTTTGTTACAAGGTAGTTGGACCTTGTATTATTGTTTATGATGATTATGATCGTGGACGAAATTTGATTGATGGAAACTTAGCAATTTATGCTGGAACAGCTGATCTTGGAATACAATGTACATCTGGAGCAACAATCACTAATAATATTGTGATTAATGCTAGTAGGTGCAAAATTTTCATATGAAAGAGTCGATCGTACTCTTTTCTATAAACTTGTATCATTTTTTATTGAAAAGTGGTGAGGATTATTTTAAGTCGGATATTTTGGACGATATCTTGCCATTGTTCAATGTCTAGAACTTCATAAGACAATTTTTATTAGAATAATTGAAATGAAAAGTTTCGATAAAAATAAAAATATTTTTAGGCTTAAAGAAATTTTTTTTCTTATTTATTCGTCTTACGTTCAACGAGGCGATTAGAATTTTCTTTTCAAAAAAGAGCATATTGCTGGACAGAAATAAACTCAAGAAAACTTTAATAGAAAAACTCAATAAAATTAACTATTTTATTGATTTTTAACTGTTAGCTCTTTCTGGAATTGGCGTCATTGAAAATTCGATTTATCCTGCTATCAACTATATTCGAAACATAACGATTAGTCGAAATACTGTTTACATGTCGAAAGCGGATGCATGTCTTCGTCTCAATGGCGTTACAAATCAGTCTATAATAATATCCAATAATGTATTATACTGCGGAAGTCAATCATCAATCAAGTCTACGAAGGCTTTGAAAGGTAAGCTTATACAAGCACTAGCAAAGTATTTGAGAAACTTCTAACGTTTTTATTGTTCTAGGTGCTTCAATTTACAATAATGCTATCAATGGTGCTCTTGATGCTACAGGTATTCAAGTAAATGGAACATTCGGAGTGTCCAGCAATGTCTTCGTTGATGCTACAGCCGATAAACTTTATCCAGCAGTAAACTCTCCACTGATCAATAAAGGTGCCAATCCACTGAATCAAGTTCTTTATGATTACAACGGAATGCAGCGATCAAATACAACACCAACTGTTGGTGCATACGTGAGCAGAAATGACAACACTTTATTTACTCATTACTAATCTAATATCTTCCTCTATTCTTTAGGAATATTCCACTACAAACAATCCTGGTTGTGCGATAACGTACAGTTTTAAATGTGGCTCATCCACAGCTGCTGTACCACAATATCCTTTATTTCCCTGAACATCGACGTGATCTTAGCCAAAACTTTAAACATTTTCGTTTTATTGCTATTCATATCGAGCATTCTAAAGAACTTTGCTTTTTAGACGCCATTTCCTAAAGAATTCCAGACAATGCTTATTGCCGTAACTCTACACTTGCACAAATCTATTATCAATATGTTATGCTCTATTCTTCTTTCATCTTCCATCAGCTTCTCTTTCTTCTCATTCTCTATACTCACATATAACTTTTTATTTTAACTTATTTTACTTATTTATTCCTTCAGAAAATAAAGATCGTACAAAAATATACCAAGGCATATATGAGTGGGCATGCTCGAACCTGTGATACCTTCATTCTGATTTGTTTACAGAACTTAAACCAAATATAAAAAGAATACGACTGGTTTATTAGTTAAAATACAACTATGATGCTTATAATCTGTTATTGTTTGAGTTCTATGTCTCATTAATACAATTAGAATATTGAAACAGCTTGAATTATCAGCATCGACTTCTCATTATCAAGTCGTAAATCAATAACTACAGCTAATTTCTCTAGCAGTGTAAAACTCGAAATATAAATTGAATGAAAATCTCAAGTTTCAAGTTTTGAAATATTAACAAAATTCATATTTGAAGTTTAACATGCATGACCCAATAGAGTCACTTCAGTTCTGTTAGACTGATAACATCAATACTCGCAATACCAACTATTATGATAACAGTCGCTTTATCATACACGAGAAATTGAGTATAATGATTGATCGTATTGGCTATATAAATATTTATCATAAAATCTAGTATGGAATTCAATGCTCTATTGAACACTCTCAACGAGTTACAGGTTACTCTGAGAATACCAGTACAGGCGTATTAGTCACAATTGAAAATCAGTTCGAATCAAAACATATTAATATGCATGACTCAGTGTTTGTTGTTAGTGTTAAGCATTTTGTATTAAAATCAAAAGTAATTTTTTATAACTTGTTTTAGTTTTCAGTAAAGCCAGTATTAAAGTTCAACGAGTCATTGTTGTAGAGTTCTAAACAGCCGTATATGCTTCTATTTTGGCTGTTGACGTAATACAGTATTATGATCATATATCTCCATGATCGGAAACAGAAAAATATGATTCTATACGAAGAAAAGAGTGTGGGTGTGGGTGTAGATGTTAGTTCTTATCTCCTCTCGATCCAAACCCCACACCCCCAGCCCCAGCCACAGCCACAGTCACAGCCACACCCACCCACCCACACCCACACCCCACACCCCTACCCCCCCCCCCCCGGCCCCCCCCCCCCCCCCCCCAATGATAAGACTTGAGTGGCCAAGGTTATTGGCAACACCAGTAATTGTTGTGACAAGGGTACCACGCGACACGTGCATTGTTTTGGTCAAGGCTGTCTCCCAAACTCTGGCAGTGGTTGGGCAAGGCTATCCCTATTACTGGCAATTCAACTTGATGGCATAACAGTTCAGCGCAAAAGTTGCATAGCTTGGACGCACGGTTCCACGTAATAGTTACACTAGTTGGGGTGAGTGTAGCCCGCTGTACAAACACTTGATGAGCCGAAGGCATTGGCTAATACTAGTATTTTTGGACCCTTCGATATCTCCAATGGTAGGGCTTGTCGGCAGAAGGGTACCTCCAATAGTTGCTCTTGAGGACCAAGGCTATGAGATTGATAGTGCTTGGTAGTCCCCTAACCGTTAAGTGCGTTTTTTGGGTAACTGGGAACGGGGCGTTATCGTTCCGATGGAACTGCGAACTTTTTGTTACCGTCATCGTCCTTGGGAATGGTTTGAAAACGGTAACTTCCCATCCCTAGACGTACTTAGTGTTTGTATCTCGCCGTATATGACACAGTGTGCTACTGCCATAGTACTGTCGCTATCAAACGGGCGAAATATGAACCGTTTACGTCATCATAAATCGTTTTTTACAGTCGTCGGAGACATCAACCTGGGTACTCAAAGGAGCAGGACTGCATCAGTTAGAGATAGTATGTAAATTGTAACTATTGTGTTATTTCTCCTTTCTCGTATATCTTTTGTGGCCTAATTGGCTCTTTTCGTTTTCTTTGCGATGAGTTAATAATCTCATATAATTCTTTTTCAAACAAAATATTTATTTTAATGAATACGAAATTTATTTAACGACATTTATAACAGATTAGCGAGAGCACAAATAGAATTATAACGATAAGTAAGAACATTTTTTTCATTTTCTATTCAGTTCTGGTGGCCTAATGGATGAAAAATAAGATACATAAGCTGATGGTCTTCAATCTCGATATTAGTTTCTCTGTTCTCATAACAATGACGTACCCATCTGTCACTTTTAGTAGAGATAAAAACTGTGCTGTTATATCTCTTACCGCATTTTCAGTTATGTATCATGACCGTAATAAATTTTATTTTTAATATCTGCTTATAATCTAGCTCTTGCTTCCGGTTTGTAAGAAAAAGTTTTTAGATCTCATTAGATTACGAAAGTTGTATTGAGTACAGGGTGTCTTACAACTATGCATGTAGTCAAATTTTATTCACAGGAGAATATTAATCAACTGTTTTTGTTTTCATCGTAATCCACAGTGATGAAAATGAAAACAACATTAAAAACAAAGAACACAGTAAAAATTTAGAAGACAGAAGAATATATACATACAAGAAAAGGAACAAGGAATCTCTAGTAATTGTAGTGTTAATGGTTATTCAATAAAGAGATTGTCACAATACATGATTCGCGTCTTCTAACCTGCCTTTAGTTTTAAAAAATTTAGGAAGGTTTATATACCTTGCGTTCCCAAAAAATTTCATGTTTGTTTCAAATTATAAGTTACAGTCACAGAGGTTTGATACTTTTAATATGTCAACCCTTTTACTTTAATAATACAACAGCGATACAGCGTGAATGGCATAATATTTGATCATTATGCTCGGCAAGATAGTATCTTACATTGCCTTTGATATTTATCAGTGATTTAGCAGTAAAAAGCCGTTCACCATCCATCACAAGCTTCTCTTTTCCGGAAATCTGATACTATTCTGTTTCATTACAGTTGTTTTTAGATATGATATCGTTAAACCATTTTCACGAGCTTTATCTGTATAATTAGAAATGTAGGTTTCGGTGAAAAAACAAAGTTTTCATCGGATTATTACCATGCTCCAATGCTGACATTTACTCTAGTATTGAATTGATTCTTTGTGTTGGATTAACGAAACGCAAACGTGAAATATAGTATCAAAAACTTTTTGTTGAATAGTCTTATTCTACAAAGCAGAAAACCAAAACTTCTGTTTTTACATCACATCCTGACTTAGAGGTAATTCAAAAAAAAATAATTTTTTTAATAAGCCAGAAGCAAGATATAAAACTAATCTAGCTACGAAAACATACTTTTGAATTATATCGGTCGTGATCAGTGTAGGAACGTTTTTGTAGTGAAAAATCATTGCTAAAATAATGCAACAATACAGAATTTTACTGTTCATAATTATATTTATCACTGGTTCATCGGAGATATGTGGGCAACAATATGAGTGGTTTGGCGACTATCAATGGTCCGATGATGAATGTAATCAAACACAATGTTGTTGTCTGCATGGAACATTATCTGTCATTGGTAATGATACATCAATTGGATTTATTTCAAATTTGAGTGGTCGAGATTGTGAAAAGGAAACTTTCAATTTATGGGCGCCATATTCGAGAGATGTTACTCAAGTTTTAGGAAGATTATATGGATCAATACTGATATCTTTAACCATCAGTGAAAATAGTAACATAATTACATTAACCAGATTGGATACATCGGATTGTAATTTAAAAGCTAAAAAAGCTTCTTAGCGCAGCCCCTTTGGGGCTAAAATGTGGAACTCACATATCTCTTTTGGTTTCATTATACTAATGGCACAATACCCAATATTTAAAATCTCCAAAAGAAAATAGTTCTTTTGGGTGTGGGTGGGTGTGGGGTGTGGGTTTGTGGGTGTGTGGGTGTG
>CAJNOP010000133.1:308728-326274 GCA_905250075.1 Rotaria sp. Silwood1 | reverse complement strand
AAAATCGATTTTTAATCGATTTTTTGATTATTTTTTTTTTACATGGGAGTGTTGTCAATCTAGTGAATGTATGTACCACGGCGAAAGAATGCATTGAATGGCTTAATGAAAATAAGGAGGAGACATCATTCGTTATCTCCTCTGGTGCACTTGGCCAATATCTTGTACCACATATTCATGAAATGTCAAAGCTTGATACTATATATATCTTCTTTCGCAACAAACAACTTCATAAAGAATGGGCCGAAAATTGGACAAAAATTAAAGGTGTCCACAAATCTATCAAGTCCATATGCCACGCTTTGCAAGTGACTGTTACACAATGCAATCAAAACAATACAGTAATCAGTATTATGAGTGCCACTAAAACAGGTTCTAGCAAAAATCTCAATCAGCTAGAACCGACATTCATGCATTCACAGATATTCAAGGAAATTCTCCTTGATATGGAACATGGCCAAAAAGCCATTCAAGATTTGGTCACATATTGCCAAGAAGTTTACAGCGGTAACGTTACTGAAATGCAAATCATCGATGAATTTCAATGTACTTATCAAGCATCAAATGCTATTTAGTGGTATACACGCGAGTGTTTTACATATAAAAAGCTTAGTGCGGCATTGCAAACACTCAATGGCGATATTATCATTCGAATGGACTTCTTCCTGTGTGATGTACATCGACAAATCGAAAAGTTACACAAAAACCAGGTCAGTCAATATCATGGACAAGCTTTTCAAGTTTATCGCGGGCAAGGATTATCGACAGGCGACTTCAACAAACTCACGAAAAACAAAGATGGCCTTATTTCTTTTAATAACTTTTTATCCACCAGGGTGTGGGTGTGGGTGTAGATGAAGAGAAGATTCATACCCACACTCACACCTCTGGACCCATCACAGACCGTGACAGAGAACCTGTGGACCCATCACAGACCGTGGCAGATAGGGTTCTGGACCCATCGCAGACCACGACAGACAGGGTTCTGGACCCATCACAGACCGTGACAGACAGACTTTAGATCCATCACAGACCGTGATAGACAGGCTTTGGACCCATCAAAGACTGTGACAGACAGATCTTTGAACTCATGATAGACCGCGATAGACAGGATTCTGAACCCATCATAGGCTGTGACAGGCAAGACTCAAGGATTATTATAGACTGTGATAGAGGACTTTAAGGAAATATCAGATATGATGCATAACTAACATCTGGTTGAAGTATATAGGGTGTCCAGTAATTCACTAGAGTTGGAGAAAAAAATTTGAATATTTTCATGAATCTTCAACCAAATGAGCTGAATTTTTTTTGGAAGGTAGAGGACACGTAGCAGTTTTTATTCATAACAGAACAGGTCGTTTATGCGGATGAACTCAGCACGTTTTTCTTAAACAGAAGGCCAGTCAGCTATGATGAGGACTTGCTTATTATTCAAAGTAGTTCTACTATTGTGTTTTCGTGCGTAAATCAGATCAGTTGTTAAGTTTGACCGTTATCTCACTTTTTGTTTCGTTTTGAGTCATATAGCTGATACAGAAGTATCGATACGTGCATCATTCATGTAAGTCAAAGCACGCATATTCAGAGATAAAGAAAAGAAAAGACGAAAAACAATGGTACGAAAGATAATCCACGTGGTGATACTGTACGTAGTTTTAGTTATATCACTTACGATTCTTTAATATGTATGCAACTCGTACCACTGATAAGAAAGTCGCAATTGTACGACTTTTTTCAAAGTTTGAAAATGCAACTGACGTACAAAGAGTATGGACCAATTATTTTGATACAACTTCACCTCATCTGACCACAATTTCGTCAATCAATAAAAAGTTTGATGAATTTGGAACAATTGAAAATCTACCGCACATTGGTCGACCGTCAAGTGTACTCTCTGAAGAAAAACTAGACGAAATTGAAGAAAGAGCCACTAGCAATCCACAATTGTCTATTCGTTTAGGTGCTGATCGAGCTGGTATAAGCAAAAGCAGTTACCATGTGGCAATGAAACAACTTGGCTTTAAACCTTACCGTCCTACCTTAGTGATCGACCTTAATGATGATGATTTCGATCGTCGTAGCGAGTTTTGCGAATCATGGATCGAGAAATTCGAAGAAGATCCCAATCTAATCGACAGTATATTTTGGAGCGATGAAGCCAAATTTAATATGAATACAAGCGTCAATCGACATAATTGCACTTACTGGGCCAGAGAAAATCCACACTTCAAGTTTGAAATGCCAAATACGCAACAAGGAATTATGGTTTGGTGCGGAATAAGTTCTAATGGACTCGTTGGTCCATATTTTTTCAATGATACCGTTACTGGTCCATCGTACAAAGAAATGCTGGTTAATTATGCATGGCCTCGGTTGAAGAACAAAAACTTTTACTTTCAACATGATGGAGCAGGAGCTCATTATTCTGTTACTGTTCGAGAATGGCTGGATAAAAAATTTCCAGATCGATGGATAGGTAGACGTGGTCCATTCGACTGGCCAGCTCGTTCACCAGATTTAAGTCCCTGTGACTTCTTTCTTTGGGGCTATTTGAAGGACATTGTGTTCAAAGAGCCAGTCGCTTCTATTACAGAACTTCAAGAAAGAATTGAACAAGCTTGTGAAGAGATACCCGAAGAAATGTGTCGCAAAGCATGTCGCTCTGTTGTGCAACGTCTTCGTGACTGCTTGAACAACGAAGGACAGTTTCTTTCATACTAATAATATCGCATTGTATGTCAACTATGTTTCCTAATAAATAAAGAAAAGATTATCGTACAGTATTGCATCATAACTATGAACAACAAATGTTTGTGCCTAGCTTATTTACATAGCGAAGAAAAGTGTGCTGAGTTCATCCGCATAAACGACCTGTTCTGTTATGAATAAAAACTGCTACGTGTCCTCTACCTTCCAAAAAAAATTCAGCTCATTTGGTTGAAGATTCATGAAAATATTCAAATTTTTTTCTCCAACTCTAGTGAATTACTGGACACCCTATATATGGAGTATTATACTGTTGAAATTATATGATGTAAGGTAAGCCATAATGAAGAAATATACATCAGTATGCATAAAAAAACAACAGCTTTTAGGATATCGGCTATAGCAGCTACATCGTGTTTCACATGTTTAATCCCGCAAGGGATTGCGCTAACAGCTTTTTTTCATGACTTAATGGAAAATAAAAAATAAAAAAAACAATGCTTATTTGCTTAGTCAATTAATCAAAAAAAAATAGAATTAATTTCTTTTTCACATACTTCTACAAACACAACTACCTGCTTTCGTATTTTTGATACAGTTTATTCATCCAAAACTTCATGTGTCAAAACTTCTCTTACAATAAAAAACACTTGGTTTCCATTCCTACGACTACACATGTCATGCAAACTCATCTTGTAGCCTTTACAATTCAATCAAGAAAGAATGTTGCTCTGGCAAGACGATGTTGTCATCAACCCGCACGTTTTCCTCATTGCAACATGTATTTGATAAGACTTGATTAGTTACCTCTTGGTAAGTTGTAGTAAGCAACTTTTCTCTTCCATATGTAGAGCACATCATCTCCTTTGTCTTTACACATTGCATTCTTGCGTTCTGTATTTTGCTTTCATTGAGCAAACATATACTTCGAGTAGGTCCCTCCTTTATATATTTCAGGATTTTCTTCTCGTTGTGGTGAGAAACTCTATTTGTAAGTTGCCCTTTCTGAACCAAGCCCTTTTATATGATATATGTAAAGACAAAGGAGATGTCGTGCTCCATAGACACTCGTGAACAGTTGCTTATTACAACTTTTACCAAGAGGTAACTAATCAAGTCTTATCAAATACATGTTGCAATGACGAAAACATGCGGGTTGATGGCAACATCGACCTGTCAGAGCAACACATTTATTAACAAACAAATGGAAATAATGTTGTAAAAGACTATTACAATATGGAAAAAGTGATGATTCATTCGTTGAGGTTTAATTAATATGATACAACTTAGATGATGAAGCTGAGAAATAAAGATGGCGAAGTATAGTAGAAAAGGATTACAAGTCTAGGTATTTGTATTGTAGTATAAGACTACTTTGAACTTTTATGCCATCGTTTCATTAAGAATTTCGTTGTTGAATAAACTTCTTCATACGATTCTGATAAGCAAATTTATTTTTTTCATATTGTTTGAAAAAGCTAATAGTGCGAATAATATACATGGAAACACTTTGCTTCAAAGTAATGTCTTCAACAATTTGTAGAAGGATAGCTAACACAGTCAAACGAATAAAAGCTGCATGTGAATAAATTATTTTATTTTATCAGTGTTTGAAATCAAAGAAATTTCTTTTATTGACAATAATCGTATTATGAGAGTTCTGCAAGATAAAAACCTAGAATATTTCATAAAAATGAAATATCTGTACATCTTCACTTTGTAATCTATCGATATGATGTGAATCTACGTATTTTATATAGGAGCATCTGGAAAATAAATGTTAGAAGATATTTTTGGAAATTGAGATAATTATGTATTCCGCTTAATAGTGATTATTTCGTTTATATGAATTTCCCCTGATGACAAAAGTAATTTGTAGGACCTTCCGTAAAATCTTCATAAGATATGACCGGCTCAATATTTTCGTCAAAAATTTTTCACAGATGTTCTTAGAAGTCTCGCCTCTTTAACATATCGTAAAATGAGCTCGATCTGACAATCTTGATTGAGCAGGTTCGGTCGAGACTTACGTAGAATCACTCATATATAGCTATAGCGCACAGTATCTACTAATAACGCCGTGGTATCATGATATAACAGACATGGCAGAGTGCTAAAAGATGTCATAATGCAATCGCGAGAACGCCTCTGTTCAATCGTTTTCGACGTCCTAAAACCGTATCATTTTTTTGCTTCATTACTTTGTTGTTCTTTTTTACCTAGAAAATAAGTGATAACTATTTCAACGAATAGCTTATCAAAATGAAGACGAGCTACCAGTATTAACTCTTAACTAATTATTTTTGAGTATTCCGATATATGAAATGTAATAGTCTATTGTTTACGAACAGACATGCAATCATAGACTCTATTGCATTGGTCGAAAACTGACGAACATTACTTATATTTAATGTCACATGTACAGAACATTTCTATGCTTATTTCATAGACAGTGTAAATTTGTTTTTCTTTCAAATTTTCATTTCTGCTCATTAACAAAAATTAATTATAAAGCTAGTGTGCAATGTCATGTAGGAAACGAGTTCTGTCATTGCTTATTAAGGAAGAATTAATGAATGTTTTAATTACTCACAAGGTTTTTTTTCTGCGTAGTCTCTATTTACCTATTTTTTTTTCTTGCCTTTAGTAGCAAACATGCAATGCTGTTTGATAGTTTGAAAATAATATCAGTCATATGTATAATATCTTTAGTTTTATGCTGTATATAGAGCCCAACAGAGTTCAATAAGATAAGTATTTACATGCTAGTATTCGAATAGTAAAAATGTCATATTCTCATTGATGATTAGGATATTCATTATATTTAAAATTTTTGTTTATTCGTCATTTGATACTGAGCAAATTTAAGAAAATGTATTCATAATCATAGTAGGTTATCTTTTCATTAGAGACTTAAAATATTGCTAGATTGAAATTAACTTTATTTTTCAATTAAATTAAGAGTCTAACCATCGAGTTTTCGATGATTGATTTATTAAATAATTTTGGAAGCAACAAACAGTCAAAAATAAAAAATCAATTTCATATTTACTGGGAAGAATTTTAAACAGGTAAAATTCATTGAATTCAATATTTTTCTAATTTACATGAATTCTAGAAGAATACTGATTTCTCATGATAGACCTTCAATTCTTATAGTTAGCAAGCGAACAATGAAGTATTACTCTCCTTTTTCTTAATTTCGTTAAAACAAGTTGCCAATGTAAACGTTACTAGTTTTATTAACTATCGTTTAAATCATGTGTGTTTATTCGAATTGCCAAAAAGTCAGTTTTATTTTATCGGAATTTTAATGCGCTAATTTTCCAAAATAAGTAGTGGCATATTGAGATAGCACTCATTTGATTTTAAACAGATTATGCTCATCAATTAGAGATCTAATTACATTCATATAGATTTTTCTTGTATATATATTAGTGCGCAATAAAGTCTTAGCTTTAAAATGAACTAGCGTGTAAAATTCTAATAATACTTTCACATTTTTATATACTAATGTGCATGAATAAGAAATCGAAAGTTATAAATTTAGCAAGAACAGATTCCAGTAGTACTTGAAACAGTTGTTCGTATATCAAGAACTTATACGATGCCCTAGATGTACGCAACATAAACATAGTAATCTTGTGAAAATTTCTTTATTTTTAGTCGCATTGTTAATGGTCATAACTGATATAACTATTTAGCTATTGAATTTCTATCTTTTTTGTATAAATAGAAGATTTTTTTACTCCGAAATTTAGTTGTTGAATGAGAAATGTTATTTGATCGACTTATAAAAGGATCTTCATTACATTTTTTTTTCTTTAAGATCAATACGATATTTATGAATAATAACAACTAAATAAATACTGAACAATTGGCTGATATTTCTCATTCTCCCTCTCAAGTTATTTATAATGATATCTCTACAGTGAATAACCACAACATGAGCAATATTTACGATGAAGATGACAATAATCTATTAAAGTATGAAATCAATCAAAAGACCTTCTGCTAGATTTTCTTCTTTATTACAATTTATATATTTTTTATTAGAAAACTTAGAGACTTAACAAATCACTCGTGCATCATAGTATTTTTAGTTATCTGTTTTTTAATCATCACAACGGTCATCGGTATTACTGTTGTTTGTGTGAAATTACAAAAACAATCAAGTATATTTTAATTTTGTTTTCTATCCTAATTTATAGATACTATATATTGAGATATTTATTCGTAAATATTTAAAGTCATATTGAAATTTAATTTCGTACTGTTTTGTTATGATTGAAAAATAAAAAATAGATCTATTATAGAAACATGTAAGGGATCCCAAAATTAGATTTCAGTGTGATTTCACTCAGAGGTGCAGTATCTGTCGTGAATCAGAAAAATTCCCTCAGACCGAGAAAATTTTCCCAAACTCGCGTTCCAGCACACAGGCTGACTCTGTATCTCTGACTCCACTGGAGTCGAAAAACGAAAATTTTCGGGACTTAACTGACGTCAGCTATCTAATTATGCTGAGCAAAAACTTGTCGTTTCGCAGAACAATAGCTTTGAGTATTCTTTTAAGAAAAACATAAAAGAGAGTAAGTATGATTAATATTGAAAATTAGTTCCCCAATAAAAAGAACAATATTTCAGTTACACAGTAAGGTGCTGGCAATTCGAACTTTCAGTAAAACTTTTTTCTCGCGTTTTTTTCATATCATCTGATGGATTTTTATGAGCTGATCACGAATCTCTACTTTTTAGCTTTAGAAAAGCTTCTTTCCGGTCGAAAAATACGAAATACTCGAGAGGTGTCATTTTTCGAGAAAAATGCATCCTTTCGAGAAATATGCAAATTTTTCTATTTTATTCTTTTTTTCCCTTCTAAAAATTATTTTTTTCAGATTCAGCATCAAAAATTGAGTCTAGAAAAGTTTTTGAATCAACTCTAGATCCAAAACTGAATTGGTGGTGGCACATCGAATCTCGGTAAGTACACCACGTAGAGACCGATTTTGTAAATATATCAACTTTTTCTATTTAAGTGATAAAGGCAAATGTCTTATATCATTCGACTCATGATACCACTACTTACAAAGTTACAGACCACTTGTTTTCTTTTCATTTTCTGTGTTGAGAAAACCGGGTTTTACGAATATCAAAGGTATTTTAAGCAGTATTCAAAGGCTTTCGAACTCAAATAAGACTTTTATTCGTAGACTAAATATAGAGTCAGAATTAGCACAAAAAACTGAGTAAGATGAAGTATCTTCTGAAAAAATTCGACAACTTTTATTTTTTCTCATTTTTCTGGTATTGTCGGAGGACTGGAACTTATGCAGACGTGTCAAAAAATGAAACTTATCAAATTTCCTTGAAAGGTACTTCGTCTGTCTTAGTTTTTTGCGCTGATTCTGACTCTATATTTAGTCTGCGAATAAAAGCCTTATTTGAATTCGAAAACCTTTGAATACTGCTTAAGATACCTTTGATATTCGTAAAACCCGGTTTTCTCAACACAGGAAATGAAAAGAAAAAACAAGTGGTCTGTAACTTTGTAAGTAGTGGTATCATGAGTCGAATGATATAAGACATTTGCCTTTACCAGTTACGTAGAAAAAGTTGATACGTTTACAAAATCGACCTTTACGTGGTGTGCTCGCCGTGATTCGATGCGCCATCACCAATTCAGGTTTGGATCTAGAGTCGATTCAAAACTTTTCTAGACTCATTTTTTGATGCTGAATCTAAAAAAATAATTTTCAGAAGAGAAAAAAAAGAATAAAATAGAAAATTTGCATATTTCTCGAAAGGATGCATTTTTCTCGAAAAACGACACCTCTCGAGTATTTCGTATTTTTGGATCAGAAAGTAGCCTTTGCTAAGGCTAAAAAGTAGATATTCGTGATCAGCACATAAAAATCTATCAGATGATGTGAAAAAACGCGAGAAAAAAAATTTTTACTGAAAATTCGCTTTGCCGGCACCTTACCAATATTATTAACTATTGGTTGCTTACAGACACACGGAAGAAAGAAATTTTCTTTTAATTGATACACTATCCACGGAAGAACATGCTGAGCTCACAAAGAAAGCATTGAGGATCTTTCTTAGTTCTTTAAGAGATTTACGGAATCAAAAAGGTTCTTCTTCTGACCACATGTTCAGAGAAAAACCCTATCTTTCATGCCGAGGGCATATACTGAATGGTGTAGATCTGGATCTAGGGAATTATACAATCATCAAAGCAAGCAACAGCATCTCACACTATAGAAACTTTATAGTGTCCTGATCTTCATCTTCCAATTTTTTTAATCATTTTTCCATTTTCATTCATTCTCTTGTCTGTTGCTGCATGCCTTCTTGAAAGAACGAATAGCATAAAGGTCACTCTTATTCTCCAATAGTTTTGAAAAAAAAGCAGTCTATACTGCCAGAATCAACACTAGATTCGGAATATAATACACTACTTCATTTTTCACAAGGCTGAAGAAGTATGCTGAATGTGGTCGCCAAGAGGACCATCGAAAATTTTTCTATAGTTCAGATTTTGTTTATTCACAGGCCAACAAACTCGCCAATCACGAATATAACATTTATTTTCAGTGAAATAGTATATGATATCAACAAACAGCCAAAGGTCGAATAAAAATCAATAAAGGTTTCCCTAAGAAAATATCCACTATTGACTGTTTTTCACGTTGTCTATCATTGTCGAGTAAAATGAATATGATATTTATGATTAGCAAGCTTCTTAATTTATAACCCTAGCCTCAATCCTTTTCATTCCTTGAGGAACCCTGAAAGGATCTTTTAGGATCCTGAATCTCAAGGATCTTGTCAAGTTTTATTCAGGATCCTGTTTCGAATCCTAGTAATTCCTGTTTTCAAGATTTTTCAAGGTGACCCAAGATCCTGTCCAGGATTTCTTCAAGTTCCTGCTCAGATATTTTTCTCCGTTGAAAATACAGGATCCTAGCAGGATTTACTTAGGATCTTACTAAAGATCCTCTCAAGATTACGAGAAAGGATTCTACCAAGATTTAGTTAGGTTATCGTCAGGATCTAGATCAAATCTTCGTATCAGGATCCTGTCAGGAGTAATGTCCAGATCAGACGAGGATCTTGGCAAGAAAATAACAAGAGCAATGAGGATACAAAATTAACTAATCCTGCAAAGATTCAATCAGAATCTTGTTCCGACCTTTTCAAGAATATGCGTCTCCAAATCTGGCAAGATAATATAAATGTTAATAAGGATCTTGATAAGAAAATGTAAGGATTTACCAAATATGTTTAAAGGTTACCGCTTAATTCACAGACCTATACCAATTTTTTGAGTCAAACTTGACGGATTTTTCATAATCATAAGTCTTAAGGATCCTCTCAAGTGTGATTCAAAATTCTATCCAGGATCTGTTCAAGTTCTTGCTCGGATTTTTTTCTGAATTGAATTTGCAGGACCCTACTAACACTCACTGGTAATCCTATCCAGAAATCTAGCGCAAATCATAAAGAGAATTTTGTCAAGATTCCATTGGGTTTCAGTCAAGATCTTTTCTGGATCCTGACATACGGATCCTGCCAAGTATTATAGTTATATCAGAGAAGGATCATACCAGGAACAAAACAGGATAAGTTAGAATCCTCAACTAAGAAATCCTGTCAAACCTCGATCGTGCTCCTGAGAGGAACTGTTCAAGAATAGACATTTCAAATGCTTAAAAAAAATTATAAGTATGATCAGGATCTTGACAAGATAATACGAGGAGTCAGTTCAGATCTTTCCAGATTTCTGTTTATTATTAAATTAATGTGTTAATTTGAACTAATCATCATAAAATATTTTCATTAAACATATAAGTTTGATCAGCAGAAGTTCTTTCGATAAAAACTACTAACAGTTTTGATTATGTTTGGAAGTATTCCAAATATATTTTTTGTGTCAAAATTGAAAAAAATCCTAAATATATTTTCAATCAGCTTAACAGAAAAAAATACATTTTTTTGAAAATCCTAATTGAACTAAAAAAATTGCAACTATGTTTTTGAATGCATTGAGAGTAAAAAAATTCTAAATAGATTGTTTACATTCACTTCAGATAAAAAAATTTTAAGCATATTTTTTAAATTCAATTTAAATAAAAAAAACTCGAAATGTATCTTTTAAATCGAATTGAAATTTAAAAAAGTATAACATTTGACTAAATAAAAAAATATGTGAAATGATATTGCATTTTCAGAATTTTTTTGAAATAATTTCCATCTACATAAAATTCAAACAGAAGTTTGCATCAAAGTTAGAAATGAAGATATTGAATCTTGAAGTGATATAGATTGACATGTCATATCCAGCTGGATAAGCTGATCGGTATGTAAACTGAAGGTCTAGAGATCAATACTCTATGTGTTCATTTGTCTGATATTCTATTTAGGAAACCCTACAAAGATCCTGTCAAGAAACTGATAATATCCTAAAGGAAACTTAAAGCAATCCTGCACAGATCCTGCCAGGAAACTTGATAACATCTTCGAGGAAACCTTATAAAATCCTGAAAGATATGATCAGAAATCTTTTTTTCGCAATTTTGAATTATTGAAATCCTGACAGGATTCTACACTTTCGTGGCTACACACTTCTTTCAGGAATCATTGCTTTCCTGGTTGGATCTTGATTTGAAAAAGCCATGGGAAACTTGTCAGGATCCTAGGAAATCTTGTTTGGAAACCTGACAGGATCCTTAAAATCCGTGGCTACACACTTCTTTCAGGAATCAGCGCTTTCCTGGCTTAATCCTGAATCAAAAAGCAATGGTGAGCTTGTCAAGATCCTTGAAAATCTTGGTTGGAATCCTGTCAAGATTCTATAATTTCGTGGCTACACACTTCTTTCAGGATTTAGTCGTTTCCTCAGGAAAAAATAGCTAATCCTTGCAGGATCCTGATTATATCTGTTTAGGAACCGGTGCTGAAACATCAAAGATTTTCCCTAGGGAAATAATCAGAAACTGGACAAGAATTTGAATATAATAAACATCACACGTCACTGATAGTAAAATTCGAGAGTTGGAATCAGATTTTGAAATGAAAATATTGCCTCTGCACATGTATATTTGAATCTATTTTACTAAATTTTTCGATGTCTAGATATCAAATGTGAAAGAACATTCAAACGAAATATTGATCGTCTTTCTAAAACAGATGCAAGTCCACATCATGTAGCCGTGGGAAATTTTAATCGCGATGGTCATACTGATATTGTAGTTGGTAATTATGCTTCTGATAATATTGCAATTCATCTAAATAATGGAGATGGAGATTTTTCACATCGAATTATATATTCACTCGAAATTGGTTCTTCACCAATTTGGATTGCTGTCAACGATTTTAATAATAATATACAACTTGATATTGCTGTGGCTAATTATGGTAGTCATTGTGTAGAAATATATCTTGACTTTAATAATGAAAATTTTTCAAATCAATCAACAATATCATTTGGCTCTTTACGTCCTGTTTCATTAGCTGTTGGTAATTTTAATCGAGACAATCGAACAGATATAGCTGTTGTTACAAACGGAACTTTTAATCTAATTCTTTTATTCGGTTTTGGCGATGGATCATTTAAAATAAATGCAATTTATGATATGGGTTATGATACAATGCCATATTCAGTTGCTGCAACTGATCTAAATAATGATAATCAAGATGATATCGTTGTTGTTAATTATGGTACTAGCAATCTAGTTATATTTATGTCTAATGACGATGGAAATTTTTCAAAAAGTATATACTCAACTGGAAGCAATTCTCATCCATGTGTCGTTAGTTTTGGTAATTTTAATCATGATAATTATCTTGATATAGCTGTGATTAATTCTGCTAATAATACAGTTGGTATTTTTTCCGGAATAGGCGGTGGTAGATTCACATCTGTAGCCTTATACTCAGGTCAATCTACTTCTCATCCACAATTTTTGGTTACTGGAGATTTTAATCTGAATAATCTTACTAATTTCATTATTGCAGATACAGGAGTAAATAGTATAACTGTTGTGGAACAATTTTCAGGTGGAGGCTATGCATTTACATATACACATTCAATGGGTGCAAATTCGAAACCATATGCACTTGCTATGGGAAATTTCGATAATGACAACAAACCAGACGTAGTTGTTGCTAATAGTGGTACTAATTCAATTGTGGTACTTCGATCATATTCAAATTTTCTCAGTGCCAATCAAAACAAATATTCAACTGGTACACTTTGGTTTCCGAACTGTCTTGCTGTTGGCGATTTCAATAATGACCAAATTCTAGATATTATTGTTGCTGGCTCATTCTCCAATTATATTAATTTTTATTTCGGATATGGTGATGGCGATTTCATATATCAAGAAGCTATTTCTTTGAAAGGACTAAGTGTTACACCATATTTAGTTGTCGTAAATGATTTTAATAATGATGGAAACACTGATTTGGTTGTGACTACGTATGATAATAATCAAATACTCATCTATTTAGGACGAGGCAATGGTGATTTCTATAAAAAATTTATATATTCGACTGAAGTATCTTCGTTTCCAACTTCAATTATTCTTCATGATTTAAATCAAGATAATATTGTTGATATCGTCACAGCTAATGCAAACGATAATACAATATCTGTATTACTCGGACATGGTGATGGAACCTTTGCAAATGCAACGAATTATTCGACAGGAAATTCTACTTCTCCAATATATGCAACTGTAGGTGACTTCAATAATGATGGTTTAGTTGATTTAATATCTGCAAATTATGATACAGATTCTTTAACAATATATTTTGGTAATGGTTATGGAATTTTTTCAAACCAAATATTTATATTCACGAGTAATTACTATGCAAATAGTCTTGTTGTTCAAGATTTGAACAATGATAAGGATGATGATATTATAGCTATCTTTCCCAGTTCATCATCGATGGGTATTTTCCTAGGAAATGGTGATGGATCTTTTCAACAGATGAAAATCTATTCAACAGATGTAGGAAGTTTACCACTATTTTCTTTTCTGGCTGATTTTAATAAAGATGGTATGAAAGATATTGCAATTTTGGATTCTGCCACGCCAAGTATTAACATATTTTTCGGGTATAATAATGGATCATTTTCTAAAAAACCTTCAATACCCATTGACAGTAGTTCGAGTTCTTATTTCATGGCTTCTGGTGACTTTAATAATGATAGTGAAATCGACATTGTTGTCAGTAATCTCGCTAATGGTGATATAACTATACTTCTCTTGCGATATCAAACTGATTTTGCAAATGAAACATTTTATTCGGAAGGCTCTCTATCACGTCCATTATCAGTTGCTCTCGGTAATTTCGGGCAAAGCCATCAATCTGGTATTGTTGTTGCCAATTCTGGAACTCATACTGTGCAAATATTATTTGATTATCAACAAGGAACATTTATGAACAAAACAACTTACAAGATTGCTGATAATTCATATCCACAATATGTAGCTGTTGCTGATTTTGATAAGGATGATCAACAAGATGTCGCCATGATTGATTCTTGGAATGCTGCTTTAATAATATTTCTTACTGTTGATAATGGAATATTTGATCAAAAAAGTGTTTATTCATTAGAATCGAAATCGTTTCCAAATTCGATTGGTGTTGGTGATTTTAATAAGGATAGGTGGATTGATGTCGTTGTTACAAATAAAAATGCAAATAATATCGCTGTATACTTAGGATTTGATTATCCAACATTTGTTAGTTCGAAAATGACTTTACATCGACGTGATTCTCTGGCATATTCTATTGGTATTGGTGATTTCAATAATGATTTTCGATTGGATATGGCAATTATTAGTTATGAATCTAATGTCATATCTGTGATTTTCGGATATGGAGATGATGGTACATTTGGAAATGAACAACAACTGAACATAGTTACATTAAAAAACCCATTATGTCTAGTCGTTGATGATTTCAATAACGATACAGCATTGGATATTGCTGTTACTAACAGGGCAGTGAATTATGAAGATCCAACCATATATGCTCTTCTTGGTAAAGGTGATGGGACATTTCCAGAATATACGTCCTTCTCAACATCTGGTTTAGATCCAGTTTTCATGGTAACTGGTGATGTTAATAATGATAACAGATTGGATCTTGTTGTACTCAATTTAGTTGATAATTATATTACAATACTTATAGGGTATGGAAACGGATCATTTGAAAAAGAGATATTATATTCAATGGATCCATCATCTGATCCATCATGGGCAGTTATTAGTGATTTTAACAATGATAATATATTAGACATTGCGGTAGCCGATTATGGCGGAAATCAGATGGGCATTATATTGGGTTATGGTGATGGTAATTTTAGAAATGTTATTGGTTATCCAACTGGAGAAGATTCCAATCCTTGTACGATTGATATTGGAGATTTTAATTCAGATAGTCATACTGATATCGTTGTCGCGAATAAGAATGGTAAGAATGTTGCTATATTCTATGGTTATGGTAATGGGACATTCTCATTATTTACATATTATGCGACTGGATCTACATCGATGTTATATTCAATAGTAGTTGTTGATTTGAACAATGATAAACTTCTCGATCTTGTTTATTCCGACTGGGGAAATGGTATAGCTGTTATTGGTGTATTTTATGGATTAGGTAATGGCAGATTTTTACCAGTGAACACATATAAACTAGATATTAATTCACAACCGACAAAGATTGTAATTGGTGATTTTAATAATGATAGTCGTTTAGATTTAGCTGTGGCAAATGCAAATAAAAGATTTATATATGTCATGCTTCGAAATAAAACTCACCCGTTAGCACAACCTACTACGTTTTCAACAGGTGTTAACTCACGTCCTAGGTCAGTCATTGTTAGTGATTTTAATAGTGATAATCAACTAGACATCGCTGTTGCAAATTCTGAAATGAGTAATATTCTTATTTTTCTTGGAGATGGTAATGGAAACTTTGCAAAGCAAGGATACTATTTAACTGGTCCTTCTTCAAATCCTGTATCTCTGGCTATTGGAGATTTTAATAATGATAGACGAACTGATATTGTTGTAGTCAATGCTAACAGTAGTAATATTTGTATATTCATTGGATATTCAAATGGTAGTTTTACAATATTAGAAACTTACTCAACAGGAGAGAATTCTGATCCATCTTCGATTGCTGTGGCAGATTTGAATAAAGACAATCAAACTGATATTGTCGTTACTGATAGTAGTACCAGTAACGTGCTTGTTTTCTTTGGACTCGGCAATGGAAGTCTTTCAACACCAGACAGATATTCACTTGGTTATAATTCTAATCCTGTATCTGTTGCCATTGGAGATATTAATAATGATTCTTGGTTGGACATCATTGTTGCTAATGCTGGTTCAGACTCTATAGAAATTCTATTGCAGACGTGTTGATTTCATGTTTAGGGTGTGGGTGTGGGTGTGGGGTGTGAATAGTTACCACGAAACTTAAAAGTTTTTCAAATTTACTAATTTATTCTTATCAAGTGGCAACTATTTGTACGATTGGTTCAGAAAATGAAAAAAATTTTCAAATCAAATACAAAATACTATGAATATCTACATAAAAGTAGACAATAGCAGGTATAGAGTGTGAATAGTTACCACAAAACGTAAAAGTTTTTCAAATTTACTAATTTATTCTTATCAAGTGGCAAATTACTTCTATAGATGATCCAAAATTGATAAATTTCGAGGATGTGGGTGTGATAGAGCTGCCAAGATCTAGATTTCGTCCCTGCTAGAGAACTCATCAGGTGGCTTAAATCACAAATATAAGGGTGTGTATTAATTTTAAGGAATACTACGACTATAGTTTGGACCTTTCTCAAGGGTCAATCCTCAGGTAGTTTTAGCACTGCATTATTTTATAGATTAAATTGAGAGGGTGTGGGTGAGTGTGGGTATGGGCGCATCTGCCAATAACATCCACACCCACACCCCACACCCACACCCACCCACACCCCCACCCCCACCCACCCCCACACCCACCCACCCCCACACCCACCCACAGCCACACCTTTTCCGGCCATGATAATTTCAATTCACTATACATTGCTTTAAGGTATTTCATTCGACCAGTTCTTCCAAAAAATTAAAATATCTCTTCTAATGATTAAATATATTTAACTCGAATACATAATTGATATCATCTATAACATATTTCACAATTTGAATATTTATTCATATGACAATTTCGATCCATTTGTTTAATTCTATCATAAATTATCATTTTTGATGATTGATTAAGAAAAAGATTAAATAAATAACCTATTTAATTTGCATTTAATAAATTTAATTGTTCATTTGTTATCAATGAATATTGATCAGCTAATTGTTGACATTGTCGTTCAAGTTTTATAGGAAAACCAATAGTAATCGAAGGCACACCAGGAGTATATAACCATGAATTCCAATCAACTTTCATTACATGCGGAAAATATTATTCAAAATATTGAATAAAATCATCGGTATTCAAAATTCGATAACTAAATTTATCAATATACAAACGAAGAAGTGCATCAAAATCAGATTCTGAACGAACAATATCTTGTTCAAGATGACAGAGAACTGCTGTACCTTTGAAATATTGTACTAAAAAAAACAATTTCGTTCAATAAAAATTTCAACCGATTTATGATATGATACTTTACCTGAACTATATGCATCATCAGAATCGATATGTTTTAAACGATAAACTAAACAAGTATATGGATGTTTTAATCCCCAATCATAAATATCTGTTTCCATTTCTTCCCATTGGTGTGCTACATAAAAACG
>CAJNOP010000133.1:262387-308628 GCA_905250075.1 Rotaria sp. Silwood1 | reverse complement strand
ATCTACTTTTGTTCAGTTTTTTATTAGTTTATTTCAGGTAAGAAACTATTTGTACAATTAACAGAAATTTATTGAATTAATAGCGCTTTTTTGCACTTCATTGGTCTACTACGACGTTTTTTTCCCCCAATTTCAACTTGTTTAGCAGCAGGTGGTGACTTGCAATAGTTTAATCGAATAGCCAAACCAGCAACATGTTTACACATAAACTTTTTGAAAAATTCTGGGTGTCGGTGTGGGTGCAGATAGAAGAGACGACTGCAACTATGCCCACATCCACCTCTCATCTTGGGTGTGTGGGTGTGGGATGGGTGTGGGTGTAGGTGTGGGTGAGTGTGGACGTGTGGGTGTGGGTGTGTGGGTGTGAGTGGGTGTGTGGGTGTGGGTGTCGGTGTGGGTGTGGGTGTGGGTGTGGGTGTGGGTCTTGTGTAATATTTAACCCACACCCACATCCATACACACACACCCACATACACACCCCACACCCACACCCAAAAATATGACGTAGTTATAAATAAAAAGATTGATTCTATAAAGAGTAAAAAAGTTTTGAATATTTTCATAAGCAGTTGTTGTTGACGGCAAATAATACCGCATCCATTCTTTTTTCTATTATAGTAACAAAATACGAGAAAGAAAACATCTAGACTGACGTACAGGCTAATTATAACTTTCTGATATATATTTTTTTCTCGTTCTTCGGAAAGAAATTCTCGATTTCTATTGACTTATTCCGACTCATTCTTTTTTCCTGAAAAACACGTAAATACATAGATCGCAATGAACGTCAGAAAAAGAAGTGCAAATAAAAAAATATATTAGAATATTCAAAAAAATAATAAAAAGAACCAATGACTTGTTTTATTTATGACACAGAAACAGAATTTAGCTATTGCAATCGCCAGCTATATCAGTTTCTTTTTCCCCCACTGTCTTTTGGCGAATTAGAACAAGAATATTTAAAAACCGTTACCATCAAAGCTATTTAAAGACATGAATTACTAAACTTCTTTTATTTTAGTTTTACTCTGATTTTATTCAAGGCAGTAAGTAAATGTTATATTGATTATCGTTCAGTGATTTACAATAGTTCGATTTCTTGCGTATAAAATATATATTTTCGAAGTTCAATCCAATTATATGAAAGGGTATGGGTGTGAATGGAGAGATGATCCATCCATTCTCATCCTGAAATAAAACTGTAATTCGCTTGAACATGAAAAAAAAGCATAGGTACGAATGCTGACTTACAATTTGTGGTTAAGCAATCAATACATTTTCTCCCTTTCTTTCCTTGTTTGCGGTGACTCTCAAAAGCGTGCGTGACATTATGAATGAGAAAGTGACGTCAAATAGAAGTCAGGCTTTGTCAAAAAAACTAATAGAAAATGACTCAACTCGAAGTGTTAGACAAAAGTGTGTACACATTAATGTCATTTCAATAAAGATTCTCAAGTTCATTGCAAACAGTCTACTCTGCTGCCTCAAATCTAAATTATTCACTATATTTTAACGACTAAGTTTAAGCATATTTTTTTTTAATTTTCGGGTTCTCCTCGATTCTTCCTTCTTCAAAATTAAACAATAACTATGATGAAAGCCTATTGAAACAAGTGATTATTAACTGTATGTTGGAGCTTAAACGCGTGTAGAAGAGTAGCACTAGAACTTTTCAGTTGATGTAATCTTTCATAAAACTAAATTATTATCAAACTCTTTTGTTTATTCATGTCAATGGAAACGTTTCTTTTACTTTCGAATTGAACGATAGATTTAATTCAGCTTCGGTAGATATGCTTTTCAAACTTGTTTTTTTTTTTGTTAACCATTCGCATTCAAATTTTGTACAGAAGGTTTGCATTAGATAAGTATTTTAGTTACTTTCGAATAGTCTAGAGATTAAAAGTAGATTTCAACTAAATGTTTTAGTTTATAGAATTGTAGTCAAAATATACACTATATTTAAGATGTCTGATGAATGCAAAATAATCGCAACGGAAACTATATATCAAAAATATGGTCAAATTGACGAGGTTGAATATGAATATGATGAAAATGATCATGGAGAAAGTAAAAAATATCATATTAAGTGGTCTCGACAAGAATATGAACGGACGGCATCGAGATTCTATAAACCATCAATGTCCTATGATAAGTTCATAAGAATATTACGTACATTTATGATGGGAAAATATGCAATTGAAGATATTCCGGAAACCTTTCGTCTTCTTGATACTGATCATTCTAACAAAATCGACATCACTAAATTACATGAATTTATATGTATCATCTTGCCAAAAGCAAATCCATATTTACTTCTTCATCAAATACAAAAGGCTGATAGAGATGGTGATTATAAGCTGAATTTTGATGAATTCAAATCCTTTATCGAACAAGGCTTCGGTCGAGATGTATCGCTTGGACGTTTATAAAAAAAAACAAAACATTTCATTTCTGCTTTCTTGCTACGATAATTGAGTATGAATGTACGCTTGAAAAACGAAATTGTAGTTATATAGTGCTATTTGTCTCGTTTGATATCAACGTAACTTCAAAATAAATGGCTTCAGTTGCTATGTGAATGTTATATATGCACGAAAGTTTCTTGTTTCGTAATAATTGTAATCATGCAATTTTTAATCGATTATTATGACATGTGATAAATGAGTATATGTAACAATCGTTTTGAAGAAAAGAAAGTGTTTTTAATCAAGGACGTACATCTTGGTTTTTTGTTGTATTAGCTGTCAAATACATATTCTACTGCAACGAAGTTTAAAATGATTTTCAAGAACTAATTGGTCCATGACTTTGCTGACATTAGAATTGGTCCCATTCAAATGAGTTTCGAACAATCCGGTTTCTTTCGGATTTTCTTCCCATAATACCAATCTTGTTCAGTGCGTGTTTGTATGAAGGGCTATACAAGATTATTTTAATTTGTTTCGAACAGCACAGTAAAAAGATTTTACATTGAATTTTAGCAAGCTTATAATGAGTTGATATGATCGATTGCTGTTGAAAAAAGAAATCATCATTTGTGACTGTGAGTGTGATAAGATAAATGATACATACCGTTGCACTTGCATTCTCTATTATTTATCGAATAACAAATTAGTATTTTTCAGTAATTCCGAACAATAACAAATTGGCATGTTGCCATTCGACGACACCCCGTCGTCAAGCGACAAAAATTTTTAAACTCATTTTTTCTTTTACAATTGTCAAAACAATATATGCTATCTTATTTTCGTAGAAATATATGTATATCTATCACAGAAAAAGAAATATGCTTCTTCCTGTTGTGGGGATAAGTGTGGGTGCTTGCTTTTACTTCGCCCACTCACATCTACATCCATACGTACACGCACACGTAGACCCACCCACCTCCATTCTTAATCAATTTCTTGTGATTGTAAGCGGTAGAACTTGAGACCAGTAGTGTTTGTTTTACATTGATCATGAGCGATTTCTATCTGATTATGAAGTCGACTATAATCGAAATAATCGATGCAATGTCGATATTTTCGGTTATTTTTTTATTATAAATGGTGGTATTTTGGAAGGTTTCTTACGAACCCAAGACACCTTCAATATGATTGGCATAGGTTTAGGAAACTTTTTTTATGCTTTTGTAACACGCACGGAACCATTTTTGGTTCTGTATGGAACCTTTATCTCTTCAGAGTAGAATGTTTGTATTGGTTTGCGGGAGGAAGTCCTCATAAAGACTAAAACACCGAAATCATATATCTTCTTTAATTTAATTATACTAACACAAAATAAAGAGAGTATAAAATTTCTAAAAGAAGAAGGTTTTGTTCTAACGATAGTCGATTATCAGGGAAACGTCGTATCTGTTTTTTTGTTACATTTCGAACAGAAATCTTGGTTTTTTCGGACACCTTATTTTTTGTTTTCCTTGTTATTTTTCATTTTTTCATTTCATTTTGGAAGCCTTCTGTCGTTTATAACTTCCGAGATAATCTGAATAAATATTATGAAATTTTTAGCATTGTTTGCTTTAATAAATAGTCCAGAAGAAAACCTAAACCACATCTAAAAAGAAGATTCAACGTAGAGTATAACAGCAAAATAAAATCGCTATTGTTTTTGTTTTTGTCTTTGTTTATGAATAAGTCCATTCAAATATCTAATGTGCAGTATACTAATCACAAATGCGAATACAAAATTGATATTAAACAAAATCCAAACTACAAAATCTTCCACCCGAAGAAACATCATTTTCGTAACATTTGAATTTCAAATCAAATTGTGATGTTAGAGATATTAATGATGATTTAATAGCAGCTTCAGTCCAACCGGCACGATCTAAATGAAATGCTTCGCCAACTAAAGTAAACTGATGTTTAGTAAATCGTTGTAATGGATACAATGCCCAACTAATAATTTGTTTATTACTAACAATACTGTTTGCTTTTTGAAAATGCCAAGCGCCCGACCATATTTGAGTAAATACTTTCGTTGGTCGTGGTATTTGAACATCAATAAATATTGAGCGCAATCCTCTTAAAATTTCTTGTACTAAATTCTCTTATGATGATCTTGCAATAAGTGCCGACCAGGTTTCTACACATAAACCATCATCGTAAACCGCTCTTGTTAAATTTTGATGTTTTCATGTGGACATCGAGAAGTTATTTCAATATAACTAATACAATTTTGTCTGGTCCAAGCTAAATCAATATTCGTTCCAAATAATGTACTATCCTCCCACAATCGATAAGGCTAATAACAATCTATTGTAACTACTTTAATTGGTTTAATTGATTGAAAATTTTCATGTGATTTTATATCATGTGCAATTGAACCCTTGAATATTTTCCCAACAAGGCGGATCCATTGCTGCAATTAATTGTTTAACAAGAATAGGATATCGAGATGTTTCAATAGAAAATGCATAAGAACTACCGTTGGAATAATCGTCAATGTTAAGAACTTCTTCATTTTAATATAACTGAGCTTGATTAACCTTTGTCACAATATACATCATTCTTTTAGCTAATTGTAACATTCCTTGATGGGGATAATAGAGACTACCACTACCAGTCAAATTTCATTCTTGATCTATACATTCCATATATGCCTAGGCATTCACATTCTCAAAATCAGCACGAAATCTACTTGAATCTCGTAGAAATTCAGTTGCTTCATCACCATGAACAAAACGACAGAATGCATTGAAATCAGCAAAATTATATAAACTCGATGTATTTCTATGATATTCTTCCATTAATTTATTCCATAATTGATCGACAGAATTCAATCCATTAGAGTCATCAGTACATGTTAAGTTTATGTAGGATCTAGAACACATTTGATTTATTGAAATATAGAATATTCTACGTGCTTTATTAAGACCTCTTCGATAATCATATGAATAATAGAAAATATTTAATTCATCTGCTAATTGTTTAATAACAGCTTGATCTAGATAAAATCGTTGTGCACCTTGAGAAGAAATTGAAGTATTCGCATAAGCTTCCGGTGAATTTCCATCATAATCACGATCATAAGTTCGTCCTCCAACATAATTATTACGTTCAAATAGGCATAGTTTTTTATTAATTGCTGAAGAAAGTCGATATGCATGATGAGATCCACCAATACCAGCATCTAATATCACGATTAGACAAGATAAACTATACAAAAAAAATATATGGTTTTTATTGTTGATCTTATCGATGTAAACGTTGATGAAATTCATAAAAATTCAAAGCTAAGGAAACCGTTGGGCTCGAGAAAATAATGAAAAAAGCTTTCAACATAACCCATCCGACGTTCGAATTTTTGATACGATGATCTTTCGTATTGATATGGCTCTGTGTTGAAAAATTTTCTCTTATATATTTCAATACTCATTAAAAATCGCCTTTCACATAGACCTAACACTCAAACAATTGTACATGATTCATGAAAATACCCTGTTTTTTCTGAATGTTTGATTTCCTTATCTTGACTGAACAGTAATCGTTGAATGTCATCTGGTTTCTGATTTAATAATTGAAGATTAGTTACATTGATTAGAGCCAATAATAATAATAGCATGAAATAAAGCCACACTTTTGTATTATCATAATAATAATAATAAGAATTGTTATGATTAATTATCATTACTATAGGAATAATTGAAAATTATTTTTCTCGTAAAAAATTTTCACGAGTGTTGTGCCATTTATTCTTCACTACAAAATACTGGCACACTTTGAAAAACTTAGCAAACGTTTGTGTTTGGATAATCTCAGTTGAAGTAGATTTTCGATTCTACTGATCATCTGCCACCTGGTTGCAGAAGTATTTTATAATATTAATGTACTGTACGAAGTCTCAATTGACACACATATAACCTTTGAATGTGCTAATATCAATATCTGTTACGATGCCTCATAGCACCAACTATCTGTTATAGAAAAAGCAATTAATATTTATTGCCTTTCGTCGTCAATCAAAAGGAGCTCCCTGTGCGGCACCATCAGACATCATTATAGATACTGATCTTAGGACATTGATAGACTCTGTGTGACCTATGTCGAATCTTTTCAAACTCATATTAGTTAAATGTGTGTAATATGATGGAGTCATTTTGATGAAAGAAAAAATAAAATTATTGCGGTACCTTTGTAACAGCCTATACAACTAGAGTAATAAGTCTAGTTTTTCTTACGAACTTAAAGAATCATTACTAATTCTATTCCAGAAAAGAGACGCGAATATATTAATGAAATCGTCTATTGCACAAAGTCGATAAAGCATTCATCTTTCTGCAATATATCGGTCACAATTTTAGAGCGTAACATTTATTTTATTTATTTTGCCCCAGATGATGATGGATACTGTAAGTGACACAACAAATAGGTAATTGCTCGCGGAAACATCGCTATTATCTCATATTTTCGATTAAGATCGAATTGCAACGCAGTTGCACTTGACAACGTTTCTGAGTGAGCTTGGAATGACCTAAGTAATGAGCATTTTTCCTAGTAACTTCTTCCATATATATAAGGTGAAAGGTTAGATTCGACCATACATGCAATATGTCACTTACTCGTCGTTTAGACAATTGGATTGTATGATAGAGTACTCAACTTCAATGTCTCACATAAGATTTGTAGATATTTTATAGTAAAATCTTATTCAAAGTTTTTTAAAATTTTCATATGGATAAAAAAAAGTTGATTAATTTAATCTTAAATAAAACTAAACTACATTTGAAAAACCTAAATAAATTTCTACATAAAACAGTCAGAGTGTACATTTAAAATAAAATATAAATTATTTTCGAGTTAAATTATGAATTTATTTTACGCATCTCATCGATTTTAAAATTTCGAGTTCGCAATTTTTGCCAGGAGATGAGCAGTATACTTTGTATTTTCTTATACTTTTTCACATTAACACTCAAAATTCCAATCTAGATAGACAAAATAACGTGGATGACAATATATACATATATTAATGTGAATTTAAATATTATTAATAATTTTTGTAATCTTAACATAACAGAGCATTTTTAATCATAAAAAAAATCAAAGAAAAGACGCAATTTTGTGCGACGATATAGGAAAAGCTTATGATACTCATAATTTATACTTACAACAGAAGATTCAGGGCATACCTACATCCACACCACTATCATGCTGGTTAGCTTGATCTTGATTTCAATCATTAGCGTGTAGAATTGCTTATTGACCTGTTACTGGCTCCACCTATACCTATACTGAAAGCCGGAAGTTCAGGACAAACTGCCGGTCATTTTTATGCTTTCTTTTAGGTTTTTCAAAAATAATTAGTTGTAAAAGGATTTTCTCTCACGCATTATTGCAGAAAAAGACTCTCTGGTCTCCTCTTTCGATTAGTGAAAACCGCAGGTTTCTAGCTGCTTGCGTTCCCAACTTATTCAAAAAACAACCACGCATTTGTTTTTTGAAAAGTATAATAGATGAAATTTTCTGTTTAAAGCATATTGATAGTATTCTTATTTTATTATATCAATCATATCGACAAAAATATTCTTAGCAATAAAAAAACACATTGAATATTATTATTTAAATAAAAATAATGATTATATTTCAGAATGTCATTTTCTTAGTCAGAATTTAACTATTTGATACAAAACTTTTTTTTTTCTTCATATATGAAACCAAATAAATTTTTTTGGCTTTTTTTTTATTTGTGTCGTAAAACAATCGAATCATTTGAGGTCTGTTTTCATCTATGATTATATGGTTTATTTTATAATCAATTCAATCATTTTCTTGATTATATTGATGCATTATATAAAGGTCTTCATCGTATACTTCATTCACCATCATATTGTACTTGTAATACGTGTACGTTTGACGATAGGTCTCCCTCTCACAAGTGCAAACTCATACTCTGCACATTTGATATAATATTATTATTATATCCTTCAAATTTTCATTTTATCCAAGTCATTCGATTGAAATATATCTCGGTTAAAATATGAATGATCAATGATATTAATAAGTTAATAAAATTTCGTTGAAGAGCTTTTTTGTGACGAAAAAACAATTCTTTCAGTATGTTGAAATATTATTATTTGTCACAAGAAGAAATCGAATAGATTCATGACGAACATTGTTAAGGTTTCTCTCAATCTGAATATAATCATAAATTGAATTTCTTGCACAAAAAAAAAAGAACGACAATCACAAGCAAAAAAGAAAAGAAGTAAAAAAATACTTTACTTTATTGAGTTTTATTTTTTGTTGCATAAATTTGAACTAAAATATGGATCCGTACCAATCACCATATCTGCCAATTGTTCCCAGAATTCTTCCATCTCAAGATTCACCCAAGGTAGAATGTTGTCTTGAAATCAAACTCAAATAAAAATTTATTTTATAGAAAATTCCAATGTTTGACGACAGATCTCAATATGTTGACAATTATCCAAGATCGTCATATGGAAGTCCAACGAACTTTCAACCATTATCAACAAAAAATCAATTAGCAAATAATGAAATCAATCATCAAGATAATCCATACTCTAATCAATCATTATCTCCAACTAGTTTTGATAATTCATCACCAGGACGAATGAAGTTTGTATTTATTTTTTTATTTATAATAATATATTCAATTTGAATTTATTTTAAATAGAAATCGTATTTATACTGAACCACTTAAAGATAATAGTAATGATAATATTCCTACCAATTCCTATTCAGGATATGGTTATCCTCCTAATTATTTTAATAGACCATATGACAATATTAAACGAAACTCGTCTGAAGATAAGAATAATGTATGTACAAACACAGTACTTGTTGTGTTTGGAATTATTATTGGATTATTTGCTATCACAGCATTAGCAATTAGTATTTATTTACTCGTTAGAATATCAACCCAATGAGTATAAATACATGCACCAATGAATTTCGAATTCTCAACAATCAAATCAGATAAGAAGGACTTTTTATTGGTCTTATTGGAAATCGCTTGTTTTTTTATATAACTTTAATAAGTTGAACAAAACAAGTCTTTATAAAAATTATTCTTTTGCATAAAAAGCATTTTCTATTATGTATATAATAATTTTTTTCAAATGAATTCAACAATTGTTTTCTATACGTTCTTATACAATAACTAAACTCGAAATCTAATTACAATTTGAGAACAATTATTCACGAGAACCAATCTGACTAGACTCTGATGAGATTCTATCAGATTTTATAAAACCTTCGTAGGAATATTATCGAAAATTGGATTACGGCACGATATTCCGATCTCCAGTGTTGTGACTATTGAATCCTAAATTTTCCCACGGTTGAGTATTGTTAATAATTATTCTTTTAGTCATTGACCGTCGAATGCGTTTGTATACATTTACAAAGGTTTCTATATACGATATTGTGCAAAACGATCATTGTTCGACACACAAATTTCTCAAATGATCGCCTTAGAACTATTTCTGAACGTGCATTCAGCAAGACTGATGTGTCTCTAAGCGGCGCTGTTGAATTTCATATAAATGACATATTATTCAAATACTAATCTCCTATTAACGAATCGATCGATTATTTTAGATCAGTGGAGTAATGATTATTGTAATACTATTTGAAACTGTTTATTTGAATAAGATCTCGACCTGTACTATGAGCAAAGCAGTTTTCGAGCCACATTTGTATGAAACGACTATCTGACCAATTAGTAGCATGGACTTCATGTTAGTTGGAAAGTTGTGGCTGTTGAGTGGGCACTATGTCTAAAGAGAATATTGTCAAGTCTCGATGAATTGAAGAGATTCTACAACAATCCATGGAATAGACTTATCATTTAAACTCTTATATATGTGACGTCTTGCCAGAAAGTCAGACTTCTCGCTCTTGTTGACTCAAAGACAAAGAAAATCTTTTATTAATCGATGTGATTGTAGACTATATTGTATGTGCTATCCATTAATTAAAAAAGTTTCAATATTGATCGCTGACACTAGGAGAAATTTTGAAAAATCTAGCAGAAACTTTTTTTTTGCATCATGCAAGAAGATCTTATGTACATTGCGCAACAGATACGACACTTTGCAAATAATAGTAGGCTCATCAAAAAGTAACAAGTAGGACGGATCTTTAATTAAAAGGGCTGGACGAGTCCGAATCATGACTCGGACACGAATCGTGTGTGGGTGTGAATTTCGATGTTCATCTTCTAGTTAATTACACTCACACTCACACCCCTAGTTTTCAAGTATTGTTTGAAATGAAATGAAGTATATATATTGTTATAGAATTGTTAACGTAATGGACAATCAAAGTGAATTTAAAATTCAACTATAATAACTATTTTACCGATGAATCTATGTAACTTGATTATGAGATTCTACGAATTAATGTCCACTTCAGAGTTAAATGGCCGTGGACATTTTTTGAACAACTCTTGATAGGAACGAGATAGATACCTGCGATTTTCATCTTTGGAAAGAGCAAATGGAAACACATCGAATTATGTATAGAAAGATTTTTCTAACTACTTTCCTAAAGGTGTAGTCAAAAGTTTTCAAAGAATTGCTTTTTTCTCCTACGTTAAAAAAGTGGCTTTTCTATCAAAATACTACAAAAATTTACATTGTTCGATTATTTTGTTGAAAAAAAAATGAGTTGGTAAATTATGTTCCGATGGTTTAGATATCATACTGGTAGTAGTCAGGAACAGAGTTTTGATATAATTTTGTAGCCCTTCCTTTCGCGATTCTAGTGCACTCCTGAAAATCAATAAATTAATATCATGACCATGAGTAGCATGATGTTTTTTCTTGAAGCTTTATGTAAAATCTATAGGAAAGTAGCTAGAAAAATCTTTCTATATATAATTCGACGTGTCTTCATCTGCTCTTTCCAAGGGTGAAAACCACAGACCTCCATCTCGTTCCTATAAAAACTTATTCAAAAAATACCCACGGCCATTTCACTCTGAAATGGACATTAGTATTCAAGTTGTTGATAAATAATTAAGGATATAATCAAAGTTTGAAGGCATTGAAATTAGGACCCAATAAGTTTCTTATATGTCAATATCGACATGTAAAAATGCTTGCGTGTATCAATAACGTCGTAAGCGTATTCTTCAATAAAACATCTGGACAAAAGCTTTTTCGTCTTGCTGCACTTCGACTGCTGCATTGGAAACCGAGCTGTGATCGCCGATATCTATTTTTTTTTCGGCATCATAACCCTAGAAGAGAAGGACGCTGTCGATGGAGAGACCCTATCATTAAATAGCGCTATGTTTCAGCTGATTGTCATAGAAATTTTGTGGATGTTCGTTAATCGGTGCAAAAACTTTGACCATTTTACTGTGTCAATCACTGTTCAAAGAAACATCTATTATCTTTTGAAGATGCACAACTCAATAAAAGTTCAATGAATTAATTTGAAACCTTCAGACGACCTTCCTTCATAGTTTGGTATTATTGCTTGCTAGTGCCAGGATCAAATACTATACCAGAAAGGAATCACACATCGATAACTATTGTGTTAGTGTTCAAAACACGAAAGACACCAATATTCGAGTAAATAAATTTATCTTTTTGATAACGAAAGACCCAACACTGGGCTTTAGTTTCATGTCAAAATATTCAGAATTAATCATGCATCTGGTGAGAAGCAAAGCAAAAATTAGTAAGAAATCGTTCTAAGTTCTGAATATCAGGCCAAGACTAGGTATCATCCGTCATAACTCCGTTCTAGATCTTGTGATGGATAAGACTCAAGGGAAAGGGGTTTCTCTCAAGTTGATCAAGATTAGAATACGTTCATTTTTTATTATTTTAAAGATCGGTATTTTTTGAGTGTGGGTGGCGGTGTGGAATATGGATGTGAAAGCTCGCTCATATAGTTCCACACTCGCATTCACACCCCACACTCGCATTCACACCCCACACTCACACACTCAGAATTGTTGATTTCAGCATCCAAACGGATAAACCAAAATAAAAATTTTACTTTTTGAAAACTGCATTTCTCGATTTTCTATAACCGTCTGAATTTCATTAAACATTGAAATGAAAGGTCGACATCTAATTCATTTTTCTCTGTCGATGAAAGGTGAAGGTAAAATTTTGATTTTTCTTATTCGAAGTCGACCAATTCATGGATGGACTTCGATCTAATATAAAATATTATTCAATCAATCTGCTGTCGATCACTCTTTGCTTTGTTCCGTCGGTCCAAGAATCATTCTTCGTTATGTTCAAGATGACGTAGATTCGTTCGCTATTATACTTTATTTAATCAATAATTGAATGAAATCGAACGACAACATGTAGAATCAATTTATTTTAGTTATTCATTGAACATACTTTTAGCAAATCATGAATTATTATTATATTTAATATAATCCATTCTAGCAATCTACTTAAAATTTAATACTGTATTCTAGTTTTAATTTCTTTTTATTAACATTTTGAAGCGATCAGATGAATGATAGGAAAGACTTGTCTGTATTCATACAACATAAATTAATATTTTTTTTCACTACTGTTTAAAACTGTTGAGAGTCGTTTCAATAGACATTTTCAAGCATCCATATCCTTTAACTGTTCTCAAAAAAAAAGGATTCTATTAGTTCGAATAATAAGACATGTTTGTACTGTTAGATACAGAACGGAGAACGAAAATCTGAAGAAAAACATATTTGTCTTTCGAAATCTATCGAATATATGGGAGTTTTGATTGTCAGGTTCATTAATCATCTATTTGTACACGATATTCTCACTGATCTTACCTTCATATTCCAGAGTGAAAGTTTCTCAGAACACTTTAGGAAAAATGTTTTTTTTTTCAAAACGATCACATTTTACGAAGATTAAATATATTTGTAATCACTCGTATAATAAATGCGAACTTTTTGCTTAGTCTTGAGAGAATTGCTTTATTAGAACGGATTTATACGTGTATATATGGTCGGAGGTGAGTTTTATTTTTCAATTTGAAACCTTACTAAAAAAAATTAAGTCCTTACTGATTTTTTTTTCACCTTATTAATTATCATCTCATTTTATTCACTAACTTTCGTTGAATTAATATTTTGACATTTTCTTGAAAATGGTCAAAACGATTCAGTTTATTTAAGTTTAATTTGATTGTTCCTGAGTTGATTTATGCAAAACTTACATCTTAAAAGATCGTATTTTTCCTAGTTTTAATCCTTTGTCACATACTGTGAAACATTTAGTTGCAATAGCTTGTCATTATAATATGCTGCCCTCTATCTTGTTTTCTCATGATTAGTTTATTGATCACCACAATAAATCTAAAGTAAGTCAAAACAAAATTCTATTTCTCTAGTAGTCGAAATGCATAATTCTATAAGAAGCGACATGTTGTTTCTATCTTTTCTTTTATAACTAATGCATGGCTAATAAAATATTTTTAAAAAATTATTCATAATTCTGACTTATTTCTTTTAACTATAGATTTATTCAATATTTTAATGAATGATAAGGAGTTACTTCATCAAGATATATCATTTCAATTAATGGATCAAGTTTTCTTCAATTAGTGCATGAACATTGATATACTTTTGAAAAGTATGTGTTATATACAGTACTAAATATATTTTTTCGAGCAATTTTTCAAATGGAGTTATTTTTTTCTGCAAATTCATGTGAAGTCTTTATAAATTTTATATCATTAGTAATTTTTCAATTTCGCTAAGACGATTGTCTATGATTTCGGATCAAGCTACGTTTTATAAGTTAACTTTATAAGATAATTATGTGCAAAACAAAATCATGTTCGATATTATATTTATTAACTTTTGTAGTGTAGATCAGACCGAAACACAATAGCGACTCTATTGTTTTTAAATGTTACTCGATTTTATTATTGTGATTAAGCATCAAACTCCAAGCTTATGTAAAGTACAACTTATACGGTTCGATAGGATCTTATTTCTATGAGCTTTTTGAAGTTGTCATTGATGCTTTCAAGCAACATTTTTTTAATAGTACTAAAGTTTCGAATGACTGTTTACAACTAACGAATGATGACCGAAAAATGCGAGATACAACTTTTTCTATCATTCTTAGTCGTTTTAAAGTACACAACGATGGTGAACAGTCATTTCAATTGATTTTATTTCTGAGAATATATTTTGCAAACATAATAGTATAGAATAGGATATTAACCATTTATTTATTATAAATTTTTCTTTTAATAAAATCGAATAGAATTTTCATTACTTTATCAAACTCTATGTTTTTTTAATCTTATTTCATTCTCATCTCAACTACAAATTTGACTAAAATCAAAAGGCTCTTCAAAGTATTTTTTTTTTTTTCATAGAAATGAACTTGCTTTTTCTCGTCTGAATTAGAATTATGTGTGGTAGTCAACTAAAGATCTCAATACAAAAGAATATTTTAAAGGTTTTTGTACTTTGATTAAATTTCCAGTTGAGATAAGGATTCAATAAGATCAAAAAACATAGAATTCGACAGAAAAATTAAAATTATTAAGAAGAACGTAAACAAGTTGTAATCGCTTTATTTGTTTCATTTTTGAAATTGGATATATTTTGACTAATGAAATGTGGTTTTCTTCTACAATCATTTGTCAAGTAAATTACAGTAACAAGTAATCGCAAAACAAGAATTATAGATCAAAATTATCTAAACTATTTTTCGTTTGTTTTGTTATTTTTTTGTATCGCCAATTATACTTTATATAGTGAATAATTCAATCGGAAAAAAGAAACTTGCGTTCGTTTTCTTGATTAATCAAATGTAGGCAAGTAATAGATACATAGATCTGTTAAAAAAGTACCACCCGTACGGAAAAGAAGAAAACATTCGTTTGAAGAGGAATACAAAAAAACAAGATCATCAATTTTATAAAATAGAGCATGACAGCAGTTCGTATATGAATTCGGAATGTATTCTCAAAAGTCAATATACCAGTTTACATAAAACTAAAGTAGAATGTATCAAACACTTCAAATTCAAAATTTTAGTCTGCAACGATTATTAGATTTTAGTATGTGTAGACGCCTTTAAGATCATAGATTGTGTCTAGAGCATTTCATAACTACGATTCAATAGATATTTCTTCTTGTATTATTTTTGGTATGGTAGTAATCTATACATGTACTACACGCATAGAATCCAAGTGTCAGTTATCCTCATGGTAATCGAGCTACTACAACTCTTGAACGAGTCACAAACTGGAATAGATTGATGGATATTCATGTTTTAAATTACGTTGTAAACTTTAAAGTTTTTGAAAAATAGCCAACAATAAAGCTTCGGATGAAGATGAAATGAATGAACAACAATGACCTATCCTTTCCTTTCACTATGTAATTTCTTTCTTTTCTTTCAGATGGTAGACAATACTTCTACTCGTATTCGAAAAGTTGGTGGTATAGTTAAAAAAAAAAAAACTTGTAACAAAAAATTCAAAACTGTTTTGTTTCATGTTTTACAGGTGTTCGTTTTAATGTCGATGCAACAGATTCATCAAACAAAGATGAAGAAAATCCATTTAAGACCAGTATTCACTATTTTTATTGTTGTTTTTGATCTCATGATTACTTTTTTCTTTCTTAATCTCTTTTAATTAGATGAATTGCAATGGGAACAATATTGTAAAAACCGATATTCGTTTGATTTATATTTTGGTATATTGAAACTTTCTCATAGTTATACAATGACAATCGATGTGGTTTTTCATCAAGTTCCTATCAAACTAGAGACAATCTTCGATCATCAACCTATAGATGGATTGCAATTATTGGTGACTGAATTATCACAGTCTCATTCTGAAAATCGAACCAGTTTTCAAGTTGAAGTTATCATTAATCCAGATACCATACCTGGATCTTTTCATCGAACTTTTTTATTGAGAGAAACATCGACATCACAACAAAGAACTGTTACGGTAAATGTGAGTGGAAAAATATTGCGTGAAGGTCAAGGAACAGCAGCATTGAAACATGATGTTCATATGAAATCAATAATAACAAAAGCAAAAGATGATGAAGAATGATAATAGAAATATATTTCGCATTGTTGAAAAGAAAACTGGTGCTCATAATTAACAAAACTATTTGTGTTATTTCGTTTTTTTTCTATTTCGTATTTCATTTCAATATGATATTAATAAAAATGAATGACATGAAATGAATTATTTATTATATAATTTTCTAGAATTCAGCAAAAGAGTCACTGTCAGACATAGTTTATTTTCATTTTAGCAACAAGAGTATACAATGTTGAATTAGAATCTTCAGTGACTAATATTAAGAAATGTGAATGTATAGAAGTTAGTTAAATAAGATAAAATCGAACAGCAATAGAAATATTAAAAGTACCAAATACAACATATTACTCTAACTGAACTTCAGAAATTACAGCGCGGCTGTAGTTTTGATACTCTTATGCAATTCAAAGTTTGAAAGACAACACTATACTTAAACAATATTATCAATTAACATTTAGATTGGTTATGTTGCAGAATTCTCTATGTTAAATTATTTGACGTTCAAAACTAGTGAATTGTAAATTCAGAAATATTACTTTTTTAGTGACTGTATATTGTTTAAGATATCAATTAGTCTCTCAGTATGTTCTTTGTCGTGAAATAGTTTCCTTTTACAGAGCTTGATGATATTTAACGAAAATATGATGTCGTGTAACAATGAAAAAAAAATTAGAGATACTAGAGAAACAAAGTTTTCATATGCTTTTCATTTCGTTCTTTTGATATTCAACTAATACTCTTATTATATGTCATGATTTATTATACAGACAATGTTTGTTTTTTCATAAAGGATCTAAGCCATATAGCTTTATTTTGTGGTCACACAGAGAAATCAAGATTCTATGATCCTCTACAGTTTATTTTGAAATTTGAAACGAAAATATTATTTTTATCTGAAATCTGTCTTATCACCTACTCTACATCTACATCTAACTTTTTCTAATTCTTATTTATTCACATTAGAATCGATAGAAAGACGCTCACTTGTATCAGATACAGATTGTGAGAGTGTTCGTTCGCATAGTACCATTAATACGACCGCTATATAAATTAGAGTTTCGTTTAGACTCTAAAGTACCTATCATGATGAATACAACTACTGTAGTCCCATTTGCAAAATAAATACTGACTTCGAGCATATGTTTTCAACATTTGATTAACGATACTCGAGAGCATGATTAGAAACCAGCAACTAAAATAACAGTCAGATTCTACACTGCTATGATTGATAAGATATATATATTCAATTTTTTAGATCTTTAAAATTATTTTAAAATTCATTTCTCATTATCGAAAGTCAAACAATCAGTAAAAACTAAAATACTATTTGTCGCTCACGTAAATGACTCTAGTTCATACTAAGCTGTTCATAGATCGTAAATCAGGTTAGTAAAGTTTACATAAGTAATTTGTTTATGAATTTGTTGTAATGGCAACAATAGAAGGTGTGGGTTTGATTTCACTCTGTTACATCCACATCCTATAATTAGGTATTCAGTAATATTTTGTCTTTAATATTTTTATCTGTTTTTGATTTACAATGTTTCTTCTTTAAGTTTTGCTTGTCATGCTGGATAGATCTATCTCACTAGTATTTTTCTTCATATTTTTTGAGTACCCTTTTTTTAAATAAAGGTTTCCAACGATTTTGTTTTGAATCAGTTCCTTCATGTCTGTGTACTCACATTTATTTAGAAATCTACATCATCTCTCGAACTCATTCATCAGAAAAAGTGAACCAATAAATATTGTTTTCATTTCTTTTTATTAAAAGGAAGAATAGGATGAGTGTCACTGATCTCAAGAAGTGTCATTATTGTTTTAAACCAACACTTTTAAAGCATGCTTTCGTATAGCTTGAAGTACATAAGAAATACGGCTGAAAATTTTCCTTGTCGCCAATAATAAATTCTCATTCTCCATTTCATACAAAGACAAATGCTTATTTTTCTCTCAAGCAGCATACATCGATGCGAAAAAAATCAAATAACAATCATTTTAAAGGAATGCTAAAACATAGTAGATATGGACACAATTTTTCAACAAAAATGACACTATCGCTTTATAACTTGTATTTACAGTTTTCGTGGAAAAACATCTCGATTATCTAGGTATATGAGAAAGATATATTCAGACTGTTCACTAGTGAAAGGCTATATGTTGTTTTCTTTTTTTCTAGTTGTTTGAATGCGTGTGTTTTAGTATCTGATAATATATAACTGAACATTACATTGAGAAACTTTCTTATTAATAAAAATATACGATTTCTTCTATTGATATTAATAATCTGCAAACACTTGTACGTGGTGTTAATAAATTTTGTACAAATTAGAGGTTACAGTAAATTTGTATGCTTTTTGTTTTATAATATGTTATCAATAATATTTTCTTTAACTTACTGATAACTGATCAAAGAATTTTTATCATTTGGCAGATGTTCTTGCTATCACTCAAAAAGAAAATGATTATCTATCTTACATGATTTAATATATGAACGTTATTTTTCTTTGAAGTTCGAAGTAGGATTAAGCTTTTGTTGCATCATAGTTTTAAATCTAGTTTTCACATTTAGTAAAGAAAAAATTATTATTGGTGAAAGTTGGTTTCTTCTATGGGTTTTATTATTTAAAAATTGACTAGAAATATTTTGCGACTAAAATCTACGTAAGTATTAGCTTTAATATAAAACTAATGTAGAGTTTCACATGATTAATCACTTTTCATGAACAATCTGGATCATTGTCAGTAGGTAAATAGTTTAGTATACGTTAAAATAAATATTAATGGACTAAAATGTGCACAAGTTTTTCTTGAATGAAGATTTTATGAAGTCGCTTATTTATGTTCACTTGTATTTTTTTTGTTAATGAAGAATCTTAAAGCAAACAATAAGAATATATTATTATATTCGATTTTTTCAAGATGTGATTATCTATGTCCTATATGGTTCCGAGACAATTCCATAGAAGTTTTTCCGTGCGTTGCACATTAATAAAGATTGATTTTTCTTCGAAAAAAAAACATTCTTACAGTAAATGAACGTATCATTATTTAGACAATATAAATTTATTAAAATAATAAATACATCTTTCAAGAGTGAAACCGCGATTTTGTTAGAAGAATTTTAGATTGTATAATATTTAACATGTTGTTTTAAATAAAAAAAAAATTGTTTGAATAGTTTTCATTATATCCATTCCTTTTATACCAATTAATATTTCTTGTATTTTAACAAAAAATAACTCTAAATTATTTCGAAATTAACTGGTGCTTATACGTATATAAATCTTGTTTTCTGTTTATAGAGTGAGAAACTTATTTTCTTGCTCTTTACATGTACACACTTTATAGTATTTTCTTTTTAAATTGTCAGGATCGTTTGGTAAAGACTGAAAAATTTCAAGATATCATTTTATACTTCGGTGGAATTCCAACGGTCTGACTTTAACGATAAGTTTTTGTTTTATAGAAAAAAAAAACACGATGATGGTTTGGCAATTTTCCTCTTTGCTACACGATTATTAATATGTGTGATGGTTATTCGCTACTTGGCTATGAGTATCTATACTATCTATACTCTTATTCAGAAGTAATATGGTCAACATCAACAATATCAAGGTCGAAGGGTGCGGATTTGGGCGTGTTGGATGTAAGTGTCCTCTTTGCTGACACCCACACCCACAAAAACAAACAGAATAAAAAACGGGTGTGAGATTACATTTTATCATCTGCGTATCATAGCAATCTAACTCATATTGCATCAGAGTTAAATTGCACTTCTTCGATGTTAGTTTGCTTCGTAAAACAATATTTATCAGCAGACCTTTGCACGTGTTTATTGACAAAGAGTATAAAAACAGATTTTCTTTTGCACTTGTAGACAAACACAAAATGTTCGTATTATTATTAGTTTTACTGCTTACGACAGACATTGGTTATGCTCTCCAATGTATAACCAACTGTTCGCTAGGTCCTTACGATTTTGGTCAAACATTTAATATTCCTGATGGACAATGTCAACAGCGGAAATCAAAATCTGTTTGCTCTATGGAGATCATATTAAGGTATCATGAATTTTCGTATTATATAGACTTTGGCACACTTCCGTTGTCGACCGATTCTTTTTATATAACATCAGGACCCTACTTAACTTATAGAATTAATTACCAATGTTCGAAAAGAACTGATTGTGTTATTTCATATGCACAGAACAGAATCACTGAAATGCTTCTTCGCAAATACAACCCACAAATTATATATGGACAAATTGCTCCAATCATCAAGAACCCTTTACGAAACGGTTCAATTCAATGTTATAATATGAGAAAGGAAATAGTCAAATGCTCATCTGATGAACTATGCGCTTTAGATTATGATCTACGAGGACGCAAGTACAGAACACGTGGTTGCTACCAAAGTAATGAACCCAAAGTTCATGTTTATGATGGTGGATCTTATTCATCATTTGATGTTGAATGTGATCACAATCTATGCAATACTGATGAAACAGTTTCACAACTCAAAATGATATTCAGCGATTATGGTTTTACAGATGCTAATGGACGACGGATTGCCGATGGAAATAAGCAAAAGATTTCTTCTTTACTAATGACATTGGCTTTGACTTTCATTGTTGTTTCTTATTCTTAAAATAAAACATTTCTTATTTTAAAACGAAGCTACATTTTATTCAGCCTACGAAGCAGAAGGTAAACAGCTAACGTTGTACCATTAAAATTAGTTGAATTCACTAGTGTCATTTACACTCCGTTAATAAATTTACAGACAACTACTAAAACATTTATATAGAATTAGAATCTCTTGATACCTATGCTAACCAACGAAATCTGATGTTGATGACAATGTGAAGTAAAGTCGCATGCGTCAGAACTGTAAAGGAGAATTGTTACAGTGTATTGTAACTACATATACCTCGATTCTATCTAATCTCTTTTCTTTGATATTTTCGGTTCTGTTATTTCGTTTCTATTGCTCTTCTTTGTCCTTGATTAACCTTTCTATTCTATTCTACTTTTGTTCTTATTTTTATGTTCGTATATAAACATTAGTTTTTTCAAAGAGTAAACAGAGAGAAGAAAATACATATATCTTTAACAGTGTTCGTCGCTCTTCGCGAGCACGAACTCTAACAAGAATACACTCACACTTGGAATCGGCTGAATTTCTTTTTCCAATCGAACTGGCCGGTAGAAACGCTTGACTGAACCGAGAAAAAAAACGGCAGGGTGTAGGTGCGTGTGGGCTGTGGGTGTTGTACGGATCTTCTCTACATTGATCACTTATATCAACATCCACCATACATTCCAGATCCACTCACACCGACACCGGTACCCTCTTTACATCAACACTTCGCACTCAACATAATTCTGTCAAAATTTCCGCTATTGACGGTTTCATTCTAGACATTTTTCTGTCGATATTTCGACATCTCGCCGTCGGCAGAACAGGACTAGTCAGAGTCTCAACAAGTTCTCGTTCGAAGCTGGTCTAAATTCAACTGCACCGTTGGATACCGCCACTGTCATGCGTCATGACACAAATATAGTCTAATTTTTTTTTCTCGAGAAAGACTATACAGAACGGTTTGACATGACACTCGTAAGAAAACGGTTAAAACTTGAAAAATAAAGACCGTTATAGACGACTCACACGACACGCTATATTGAGATGCATCGGACTAGTCCTCCGAATGATTGAACCATTTAATTGAAGACTCCTTTTTTATCTCTTAGCAAACATTGGTAGACACTGTTTAAAATGAAGTTTATTTAGAGTTTTTCTTAAATTTTTTATATGGATTAAAAACATATCCTGATAGAAAATTAGGTATATTCAGTCAAAAACGACTGCTTTTGATTTTTTTAAAATAAAAATATAATACAATATTTTTTAAGGTTTTAGATACTATTTAAGACCGAAAGAAATACAAGTTGAAAAAAACCAATTTTACAAGTAATAAGATTTAGTCTTAATTTTAAAATGTATTAATGTACAGCTTAATTACGTTATTTTTGATAGTTTTGCGCCATTTGCTGTATGTATGCAAAACATTGCAGGTTTTATATTTTGATATAGTCGGATAGAGCATCAATTACTATATCGAATTATCCAGTTTTTATTTTATCTATTTTACATGTTATCCAAAAATTTGATAAAGTCCGAGAAACACTGAAATGGAACTTTTGCACACTCATAATTTAGCAACAGTAACCTGAATAATAATGAAAATTGCTTTAGATGGAAGAGATCCACCACATTTCCTCATGGAAAAAAAATTAAACAAAAAGGGACTTGAAATACAGGACAAAAGTGACCTTGACTGTTAAATTTTGCCCCATTTGTTGTACTAGTGAAAAATCAAGTTTGCATTACTTTTCGCAAAAATTTTCCTGTAAGTCTCACGATAAATCTGATCAAAACTATGTAAATAGATAGAGAAATCGACTCTCTATCTAGACACATGTCAAAGAAAAGAAGATTAGAGATTTTAGAAAAAAAAGGAAATTTCTCTGAAAAACCTGTCAAGAAAAAGTTTTTGAGAAATTCATTAAATTTATAGTAGTAATATGAAATAAGTCCACCAAAAATATATATATTTCGATTCAACAACGAACGAACTATTATTCTGTATAAAAATAAAAAGTTTCAGTAATCTAATAAATAATAGTGATCGTAAAAATTATCTTAAATTTGTCGGGTAAAAAACAATACCTTTTTGACTGCTTTTTGAAATTTATCAAATTTTCGGACTAAAAGCAAAGGAAGTAAAATATAAACTATATTTTCCTATAGAATGATCGATGCTCTATCCAACTGTTTTAAAATAAAAAGCCTGTGATGTTTTGCATAAATACAGCAAACTGCACAAAACTATCAAAAATGACGTAATCAAGTTGTAATTTGAAATAAAATATTATCATGAAACTTATAAAATTTATTTTCTCTTCTCCTCAAAAAATCGTAAATTTATTTGAACTCGATATATTATTAAAATCAAACATTTTCTCTAGGGTGTGAATCTGAGTATGGGTGTAGGCGAGGACGGGGATAGATGGAATGTGCGCCGTAGATGCAGGCTTTTAATATAAAGAGAGGATCCGCGCCATACCCGCTACCAACGACTACACCCACACCCACAATACTACTTTGTGTGATTGTCGCCATCTTCAGTCTACAAATAAATTTTATTTATTGCTACTATATTAACTTGTGCGCGATATTTACTCAATTTGAGTTATACATATTTAAATCAATACCAGCAAGTAAAGAGTGAATTAATAATTTTGTTTTTTTTTTCTTTTCTGTCAATATATTTCAAACATACATATAACAAATGACAAGGATAGAATGCGTTTACTTTTTCGCATAAGCACTTTAAAAAACAACACTTACATTAATGAGATCGAGCAACATTTTTTTTTCTGCATTGTGCACTGAGTGTCTTTTCGTGCATAAGATTGAGCCCATATATCTCTAAAAATCATTTTGTTACAAATGATTTGGTGGAAGTAAAATTAAATGTAAGCCTGAACTCGTAGATTTAGGGAGCAGAACCAGTAGTGGTGATTTTCAAAATATACACGGATCGTTACAATCTCTGTATTTATGTAAGCTAAATGAATGAAATAGTTGGGATTCACATGACGAATTATGGTTGTAGTTACTGTGAAACTGTATTTGTTGAGGGTGTTTTCAAGTATTTTCTTGGAAAGACAAAAATGGTTGTTAGGTAGAAACGTTGGATTTGCTGATGCATCTATTAGGAAAAATAATAAAAGAATGCATGATACTGTGAGTCAGATAATGATCTTATAAAGGTGTCTCACGTAAACAGACACAAACATAAACGCGAATTACTTGCTGATTATAAAATCTAATCTCCCGGACTATGATAAAAATTAACTTGAAAGTTGAGAACAGACGAAAACTACTAGAAAAACGATCGGTAATAGACAAAAATGGTTTTAATCAGCATTTACAGACTCTAATCTTTCATTCTAAGAAATAATCATTACAGTAATGTCAAAGTGGTATTTTGCCAATGATTTAATACATTGGAGATGTTGCCCAAACAGCCTCGAACTTTACTGACGTAGATAAAACTCTTCTAAGACATATTCTTGCAACTATTTGAACTCCTTGATTCACAGCAGAACTCAACTCCATTATCAGGCTTTGCAACAAGAAAAGTGCCACTATGTTTGATATTTTCGTCATCAGACATGTTGACATGCAGAATAGCTGCCTAATTCGAATCCGTATATAAATGAAAATTTAAAAAAATATCAGGAACCTAGTTGGTAAAAAAAAAAGTTTTTTGAATTATAAATGAGTTAAGACTAGCTTATAACTGGTGCGATTACTGTGCATCTTCGCTGCAACGCTGAACTGAAAGATCAGTTATGTGATGAAAAGTGCTTGCCCCCAGTCAGTATTGAGGCGGACAATATTCAGGTATGAAATAAATGAAAAGTTGATAATACGTCAACTACTACAGTGACAGCATCGACTGAATTAAAATTATAATAGAAGGACGTAATTTCTGCTTTTCTGCTCTCTCTATAGAGTAGTCCTATCGTGTTTATAAATTATAATTCGAATTGTAATTTGAATAAAATTTTTTCTGTCTTTCTTCCGTAGTTATATGATAGTCATAGCTCATTTATAATTTATACAATTTTTTTTCTGCTGCGAATAAGTGCTGACGTGATTTTTTTAAAATTCATTTTCGCATTTATCTTATGCTATCGAAGGCTCATTCATATTATAATTCGAAATATTCATTGTGCATTCAAAATCATGATGATGTAAGGTAATTGATGTAAATGAAGTATGGAAAGGAAATGGATTCTTTCAAGTTAATATTAAATCAAACGTATAGAATTTAGTCATACACTATTCGGAGTTCTGAATTACCTATACAGCAAATATTTATTTCATTTTGTCAAAATACTGGACGAGGAGAAAATGTTTGTTTCGTCACAAAATGTGACACATGCAATGCATATTTGTGCACACGACAGTAGGTCTAAATTCGAAGCCTGCAAGACAAACTTTCGTCTTGCTCCGAAAATAACTTCGAAATATCCGGATCCCGATCGCCCCATCCCGAAATTTTCGAGTTATTCCATAAAATTTCGTTTGTTTCGTTGATTTAAACGTGACTCACTTGATAAAAACTTTAGCTGACCAATTGCTGTTCTAACGTTTAGTCGCTATAGCAAATTTTCCTTTGTGGATTAATCATTATATTCTCCTCGCTATAGTCACAGTGAAATTTTGTATCTTCGTTCTTCATAGTAAAACATCAGTTATTTCGAAATGAGTAAAAGTTAGTCGAGGTCGTAAGAATACGATGGCTACACATCTGAAATTGGTTTTTTGAAAACTTGATTTTAGTTTGAATTGAAAGAATTGCAAAAAATGATAATTTATGTTTCAGTTTTTCCCTCTACGGACATACATAGATGAATATGAAAAAGATCATTGACATTTCAGATACTATATGCAATACTTTCTGATATGCTAATAGTTCCTTCGGATTCATTATTTTTTAATCTATTTAATGAATCAAGAATGCTGAAGACTACACAAATGAATCATGTTTTCTCTCTATGGAAGTTTAAAGTTTTGGATTAGCAGATGTTATATGAGATCATGTTTAGAAATTTATCAGATTCGCGCACTGAGCTGTCTTTTTTTGCTTGGGTTTGATTCGAATAGTAATCTAATCTTTTTTCTACTTTCTCTATTTTATTAGTGTACGACATTTGGTTATATAACAAACAGAAAATAGTTCTTCTTCAAATTATACACAACCTACATACAGTCTGGCATATACTGCGATGTAATAGTGAAGGGGTGTATGTAATCTGCAGACGTACCAAGAAAAATTCGAGACCCTTTTTTTCCAAAAATTGTTCCGTTCCCGTTTGTTCCGCGTCCAAAACTTTCTGAACTGTCTCGCAAGACACTAGTCTTAATTGACTTGTTTTCATAATATTAGATAGTAGAGGAGTCTGTATCGATGTCATTCAAGTTACACAACTAATTTGTCTGTACCGATCGTTATTTTTGAGACGGTGTGTGGTTAGAAAAAAATCAACGTCTTATCAATTCAAATTATCTGAACGATGAAACTATTGTCGAAATATATTATGAAAGCTCATGGAAGAGAATCTATGTCTTCCATCGATGCAAGTGTCGATTCCAACTCAACAGTAAATTTGATTTCTGTACGTCGGATTCGAGATTCTTCTGTTGAACCAATGTATATCTGGATGTATCAGTCAAATATCGATTCATGGGATGATACTCAAACTGCTGAATGGACACCGTATCCTGATGATGTATCAGCGGTGATAGAACAAGCGTTCAATGCTGGTCTTGGACACATATTCATTGACCAATGTTATAAGATAGATTTAGAAAAACTCGTTCAAGTCAATATTGAAGATGTACATCGACAACGTCGTATTCGGCGACAGATTTGTATGCTGTATGTCAATAATAACGAGAACATTGAAGATAAAACTGGAATTCTTAAGAGACTATGTTTTCCCTTGGAAACGAGTCCACGAAACAGCACAGCGATTGATACACTATATCGTGGCTCACCATTTATTCGAGATTGGTTATTGACATTTAATTATGGCCAATTTGTTTTGACATTTGATACCATCTTTCCAGCCCTACTGAATGGTCTGAAGGATGAAGGTGAAAAAGAAAATGAGCAAAAAAGTATTATTAGCGAGATTGTTCAAGAATTGAACGCTGTTCGAGACAAAACTTCTGAAAACAAAGAGCGCGATCGTATGAAAATGTTAGCAAATTGTTGTGCCAAACTGTACACAAAACACTGCTACATTTTTAGAGTTGTCAACACCGCTCTACGTGAGAATGATCGAGAAAAGCTTCACACTCTAGGTCCCTATTGTTATGTACTTTATAACTATGTTGGTCGTCCATGTGAAGATTTTTTTTCTATTCGTCGTTATTTTTGGCATAAATTTCATGCAACTGAATCGTCATCGGTGACTGTCTATCGTGGAGATTATATTACTAGTGAACGAATAGAAGAATACCGTCAGGCAGCTGGAAACAAGCATAAATATTTTAAGTGGCTTCCATTTGTTTCTACTTCACTCAAGCAAAATGTAGCTGAAAATTTTGGTTTCAATGTTACGTATGTGATTGAACTTCGACGACATTCATGCGATGATCAATTTACATTCTTAGACCAAAATACTCATTATAAACAGGAAGAAGAATTACTCTTGCGACCCGGAACACGATTTCGAGTGACTGCAGTACAATATGATAATCTTACTCAACGACCATTGATTTATATTAAAATTCTCCCAACATACGTGTCGCATCTCAGATGAGCTCTCGATACTATATGGAGAAACAATATTTTCTCCAAGCGAAATGACACTTTCAGCACAAAAATTGACTTGCTTTGGCGAACTCACTAGACAAGCTATCAGATGACAAATGCTTTAACCATATCAATTATGTTTTCCTTAATTACTTATTTTCAGCCAAAATCCCAATAAATTATGCAGGATTTTCTGCCATTCAGTGTACTCTCTTAGGACTATTAGGGTAAGTGTGAGTAAATAGAAGAGTGAAGCCCACATTCACACCCCATCGATAGAAAAAGCGGCAAATTGTGTATAAGATACACTGTTTTCTGTTTTCTTAAGTGAATTACCAAAAATGTGAAAACATGATCTTGTGAGGTGGACGACTAGGTTATAACACAGATTTTCAATATTTTTGATAAAAATTTTTTGAGCAAAGTTTTTAATAAGAAATAACTACGCATTTTGTAGCGTACTTAACGTGCTTTCATATGAGATATAACTCAACTTTTTTGCACGTAATACGATTGAGAAAATCAGAGTTGAAGGAAAAAAGTAATTAGCCGCCTGGCTGTTCACTTTACGTCGGCTTGTCCAGTTGACGAGACCATGTTTTCAAATGCTTTGTAATTCACTTACGAAAACGAAAAAATAGCCTATCTTGTGCAGAATTTGACACCCTTTCTATTGATGTCCTTCGAAAAAGAATTATGTCCAGTCTTGATGTGAAAATCAGAAGCTTTTCTCACGAAAACAGACGTTTGTCAATTAATTTCTAGAAAAAAGATATTTCGAATATTTGTTCAAAACTACTAAGCGCTTGAAAGTCTTTTGTCAAAACATATATAGTCCTATGCAACTTTTCACTCTCTGTCCAACACTATACTCTAAATTTGATTTTGTTACATCAAAGAAGCGAAAATTTAGTGATAGTTTTGAGATTTAACTTTTGTACTATTTAATTTCTTAAACGGTAAGAAAATTAATATAGTCTTTGTCGACCTACTTTTTTTTTCAACACATACCTAAGTATCTCTTCTTTCGAATGAATCCTCAAAAGAATCATTTGAGTTGGTAAAGTTAGCATTAATTCAATATTTTTATATTTAGAAGAGGATCTTATAATTATGGGACAGGAAAGACTCAAATGTTCTTGAATTTATTTATAAATGCTAATTGATCGAATTCAAATCAATATGGCACATGATAGACTGCAACTATGTGTTCATGGATATGACATTAGATTGGGAATGAAACCTTTTTAGTTGAGGAAATCTTCATTGTTCTCAAATTTTGAGACACCCTGTATATTGAATAGTAGAATTTTTTAATTACATGCTCGAAACACTTTTCCAGACAGATCAACAGTTGAAACGAAAGAAAAATTTTCACGTACCAACTGAGTTGAAGATTCAATAGATACTATAGAAAGCCTCTCATGTACTAATGAAAAAACATTCTATGAAAAAAAACACAAAGTTTTTATTAAATGGGTACTCGTATGATACGAAGCGAAAACCTTAGTGAAACATCTTGTAAGTAAGATCTTGGCCAAGATACAAGGTACAGAAATGGGTGTGGATGTGGATGTTTATCTTCCATACACACACACACACCCAGACCCTTTCGTTTTCTTATCTCGCATATACTATCTACTTTATGGATAAGAAGCAAAAAAATAACTTGAGCGATTATTCAGTTGGACGCAAAAAATGATCCACTATCTGACGATACAAAGAAGAGAACAATAAATAAACGGTAAAACATAATGAAAAGGTTAGTAAGTGCCTTTATTAGAAGTTAACTGTCCATGAAAATGAATATCTCAAAGAAGTCTTCGAAGAAAACTGAATTGCGTCGAATGTGTTAAAATGTTAATACAATAAAATAATTTTGAAATTGGGTATGGATGTGTAGTATGAGTCATTGAGGTTATGATGCTGTGCTGTGCGTATAAATGAACGATGGACTGAGACAAACGCTCACATCCACATCGTCACTTACCCTAGTCAGATCGAAATTTATATCGTGGTAGCTAGACAATTCTATTGATCGATTAAGATTAATGAGCATTTATCTAAATTCATCCTCACATCTCTGAGCTATTTAGATACAGAAAGCAAGACTTGATATTTATAAATGCATATTAGAAAAACAAGTCATTGAATATCATCATTGTAGGTTATTTCTTTGGCAATGAACATATTGGTCTAAACCAGAAAAACAAAACATGTTTTAGAAAGCCAGATTTTTTTTTCGAAAAGTTTACAGTAACTTCTTGATATTACTGATATAGTTTCTATTACTTGATTTTCATTTATACAAATATATAACATTCAATAACTCTTATGAAAATGAATATCTTTACATAATAATAAATTATTACAATTCTTTTTACTCATCTTCTATGAACTGAGATGCAACCATATTCGAATTGTTCGTAGATATTGTTTCATAGTCTTTCGAAATACTTGTTTATAAGATTCTGAAGGAATAACAAACAGTAGAAAAGTTAGTATAGATGGAACAAATGAAATAAGATATCCAATAAGAAATAGCCATGAATTACTTGTTGACTTCATACAAATTCCAACGAAAGAAATAATTAGGCGTGGTAAAGCAAGAATGACTAAAACAAATGGAGCAATTACTAAATGCATATGTTGTTGAAATTGTTCACGCAATAATTTTTTATAAGTTTGATGTTTTTTTACAATTGTTCGTTGTCAAGTAATTATTACAATAATAGTAAAAGCTGATATAATATTGATGAAAAATGGAGTAAAAAAATGAAACATAAGTATAAATGAATTGAATGTTCGAAGATTGTTTGAATAACTAACAATACACCAAATTCTTTTCTCATCAACATCATCATCATTCTCATTTAATAGATGTCGATGAATAGGATCAATAATAGCTGTGCTAATAGTCATAAAGAAAATAATAAGAATAATATATTTAGCTATTTGTTTGCTTTTTTTTTTTTATCAAAACTAGTTCCTTTGATTATAATAATTAATCTTTCTATAGATACACATCCATTTAACCATTGATTAATACTAATACCAATTCGTAGAAGAAAATCTATTGAAATACATTGAAAATATAAAAATGATTTATTTGTCATGTATGTTATTTGTGCAATGATAAGTATCCAGAACTTAAATGCGAAAATAATCATAATGAGTAAAGTTATAACTGATGAAACAAATAAATAGAGACCACAACCATTTTTGCGTGTTTCTTTATTTTTAAATGTAATTATCGATAGAATACTATCAGTAATTCCAACTATAATCATGATCATTGTCAATGCTATACTGATTTGTACAATAGACGGTTGATATTTAATGTTTATATATGGTTGAATATAGTAACCTAAGATAGCATCGAGTGAAAGATCAAATAAATTTGAACTAAATTGACATCGTGCTCCATAAAAACACTTTGGACAAACACATATCGATGTTTGTGGACAAGTTGCATTATTTTGTAAACAATGTGCATCATTTTCACAATTACTTTGACCAAAACAATTGTGTTCAATTCCATGATTGAACTCAAAACAGTTCGTCAAACGTTGAGGATCATAATCATAACAGAAACAAAAATGAATATCATCGTAGAAACAAGATATAAGTGTTGAACGATTTTGACATGGCAATTGATAATATTTAATACGACGAAGAGGATGAAGTTCGACAATAGTCTCATTGAATATTTCACTTATATATTTACAATGATCTGATGGTGTAATTGTTCGAACTATAGTTATTGATGGATTATATTTGTTCTGAACAGTAATTAAATAGTAGTTATTATCGAAAAAATCAAGAAAAGCAACATGAAATGGATATGACCATTGAATAGTAATTGATTTTTGATTAGTAAGAATAGTTTTAAAAGTAGTACCATTTTCATGTGGACCATTATCAATTATTCGAATAAAATGAACAAACATTGTTTGTGGTAAAATAATATCTTTATGAAATGATAGAATTATTGTATTATCAGCTATTTCACATCTTTCTCCACTAAATCCTTTTGGACAAATACATATAAATGGTTTATCAGATATGATATTTTCATCCGTAGGTATACATTCACCATTATTCAGACAAGTAGAATTTTGATTCATATAACATATTGTATTATGAAATAAACATTGATAACCCCATTTATGAACAGGACAAATACAAATAGATCGATTATTTGATGATATACCAACACATAATGAATCAGATGAACATGTACATATATATGGAATAGTACAATATTTTCCTGACAATCCATGGTAACATTGACAAAAACTATCATCATTTGGATAATTTAAATATTTAATACATTGACCATGTATACATGATTGATCTAAACAATTTTCTTTTGTATCATTTGTACGTGGAATATTAAGCTGAACAGCAATACGATGTACAGGTAAAAATGGATACTTAAGTGGAATTAAAAAACTTTTTCGATATGTAAGTAAAATTTTTTCATAAATATCAATATGAATAAAATAATTTTTTGTTAAATTTTTTGGTCTAGTTGAATAAAGTAAATAAATATTAAATTTTGTTTGACAATCTCGAATATAAAGATAAGTAAGTTGTTGATATGAATGAATAATTCTTTCATAAGTATCATCAATAAGTGAAATAATCAATGCAAATAATGTTCGTCTAGAATCAGAAAATGTTTGAAATCGTAATGTGAGACTAACACGTTGATTTTGATATTGACACATATTACCATAAAAACTAGGTGGACAAAGACATGTGATAGTAGTTAAATTTTGATTAATATTTAACCAAATTCGTAATGGAAGGCCACGATGACAATGTTGCTGATACTGTTGGATAGTTGTTTGTCTGGTAGGTGAATGTAAGATAATTTCATTTCTATGTTGTTGTGTCATTTGATCACTTGAATTCATCAATTTACCAAGTGAAAAGAATACTAATGGTGGTTTATTGCTATCGACTTGACGTGCACAAAAGAAGTTTTCGACATCAGAACGAATATTTTCATAGTATTCATCACAAATAGTAAATTCTAGTGTGATATTTCGAGTTTTATCACAAAATTGTTCATCAGCTCCATCTTGACAACTACTTTCAACGCACAATTTTGCGGTACTAATACAATGTCCAATTGCATCAATGGTGCATTGAAAATTACCATCACTATGTTGATAATTATTTGATCGACATAATTTAGGTTCATCAGTACCACCAAGACAATTAATTTGACCATCATTCGCTTTTTCAAGAGGTAAACACATAAATTGATTTGTATAAGGTGAAACACAAATGTGATGATGTTGATGTGAACAATTAAATGATAATGATGAGGAATAACAATCAACTTCATCAGCTCCATTAAAACAATTCCAAAAACCATTACATCGTGTATATGTATTGTTACATTTCTAATATTCACATTCTGTTTCATCTGTTTCACTTCGTTCATTAATGGTAACAGGTATTAATTCTGTAAAACCATCACAAATAGTTGTAAATGATATATGTTTTCTAATATAATGAATGTTTAGCTCTTCATCATCACAAAAACCATATTGATCATATCCACAATGGCACCATCTATCGTCAACTAATACTGGAGAAATACAAATATTTTTTATCGTACATTTGAAAAGATCATCTAATCCGAATAATAGACAAGAACCATTAATTTGAATGCATTCTTCATCATCATTGTAATCGCAATCTGTAATAGTATCACAAAGTCGTTGTTTTGAGATACACTTTGATGAATTAATACATTGTACATAGTTAAACTGTTACAACTTATAGATTCATTAAAGCGAATTTTATTGCATTGAGAAAGATGTTCATATAGTGGTAAGACATACATATTGAACCAAATACCTCTACTGAGCTCGAACGAATTAAAATTTAATGGAAAATCTTCAGGACGACGACATGTGGCATTATTAAATGAAATTAATGATTTGTTTGGATAGAATCCATCACAAAGTTGATCATTGTAGCATATATAACTAGGTGATAGTGATCGAGCAGTGGAATTAATCATAACTTTTTTTAGTATAAATAAAGAATATATGACCAAAAGCAATTGTACCTGCTGGTACTTGTAATATATCTAGACAAGTCTGATTGATTATTTCTTTACATGTTCTTGTAGAGCAGTGAATATGACATCTTGAATTCAATCGATCATAAATGCCCGATTGACATTTAACTGCCAACCAACAATGATCAGATAATCCATTTGGTTTGTCATCTAACAGAAACTTTTCGAGTAATTTAGTGCGTTTGAAGACACATGAACTCGTCAATTTCACAATGCTTGGGTTATGATGCTTTGGACATGTGATATCTTCCATAGTAAATGTTGGTTCGCGATTATATTTGAAAGAAAAAGGACTATTCATCCTCATATCCCTCCAAATTTCATCTGTTCGATCAAGACATTCAAAACTATTATGATCGTCATTGAAAAATATTTTGGATATACATTGTCCATTAACACATTGATATTCATTTTCTTCACAGTCGTTAACTTGAAGTTGCCAACAAAATTCTTCATCAATTCCATCGTGACAATCAATTGTTCCATCACAAATTTCAGCCCAATCAAGACATATCAATGTCGAACCTCGATTGCATTCTAAATGAGTATAGCATATCAAGTTTATGGGATTATATTCATTTTGATAAAACTTGTAAATGAATTCATATAATGATGAATTATCAGATACGTAATTATCTAATGAGTATTGACATAATGGACCAAATCTTGGTAGTGTACAATTGTAGAACAGTTGTGTTGCCATGAAAGATGATTTATTTGAATTTGAAAGATCATTTAAATAGAACTGATAACGTTCAACTACATTCATAGGTGCTGACCAAAGATATAATTGTTGACTAGTAATATTTTGTTTGTAAAGTTGATTAAAAGTAAATTTTTGATCAAGATTATTTTCTTCAATATTCAATTCTGATAACCACTCAGTTAAACAATAAGAGACAATTTGATGAATATTTTTTTGTTTTTCAGTAGAAGCAAGAACATGAAGACAATCATGTTGAAATACAACATCATTCGTATTATTACTTATTTCATCTGTAAGATGAAGATTAATTTGAGGTGAAGCAATCACCAAATGTAATAGAATAAAATAGAGAAAATTTTTGACGAAGAACATCATCTAGACGTATAGCAATTCTAAATGAATGCAATGTAAAGAGTTTTATCTGTTATATATATATATATATATATATATGTGTTTCAAAAAATGTTGACTCAGAATCTTTTTCTATCAAAAATTATGGTTGATATCGCTAAGAGCAGTTTGTTCCTGCATCCTTTTTTGAAAATTTTTTACACCTATATGATATCATGTAGCACCATTATATCATAAATCACATCTGACATCATTTTAGATAGAAACAGGTCTCAGAAAGGAACTGAATCTAATGTTTTATCTATCTTTTTCTGTTGCAAATGCTTGGGTAAATATTAGATTTAAATAACGTTGCTACTCACTGACATTATGATTAAAATAATTATTGCGTAGCAAAATAACTAAGAAAGAGAATGAACATGCTCCTAACGATGTAGTTATATAATTAAAATCGATTATAATTATTAATTATGCGATCATTTTCGAGAAACGATTGCACTCGACTCAAGAGATGAAATCAAGTATATTGTTTAACTAAAGATTATTTTTGAAACAAGAATAGTCAATCTCAGCAATATCGGCAGATTCTTGTTATTCTTAAGTTTTACAAAGGGGAATGTGATACAAATAAAATCAAAAGTATGTTTTCTTTTTATCAAAAGAATTGATATTTTAGATGAGAAGTTTTGACGTAGTATTTATTCTCTTATATACTTATTGAAAGAGAAAAAGAAAAAAACTTGTGTGTCAAAGTTAATGATCCACAATATTATGAAGAGAATTAATAAGACATATGTGCAAAAACAAAGAAGAAAAACAGATAACGAACTAATTATCGTGTTTCACATATATTAGGTTTTTTTCTTTGTTTGATCTAAAATGAAAGTTCAAAATTTATATGTGAAAAAAAAACAAAAAAATTTCGAGTATACAAAAAAGTCAATATATGACGCTAACGTAGAATAATAATTATTAACAATTTTGAAATTTTCGTATTCAGTCAATATAACAATTACCTTTCCTGTTCTTTGGCCACCAATGTATCACATCCACATCCTCGATTGTTTACAATATTGTCTATTTATTTTATTACTGTCGTCTCTATGTACCACTTGTACATTTTCCAATGTCTTGTACAGATTATGAGCTTTCGTTTTGATCTAGCAACTTGATTCTTGTTTACAACGGCTAAGTGTATGACGAAGACAAATATTTATGAAAATTAAATACTAATGAGCGCATTAAGCCTCTCAAAGTTAATCGACAAAAAAAAAGGATAACAGTTTACGTTTGTTTTGTTTTTCATTTGTTCATCTGAGCAAAAACAATTCAAAGAAAATTTTTGTTTACCAATGAAAAACCCGTTCGGTGCGCTACGAAAGCAGCTCTAGAAGCACTTCATTTGGAGAAATACTTTCACAAGAAATTAGACTTACATCAGTGACACCAAAGGAACAGAGTTTTTATGTAACACCGTCAAGCAATGATGAAATCTTACTAGGAGCTTATACATATAGATAGAACATAGTAAACTACATCGAATGACGTGTGAACAAACTTTCTAGCTTCCGATTCTTTCGAAGCAATGGTAACAGAATGTGTCGAAAAGGGTGTGGGTGTCAATGCTGCTGTGAGTGTGTATGTGTATAAAGTAGAGGACGCCCACATCCTACTACCGAACTACTACTGAATCTGATTACAAAGAGGGGCTTATGTCGTACTGATTGGGGGGTGTGGATTTCGGAGAACATCCACATCCACCCACACTTTCATATGTTTTTTGTAAGTTTATTTGTGAGTGACAAGAATGCCATTCAAGTGTGCCATACTAACCCTTTCAGGTAAATAATGTGTTTCTTTCTCAATTCATCACATTTATATTTGACAAAAGTGAAACTTCTATTTGGCCATATAAGGAATTCTTCTTCATCTGAAATATCTCGTTCACAGACAATCCGTTTTTCATCAGAAATGTCTCGTTGTTTTCGATCTAGATCAATAATCAACAATGTGTCACCAAATTGGTCAGCTACACGTCGATTTTTGCTTGTCGAAATGAATCCTGTAAATCTCATACAGTCCTTAATAAAATCTTTTCGTTGTTCATCTGTTAGAAAGAGTTCACGATAGACAACGAAGCAATCTGGGATTTTTCTTGATACTTGCGATATTTATGCAGTAAATAGCAGAATGGCCCTATTGTTTTCACTTGTTCAGGCGTAATATTTTTAAGACCACGAAGTACACGATTAGTCAATTTATACCAGAATGATTCTTTTGCATAGAGATAGACAAGAGTGTCACCAATAGTCGGTGGTACTGTAGAATAAGAAGGTAAATTTTTAGCAGCATGATGTTTAATATTCCGTAGTTGTTCAGATAACTATCGAGCCTCATGTTCCTTATCAAATGCAATTCCTTCGCTAATTATCCCTTGTATAACATCTTCAATAATATTACGAATTGTTTTTTTTTATTGCCATAAACTTCAACATTAATAAATCGACCAAATATCATTGTTACTGCGCAAACATTCCAATAAATTAGCGGATAGTGTCTGATTATCTAAAGATGTTGCTCGGAATGCTATCGGTGTTATCAGAAATACAAACCTTTCTTCTCTCACATGTATATTTTTTGGATCTCTGTCGAGTTGGACACGTTTTATTGGATGCTGTTTTTGAGTGTCATCTTTCTTATACTGAAGTTGATGTTTTAAATTTACGATATATCCACCATCCATTTCTACTTCCGATTTCTTAGCATTGTAAGCATCCTCAATTATTTCATTTTCCACATCTATGTACTTCATCCACTATTGCACAAAAGACCATGAATCATCAGCTGAATTCCAGTACTATTGATAATGACGTGAACGAAGAAGAACTGGTGCACCAGATGCAGAGGCCATCTTTATTTCTTCTGAATTATAAGTATTAAAAAATGCGTTTTTGTTTGAATATGTAAGTAAGTGAGGTATTTGCTGTGTTTTGTTCTCTTCTTTATACTTCTACTAGCGGAAGTACCCGATGGTAGTCGAGATAATTTTATAATATATATTTGACATATTAGAAAAAGACGTCATTATGATCTCCTATCAATTATTGGAATTCGATAACGCAAAATATGTTCAGATCACTTTCCCTTTTCAACTGATATTTTCACCATTTTTAATTTTTTAAAAACATTTCTATCCTTTTTAGTGTTCTTTTTGTTTGATCGACTTCTTTCATTGGAAAAGACTGTTTAATGAAATACAACGTCTATTGCAAAGCTTTTTGATACACAACCATCTTGGTTTTCGCACCAGGGTCTGAAACATACAAATTCTTCCCAGTTCCAACTCTTGAGCACGCTACGTTAAGTTGGCCATGAGAAAAGCAAGGACTCTCTAGATTAATACCAACCACCTTAAGTAATTACTCTTGAACCTTGTTGATAGACATCGGGAAGGCAAGACGTACAGGAAACTGAAGACGCTTGAATTCAAACGGTATATCAGTAAGAACCATGAGTATTCGTGGTATGAATACATGCTCACTCTTTGCACAGCCTGTCAAGATTATTTTTCGTATCGTATATTAGAGATAAGGATTAGAGAATTTCCAATTTTCACAACCTGGGTGGCATTACATCCAATTACCTTCCTTTCCTTGTCTGTCGCGTCAATCTCCTCTCAATTTTTCTCTCGATTAAAGAGTATACCATAGAAAGTTTGATGGCGCTAGTTATTACCGAAATCAAATGCACAAAGAACAGACCGACAAACATTGTTATTTATATAAACAGAAGAAAATACTCGCTTCCATACCCTATACCCACATTCAGTGCTTAGATCCCTAAATCGAACTCATTGCCTCTAGAACCTCTACCTGACTTCTCTCCTAAAAACCCAACTTTGATTAGCTGGGTTTGTTATTAGCTGAATTCCTATTGGCTTTCGGTCAACCAATCAGATTTCAAGGCAAATAGGCCTCACATTCGAATTCGAACTCACCGCCTCTAAAAACCCCTGTCCCATCATTTCCTTCAAAGTATAAGTGTTTGGGTCTGTTTTTTAAGAGCTGAATTCCTATTGGTTTCCAAACAACCAATCAGATTTCGAGGCGAATGGGTCTCAGATTCAAACTCACTGCCTCTAAAAACCCCTGCCCCATCATTTCCTTCAAAGTATAAGTGTTTGGGTCTGTTTTTTAAGAGCTGAATTCCTATTGGTTTCCAAACAACCAATCAGATTTCGAGGCGAATGGGTCTCAGATTCAAACTATCACCTCTAAAAAACCCCTGCCCCATCATTTCCTTGAAAGTATAAACGTTTGACTCTGTTTTTTAAGAGCTGAGTTCCTATTGGTTTCCAAACAACCAATCAGATTTCGAGGCAAATGGATCCCAGATTCGAACTCACCATCCTCGAAAACCTCTGGTTCCATATTTCTGTGTGTTCACGAAGTGGTACTCAACAGTACTTCTACAGTACCGAATACTGCAATCTGATTGGTTAGCAATATAGGCAGGTTCTTTCCGGGCGTAGGACCAACTTTTTTGAAAAAAAAGTAGACATCGACCTTCCCCTGGGTGAGAGCAACATTCTTGGAAAGTTTGGTTGCATTTGCTCGTACCGTTTGGGAATGCATAGCGAACAGACAAACAGACAGACAGACAGACAAACATTCTTCTTTATATATATAGATTCTTCATTCTTTCACAAAAACAAGAAGCTTCATTTGAAAAGTGAATTGGTGTGCAGTACGATATTATCTAATAGAAGTTGTTTGATGTTCTTCGTCGTTCTTTCTGATTGCTTTTCTTCGCTGTCCTGTTCTGTAAACATTGATAAATAATCATATTCAGCGGCGCAAAAAGAAAGAAAGCAGCAGAACTTGAAAGACACAATGAGGGCATAATCATTTTTAGAAAGTGATAATGCGGTACAAGTAAAAATGCACATTTTTGCGAAGCTTTCAGTTTCATAAAAGCGTAACCGTCAATGATGTTGGTTTTCTTTCATAAGCAAAATTCGAAAAAAAACTTTTAAAAAGTTTTTGGAAAGACTATGATTGCTTTTTTGCAAGTAAAAACTTACAACATATAAAAGGCTAAAAAAGCAAGGCTCATCGTTAAGTTTTTTCCTACACAAACTATCCAAAACCGTTCCAAAACCTTTTTGAAGAGTAGTTTTTCCTAGGTTATCATTAGCACTCTTATTTTTATCGGGATGAAGGACAAAACTTTTGTCGTCGATAGGTCTTGCAGCTGAAGGATTTAAGTGTGGATATGAGTGTGGCTGTCACAAAGAAATACCCACATCTACATCTCTTTCTTTTCTTTTTTTCTAGGTGAATTGTGGGATAGGTATAGCGCTTATGAAAGTGTTAAGACATATAGGCTACTTTGACCACTGTGTCTCGTGTTTAAAGGGCAACAAATGAATCGAAGGCGATGAATATATACACGAGAGATCTCAGATTCACTGAAAGCATTCCATAATCGCTAAACAACCAGATCAGGCAGAACGAGCATCTTATTTACAAGAGAAAAGAAAAATGAAATTGGAGTGAATGAGAGAAAATCAGAATATGTGGAAAATTACTTGACCAGATTTTGATATCTCTTCACCGCCTTTTCGTGGTTTATCATTATCAACTGGAAAAGAGAGAGACGCTCAAAAAGTACTGAATTCTTTAGGCGATTTTTATGACACACATTTTTCTGGACAAAAGTTTGACTCGTCTAATTTCCTTCATAGAAGATATTCGACAATTTATACTCAAATCACATATACATCAAACATTCCACTCGAGCGAATTACATATGAAGAGGTTTCGACGGAATGGAAAAAGTTTTTACCAAAGAAGTGAACAGACAGTACTGAAGTATCTGCCTTTTTACTTAAAAAAACACTCTATAAAGTATTTAGTGTTTCTTTATCTAAAGATGCAACATATCCTGCTTTAGGGAAATTAAGACCGATTTCCTGGCTACCTAATATTGGTGAATGATTAGAGAGAATAATTCACCAAACGATTATCAAATGGTGTCGAGTAAAAAATATATATACAATGAACAATCCAGTTTCTCACCAGTTACTAAAATATCCGAAACTGGCATATAAATCTCAGTCTATAGAATAAGTAAAAAAATTAATATGTCTACGTACTATTATTACAACTAAAGTAAGTTAAAGTGTATATATATTTGAGAAAATGAAAAGTGTAAGAAAGGTGTTTATAGAAAAATAAACGTTATTTTTCGTATAGTATCGAAAAATGATATTAAGAGTGTGCGTGTATGTAGATTTGTGGATGTGAGGAGATAAATTACAAACATGCACACCCCTGTCGTTACAGAACCAACAAACTCGTGGATCTTATGGGAGTGGGTACGTATCGGTGCGCGGTTCACTTTCTATATCTAAGCGTTCCATCATCTTATAATATACTTCGACTCACATCTACATCCATATTCTCTTCCATTTCTCCTTGGCGCAGTCACAACAAATATTATGATCTTTTTTGAGTAATGCACTTGTAAATTTACTAAGATTCGGTTTCTGTAACATTGGATAGACATGATTACTCGTCATACTTTCTACTTCTACTGACTGAGTACTTACAATAGTCATTACTATGAAACAATTAGATAATATATTAATTTGATAAAGATGATCATTGTAGTTCTTATTAATCAATAGTATGGACAAAATATGTAGGAAGATGAGCTTAATAAATGTTATGAGTTTGAAGGTATGTTTATTTCGCGTATTGGTAAAAACAAAAAGTAAGATCAGGATCACGTCACACAGCATGTACCAAAATAGCAATATCACTGTTTGCATCATTTTCATCTTCCAACGGCACAGAAAAATAATATAATATCATCCCCTAATGCCATATTCTCAGTAACAAATTGCTACGAAACCAAAAAAAGAGACAATTACAAAGGTTTTTGACATATACAATGAAAAAAACGATGATCTTTATTTAAAAAACTAAGAAAATTATATAAAAATATACATTTAAATACTCAAGAATCATTTCCCTATGATTACACATGTTCTCAATTTCATTTTTTCTCGATTATAAAAAAATCTTGATATTCTTGATATATCACTCTTAGTTAGGTATAATTTATGAGTTATCCATTTCTTGCAAATTATTTGAGTTTTTGAGTACATTTGAACAACCTTTTTGGTATAATCTGAAATTTAGACATGTCATTCGCTGAGTCATTATTTTATTTTATTTTCTCGATGATGATCTGGTGATAAACTGTATACTGCGTGAGCTATAAAAAATATCAACAGTGGGGATTACAAAGGCGCAATTCTTCGCCTTCTGCATAATACGTCATAATCAACAAAGAAAAGTTGAATTATATCGGAGTAGAGCAAAACGCGATAATTTGTTCACGTCTTTCAAACCACTAGAAGAATCATATTCTGACTGTTCGTTTGATTGCAAATTTCAATATATACTTATATGTATATATATGCGTAATTGTCCGTTTCAACGTATATGATCATAAACAGTATCATAAAATCTGAATGATAGTGTAATGTAATGTAATAGTTAACAGTCTTTATTCATGATAAGCTAAGGAGTGCATCAGATTGGTTTACAACAGTAGAAGTAATGTAAAGTTGATTCTAGAAGTTATCGGCTTAAAAAATAAAAGAGAGATTTCGTTTGATGATTTTTCTGCGATAAAATGCTTTGTTTTATATTTTAATGGAAATTATTTAGTGAAAACGACTCTATGGTGTGAAGTCGCCTATTACCTGATATTACATATGATTGTAATGTCTGTTTATCGTTTCCGTGCTTTCCTTTCAGCAGAAACATTTTCCACATGTTGTTTCTATCTATAGAATTTCTTCATTTAGGGACTGTGCTTTCTCATATATCTTTGTCAATATGACGAAAATATGACTTTTTCTTTTCATTGCTTCTACAAATAGTAGTCCATCTCCGAAGGATGTATGCGAAGCATTATGTTCCGTCTGTACAGATAAATTTCAAGGTGGTGTTCGTCCCTATGATATTGCCACACAGTGAGGTGGTAATTAGCATAATCGTGATGGAATTACTGGTCTATGATCTGACGGAAGCCCTCGTATGTTATGACCTAGTGAAGTAGGGTTATGGACATATGCTGAATTTTTTACTATAATGGAAAGAAGCAGTAGATTCATCAAATAGAAACATAGATAAACAAAAAAACAATTTCCTTGTTAGCTATGGATAAGTTGAGGATGTGGGTGTGAGTCTGAGTGTGAGTGTGGCTATTAATAGTGTCCTCTCTTACACCCATACCCATACCCACACCCTCAAGCAGCCATTAGCTACTTGTTCGGATCCAATTAGATAAGAAAACTCTGCGCAAATTTTGAAAAAAACTTGTTTTGAAAGTTAAAAAAAAAACAATTTGAACGAAAACCAATCACTCATGTTGATCACGCATTCAAGCACATCGAAAACGGAGTAAGAGCTGGAAGAACACTATCGTTTGGCATAACCCCTACTAGTTTATTGCTGTTCAATTTAATATTGGGAAAAACATTTTTTTTGTTTTGGTTTGTGCTATTATTAAAGTCGACAACAATACAATAGTCATTTGTAAATCGAAAATAATATTTTTACAACTCTCAACCGCATTTCGATATACTTAGATGCATGTTCAACACGATTGACTGTTTTTTGTTAAAATTGTTCTTTTTACTTCATAAAAACGCTTTTTTTAATGAGTGGAGCTAGGGTTTTTTTGAATGCTTAGGTCCGTCCATCTTATACATCCCGAAAGCTCAGATACGATGTCTTTGGGGAACATGTTGATCTTGTGCGAATGTAATATCACAGAGGAGTATCTCAGCACGTTAATATGGTTTAGAATTTGTCGCAATTCTCTCGACATATATTTTCAGATTTTTGGTTTGGTTAAATACTATCAAGACAAACTAGGCATGTCAGCTGACAAAAGTTACACGGATTTATTTTCACTCGTTTGGCTCGGAAGAGAATCTGAAGATATGTCGAAAATAAAATTCACAAATAAATTCACGAATTTAGTTGAATTTGAAGAATACGTTAGGAATAAAACAAATTCTTGTATAATATTGCTGCTATCGAATGATATACCACTCAATAACGTGTTAATCGATCTGCCACAGATCTGTGCGATTTATGATGACAAGTTCGTTTGTTTATACTGTCTACCGACAATGGTATTGTTTGTTCATATGTATATGAAGAAAAAACAGGAAAAGAAATCAAAACATTGTGCTATTCTATTATGTCTATCGTATCTATTGCCTATTCTTCGCAAATATTGGTTTCTTATCGGATTGGGTTGCGTTATTGGCTTGGCGTATGCATTTCCAAATCTTGGCAAAACCGGTGGCTATATTCGTTCTGAATGGTCCGTTAAATGGGGATGTGTCATACTAATTTTCTTTCTTAGTGGTTTATCGCTTCGAACAAAACTACTTGCTAAAGAATTTCTTCATATACGCCTTCATGCCGTCACCCAAATCTATAGTCTACTAATCATTCCATTTACAATTTATGGTTTAGGATTGTTGTTAACAAGGTTGCCGATCAACAAAACACTAGTCGCCGGCATTGTTATAATGGCTTGTACACCCACAACTATTTCAAGCAACGTTGTCATGACTAAAAATGCTATGGGTAATGAATATTCAGCACTGCTAAATGCAGCACTTGGTAATGTTTTGGGTATATTTATATCACCGGCTCTTGTCTTTTATTTTATGAGTAATCCTACTATTAATTCTTTGCCAAGTAGTCCTGGCGGTGGTGAAAATAGTCGACTAGACTATGGAAGTGTTATGAAAAACTTGGGTTTGACTGTACTTCTACCTTTATTTGTTGGACAAGTCATTCATTTCTTATGGACAAAACAGGTGGCATATGTACGAGAAAAATTTTACTTTTCCGAACTAAATAGTCTAGCTCTGTTAGCACTAGTGTGGTCGGTATTTTGTACAGCTATTGCTACTGGATCATTTCAAACAATACACGGAAAGGATCTTGGCGCCTTGGTTATTATTGATGCCGGAATATATATTGTCTTTTCACTATTAATTATGATCACTACCAGAATACCCATTCGACATTGGCAGTTTTCACGAGAAGATACAGTAGCAATCATGTTCTGTGGTGCCACCAAAACTGTAGCCATGGGAGTACCATTAATAAACATTCTCTATACTGGTGGAGATCAAGAAGTAATTGGTTTACTTTCGTTACCGTTGATAATGTATCATGTTGAACAATTGATTATGGGCGCCATTGAAGTATTGTTGCTGAAAAAATGGGTCACAACTGGAATCAAGAAACAATCAACAATGCTGAATGATAACAAGGTGAATCCTAAGATGTGCCAGCTAACAACAATAAGTGTAAGATCTTCATAGATCATTTGCTTACATGTCTCATGCGTCGACTGACATGAGAGCAACTCAAATGCTTAGCAATTCATGAAGTCACGCCTACAGGCTGAAGGTATTCTTTTAGCCATTGTGTTGATTAAATGCAGTCGCAGACTAAGGTGTGGGTATGGGGTGTGGGAATGTAGGGTTAACTCAAGAGAAGACTGACACCAACATCCAACACAATGTATGTGCAAGCGAGATATGATCAAGTGTTTGACTTCTTGCAAGAAGCATTGATACATTCCGAAAAACGCTATCCTTCTAGCTATGCAAACATGATCACTAAATGGATTAATATTAGTGAAGTTGTTCAATTGCGATTTGACTACGATACAACTCTGGATATGCAACAGCAAGTATTAGAAATTCGTAAGGACAACAGGCCCTATGAATAGTCGACTATTGCGAAAAATCTTCGTGAAATAGATGATATACTCTGAAAACAAGCATAATATGATGATGCTCTTAATTCTTACCAACAAGCGTTATCCATAGTCGAAGAACATTGTCCAACGGATCATATTTAAATAGCTAGTTGTCTGAAATTAATGGCAGTTGTTTGAAATGTGAATCACGATTATAATCGTGCTATTGTTGACAAGCTCATGTTTTTGGCTAAAAATTCAAAGTAATAGAAATAATTATGAATTATCTTGTGATACGTATACAATATCTATCATCAGATCGGTAGAAATTGGTGAAAGTTA
>CAJNOP010000133.1:240960-262287 GCA_905250075.1 Rotaria sp. Silwood1 | reverse complement strand
ATTAAGGTAGTAGTTATTAGTATACATAATGATAAATAATTTTTTTTTGCTATGAATCACTCTTTCAAAGTGTATTTATGATGTCAGAATATACAATATTTATAATACAAAATGAATAAGAAACGAAATGACGTTTTTGCTTTTATTGATTATGATGTGCAGTATTGGCTAGACATGTACAGGTCACGATAAACTAGTATTTCAGTTAACTGGATCATACTTCTCAGTTGCTTCATCCACTGTAACCCTCTGAGGATCGACATTTTTTTCAGAAAAAAGTTGAATTTTCACTTAATCAATTATAGTTGAAAACTATCATTCATATTTTTTTTTTCATCCAGATTTAATACTAAAGATACATGATGTTTATTTTGGAACAACAGAAATAAAACACACAAACAAGAATATGGAATCTCTCGAAACAACTAACAATATAAAAACCTACATTATAATCTTTACACAATTATATTGCGTAGATCAGTTTTCTTTCTTCGACTAATCGGTGCACATATAAAGAAATATTTCTGAAGAGTTGTTCTATTTGTTATGTGTGGTACAAGAGATGAAAAGTATCTAGCAGTAAATCTAGTTGATAAATAAGTCAGTGCAGAATGACCTATGATAGATTATGAAACACTATAAGTTTCTTTGCGGCATTAACTTTCTAAAGCAAATATGTGTTAGGCGATTACAAACTACACGGAGCTAAATACATCTATAATCTATCTAGACTACTCCATTACAACTATATGTATAATATGTATCTTGAAATGAAATCCATTATGAAAATTTCAACTTTAGTTATCTAAGGATTTCTTCACTTAGTCAGATTTCGAAATCGTGGATATTCAGACGTGATTCCTAAAAATTTAAATAGCTATCTTGCGCTTTAAGACTTCATTTTATCAGAAACTTTATTATTTATTTTAAAAGTAGCCGGTATGTATTTATAATAGATCTATATAATTTTAGAACTATAAATGCAATGATGGGTGTGTATGAGTGTGGGCATGGGTAGTAGAAGAACTATACCCACACTCACACCCCATGTCAACATAGCGACTTTATTGTTCTTATAGGAGATAAATACCATTTATGTGAATATGGTGCACTAAAAAATACGCAGAATATTAAACTATGATAGGATTGATGAAAGTGTACCATATAGAGAATGTTTTTATCATTTATGAAATTTTTGTGTATTCTTTCATAAATATTTTTTAACGACACATGTGTCTTCTAAATATTTTCTAATGATTTTAAAATGTATATAGAAGACTTCATTAGAGTAATGAATAAATATATGGACGGGTTCATCAACGCTATGAACTATGTCAAATGTCTATAGAAAGGTATATAGAGAGATTCATATGCATCTTCAATTTTGCCAAGGATTTATTAAACAGTATTCGAAAGAATTCATAATCGTCATGAACCATACCGAGAGTTCCTGAAAGTGCATGGAGAACGGCTTGTGAGGATCATCAACTACGTCATGGTATAATAGTTTGCATATGGAACTTTCATTGAATCATATTCAGTCTCACACCGACACTTATACACATCCTCAATTTATTTTACGCCACTCATAAAATGATTAAAGGGGCTGCGGATGCGCGGATGTGTGAAGGGTGAACGCATGACCACGTCGAACCCCACACCCACACTCATTCCACCCCAAAAGATATTTATCTGATAAGTTAAACACTTCCATATAAAAAAGCTATAAGAAACAAATAATTTCAACATTTCTGATTTCTATATTGTCTTAGAATAATTACTATAGAAAAACGTTAGTCAAATATTTATCTAAAGTAAAGATCTTAGAGTACCCTCTAAAATCTAAAAAGTCTCTTATTTTATTCTTTTCAATAAAAACCCTAACCGTAGAAAATTTAAATTTTAAAAGATTCTTTATCGTAATCTGACACTACTCACATTCTCATAAAACACCTATATTTCATAAATATACACTAAATTAGTCTAAAAAACTTTGTTTAGCTATCTTTGTCTTCTCTCATTGTTCTTGACAATTTTAATTTTATTGGTTGACAAGTATCTTTATTGTTGCAAAATTTTCTACATATTTCTGAGACTGACAGGTTAATATGATTGACTTTTGACAAATAATGATAAATAATTAAAGAATGTTTAAATATGCAAATAAATTAATAATATCACTATTTATTTTACTCATCAGCTTAGAAAAAGATAATCACAACTGATATCATCTCCATGATCTTGACATTCAAGATCTGGCTGGCAAGACGTTTCATAATAGGAATGTCGGTCTCTGTACAACATAAATTCTGTCATTTTAATAGGCTATACTATTCAATATTGACATTGTCTTTTACTAATTGTGAGTGTTGTCAAAACCAAGTTTAATGTTGTTAGTGCTGCAATAGGCAACAAATGCATTTATTTGAATATGAAATATTTCAACATACAGAAAGCAAAAAAAAACGAGCGCACATGTTTTCGATCATGAATAAGAAACAGAGGGTTCCTAAGGATACTTAAATTTTAATAAGAAGGCACTGCGTAAACGGTACATATAACGTGTGACAACTTCTCTAGAAGAAAGAGAAGGAAAGTTGTGTAAAGCAACGTTCAGATTTGCATTAAACAAACATTTGAAAACAAACACGAACGGTAAATTTAAGTATTATTTTATTCATTTTAAATTGAGAAAATTTTTATTTTTCATTTTCATTTTCAAATAGATGTAGAAGAATTCTACATGACTCTTTGACTTTTCTAGACTCGATTTTTTCACACAATGTAACTGATTTGATTATTTGTAAAATATTGTTTTTTTTGGATTTTGAAATTTTGAGAAATGTTTACTTTTTTTTATTGATTTATATCAGTGCTACTATAGTTTTTCGAATATATAGAAGGATCATTTAGGATGAAATATGTCACAGCAAGGATAAAAATTGATATAATTTAACTTGTGGAACTTTCGAGTATAACGTAATAATGTGAATATAACAAATATAATATTTTTTTAAGATAGTCTCCGATCCGATTGATTCGTTTAAGGATTCTATTTGAAAACTTCCATTCCAATCTTATACATATACTCACACAGATCATTAATTATTCATTTTTGCTGATTTCGATGTAAGTGATCGTAGCTATTCAAATCGTTCATGAACATTGAACAAAATTACCATGTTTAAAATGAAATACAAAAAAAAACACAGCATCAATAGCTGTCTGTTGAGATATTAAGACGTATAACACAAAACAACATATGTTGCAATTTGGAGAGATGTCCACAAGAAAAATAAACTGATTCTAGTCTAAAAATTTCTAACATTTAAAATCTCTTTCACTCCCTTTAGTTCTTTTAGTCTCTTTAATTCTGTTCACAGGAAATTAAAGCAATTTTGGGATCAAAAGAAGTAGAGAATGATAGATAAGAATAGTTAAAAGAATTCAAATATATGGAAATCTACAGAAAAGTTAGACAGAAATAAATTTAATTTCTTATGAACCTATGCAATTGTGATGTATGTACTATATTATATTTATGAGTAAATACGATTATTTTTCAAATTAAACAGCTGTACAAATAGAACCTGCGTCTATTTCGAAAAGCGACATTAAAATTCACAAATTAATATAATATAGACAGAAATCAAAAGGAAAAAAGAATTATGTGCTGTAATCTCGATCCAATCCATCATGTAATTCGAAATAAAGTTCTTCTAGTTTATTAAGATATTTAAAATATTCGAATTGAATTGATTCTTTTTCTATCGAACAGAATATTTATATAATTAAATTAGAAACATATCTCGTGATCCTGTTAATGTAACCAATCGAATAACATACGAACGTTTTCTTGAATTTGAACGTTTAATGAAAGAATATTCTTCGTCAAGACATCAACCATATAATGCATCATGAGTCGGTTTGTGTGCTTGTGCCTTAACATTATTTGTTTTTTTCGATGTATAAGGCCAATGCAACTGTTCCTATCTGAACTTTGCCTAGTGGTGCGATGAGTCTTGCACTTTTTTTATGGTGATTCGATTGAATTCTTTGCTGGTTTCTTTGCATTGCGCTTAGAAAATAATTTTCATGCACTGACATTTTGTTCTTATGCTGGTTTTCGACTTGAACCTAATGCAGTTTATGCAAATACATTTAGTTTTATTAGTGGTCTAACAGATACAACTGTAAAACAGAAAGCGTTAGTTGTGCATGTAGATGTGAGTATGGGTGTGGAAACAGAAAATTTCAACACACATTCACATCTTCATCCATATGGGACCAGAATAGTTTCGTACGCCCTACGAAGCTTAAAAAGAGTTTCACGCATCAACAAAATCGAAACCTTTTAAAGGTTTCGCAGACTCTTCACAATCATTTTGAGACTATCTTGGGTCCGTACGAAACCTTAAAGAGGTTTCGAATTATGTCAATGTGACGATTTCTGATAGAAGGAATACTAGTGTGGATGGAGATACACTTTATTCTATTCCTTCATATCATATAATCGTATCGGTTACTTATAAAGCACACGTTTATATACGTAAGTAGAATAAGAGAGGATGGAAGTAAAGGAGAAAAGGCCAAGGAGAGGATAGATACGGATGAACGATATAATAAAACGTGCAGCGTAAGAATAGAAAGGTGAGATCGATACATGTAATATACGGCTCAATGATAGGGGAAAATTGAACATCATGTATGAAATGCAATCAACCGGGAGTGTTACAACCAACAGTCGAAATCTTGATCGATTGTCTGTCTACCATGGTCTGTGACATCAGAAAACTCTAGATAGACTATTTGTCTGTCATGTCTGTAAAGTAGCATATACTTGATGGGCGTTCTTTCGATCACATCACACGCATGACAGACACAGATGATATCTGTAATGCGAGTGGGATGGAGAGGGGTGCAAAGTTGTATAATTTTACTTCTTAATGAAAAGCATTAGAAAAGCACCTAAATTTGGAAAAATTGGGTATCTGAGAGATCTTACATCATAAAACCGTGACATTGCATACGTGAGCTAGTCTTGTTGAGATCTTGCTTTGGGTAAAGTTTTAAATTAAAAGATTGACATTACGATTTTACTGAAAAATTGAGGTCAGTCAGGAAAAACTTCACCAAAAATTTATTACCTCGGTCAAAACTCCATAAGTGAGCGAATCTTTTCCAAGTTCTTAGAGTCAGATGCTTCGCTACAACTATTCAAAATATCAAATTCTGTTCGCTTGATAGTATCTTTTTATATGGTTATTAATAAAATATGCTCTGATCCGTCTGAACTCTCTGAAACCATCGTTTCATCCAAAGATATTATTCATTCGTATATCTTCAAGTTGTCGATTCACAAGACCTCATACGAAACCATTTTTCTTTAAAAAAAATGATGAGAGATTCATGTATAATTTCGATGAATCCTCTTCGAACCATTCTTGCCTAGATTTCAGTGCGAAAAATCATATTCGACAATAAGCTTGTGTTTGATCACATTTTCATTAATTCTTATTTCGTATAGAAACTTACACTTTTTAAACAGAATCAGTTTTACAAAATAATAATAAGCATGGTTATTCGGGGATGGCATATCGCAGTTTTTATAACTCTCCTCATGGTACTTATTCTATGGTTGACTTCATGTATTATAAGATACACATGGAATAATCGTTCGTCATCACTAATAGTATCTGATACGGATGTAATGCGATATGGAAATGCAAGTTGGGCTCGACGACGCATTCCTCGATTGATTCATCAAACCTATCGCACACACGACATACCTTCAAAGTGGAATGCATCAGTGCAGTCGGTGATGGAAAAAAACATCGGCGAGTTCAAGTATCGTCGGTGGTCTGATGCTGAAATGGACGAGTTTGTCAAACAGCACGAACCCCAATTCTATAGAAACACGTATATCACCTACCGATACCATATACAACGTGTCGATTCTTTTCGATATGTACTACTGTTTCACCTGGGTGGTATCTACATTGACATGGATAATAGTTGCAATCGTCCTTTCCGCGAATTACTAGCTACTTTGGAATCACTCGATCCAGATGCATCCCATTTAGCATCTTTTCCTCGACATGAGGATTTCATCCTTGACAGTGACTTTTTGATTAGTACTGCCGGCCATCCGTTATATAAGCGCCTGATTTCTCGGTTGCATCTGTTCAATCATTATTTTCTTACCCATTTTTGGACAGTAATACTCAGTACTGGTCCTATATACGTCTCAATTCAAGAGTGGCTTTTTAGCTCGACACAACAAGATGTTGTACGGTTATTGAACTATACAGTCTATCGACCAATGTTTATTTCGAAGGATAATGGAGCTTCATGGTATAGTCAAGATGCTCAATTTTTGTTTTATATTGGATCCATAATGCCTCGTATTCTCTGGTACTGCAAAGTATTTATTGTCATTCTGGTTATTTTTACATTGATCATGCAGTGCAATCCAAAAGGACGGTGGTATTCAACTATATCCACTTTCATAAGTGGCCAGGTGATAAAGACGAATATTACAGGCAGATCGACTTGATTGACTAAAATAGTAAAAAAATGAAGAGAAATGAAATAGAAGAAAAACAAAGTAACAGAGAAAGAAAACTATAATGAGCATGATAAGAGAGAGAGATGTTGCAATAAGCAGAATCTATTTGTGAAAAAAAAAATAAAGAATATATATGGTTTCATCAAATGAGGATGTCATTTCACCTAGACGAAATCTAATCAATGACGTTGAGTTTTTCTTTGTTGATGCTAGTCGATAATTGAACATACTTACTGTAAAGAAATCGTCTACTGATAGTATTGTTGTATATTATGATCACAAACATGTAAGTTAGTAGCTTATCTTTGACCAATTATTGTTGATACAAAAGTGCCAGCAGCCAGTTTTTGAGTGTAGGATAAATAGGATGTGAGTGTGATGGAACAGAACATATATCTGCTCACTCACATCCACACTCAAAAGGTCATTGTTTCGGAAAATCTGAGAAAAACAAACGGTGCTCTAATTATTTAAGTACTCATGTTTTCGATGATAACAAATCTTAAATTAAACAAGGACTCTGTCAGATAAAAAAAAAAAGTTAAAAGCAAATAGAATAAAATTATTTTCATATTTTTAACAATTATGTACTCTCGTAACAAAAATATTAGTTGAGTACCATTAATTCGAAGGATAACTTAGATGCCACTTCAAAACATTAATCTTCTACGTTTGTTCGGCATGGTATACTTGAAAAAAAAATTAAAATAAGTTCAAAGATTACGAAATATACAATTGAAAATTATTTATAATATCTAAATTTAGCCCTTTCCTTCTTCGTTATTTCTGCCAACATAAATAGAAATGTGAAAGATTGACATTATCGGTAACTGTCGATCACTTCATATATATCCTTGATTTCGATTGAAGGATTAAAACTTTCAAAATTGACTTGTATTCAGTTACTCATTTATTTTTGGTTATTGATGTACCATCTATATTGAGTCGTCAGTAACTATTGGAAAAAAAATACAGATAATAGCTGACTGAACTCGATACAGATAATGCAGAGATGAAGAGAAAAAAATTTCAACAATGCATACAGTTCAACCTACAAAGAAAAGATTAGGTCGTTTACAGAAAAAAAAATATTTTTTTAACTTGAATTATTTGAGATACTGAATTATGCTAAAAAGGCAAAGACTCATAGTAGCTTCAAGTACTACAATCAAACAAAAACCGAGAAAAATGTCTGAAAAACTGTCGATATTTCTACAAAAATAAAATTGTACAAAGTCCACAGTTTGAAAATTTCGTTTTCGATCAAAATAAATCTCAATAATATATGGAGAGGACTGTTTTTTTCTTGCAATTGAATTTGTTCACAAATCAAACGCTCTAGTAACAAGCGACAATTTACAGCAAAAACTATTCTTATTACGAGAATTTCATCTAACCATCAGACATTGTGCGAAAATAATTTATTTATATGTAAAATGTTCGATCAGCTTTGGATCCATTTTGACTTGCTTTTTCGTTTAACTATTGAGTCGAATACTAAAGTAGATTCTAACACCACTTTGAATATAGATGTGAGTGAAGGTTAAAAGAAGACCCACATACATACGCAAACACACGCACATCCCACATCCACACCCTTTCTTGTTGTTTATCACTGCTCTAATTTCGCTCATTGGCTTTCTTTTTTTAATTTTCTCTTGTTACTATTCAATGAATGATTTATCATATTGTTTATAGTCCGCTTCATCATTTTCACTAATTGAATGGTGTGAAGAAAGTGTTCCGAAGCAAGCTTGAAAGGCTTTGAGCATTTCTGTAGTATTTTATTCTTGTTCTCGACGATTGCATCACAAGTTGAATGCATGTAGATGATGGTTTTCTTTGCAATCATCCACATATACATCGTAGGCGATATTGGACTCCAATTTGAGTCACTTCGGGTCACCAATAATATTAGTCGATGTCAAGTTATATGGGTTTTATTTTAAAAACTTTGTTTGATAATGAGTCCTAATTTGCTTATTTAAAATGAGTACGTAATAATTTAAACCATGTGCGAAAACTCTGAACTTATCTTGAAATTCATAAAAATTATTCACCTTCAGATACAATGATTAAGTAATATATTTTGGGTGGGTGTGGGTGTGGGTGTGAGTATATGTCTTCTCTTTATGTACACGCACACCCACACCCCACACTCACACCCACACCCACACCCACCTCACACCCACACCCCACACCCACCCACCCCACCCACACCCTCTCATAACTTACGAAGAGGCAAATCATCAAGTCTGATGAATCACACATTCCGACGACGAAAAATTACATTTTACTGACTATATCAACCTGGCTGAGCAACATACTCCGTATAACGGGAAAGAAAATATAGGGGGTGAAAATGTGGAAAGACTGAATGTGTCGAGTGAGTTAGGAGGAAATCATAAATCAAAGAATATATACTGGCCGCAAACACATTTACGCACATATAGAAAAATCCAATTGCACAAATGAGTAAAAATTTTGAAAAAGGCAGAAATAAAAAAAACGAACCGAATAATTTTTGCTCATGGTATAGTGAAAATTGTGATGTAAATTGTAGTGAGGGTTGAGTAAGAAAGGCAATATTTTGTAGGAAGAAAAAAAAAGGAAAAAACCGATTTTCCTCCTGAAAAAAAAGGAAGAAAAAAATTCGAAATAAACCATTTGGTTAAGAAAAATGTACTACTAAATATATTAATATTGAATAATACTTTGAGCAATATTATGTAGAAAGCATTGTATTTATGCATTCTATTTTGGATTATTTGTTCGTCTCGCAAATAGAATTTTAATGTTATTCAGCCGAAATTTATTCCACAAGATGGATTTTAAAAAACCTGAAGGCAAAAAAAATATAGCAATTGAATACTAATTTTCGTTTAATAATTGGACACAATGCTTCTTTGATATTAAACACTGCTGTATTGGTTAAAGTTAATTTTTCTGCTATTTAATATTTCTCTAGAGCATTATTAATAGGTTTATACTGAATATAAATGTGTTGTGCTTTAAAAAGTAATGATTCTCCATTCTAATAAAAAAAACTCAATCGATCATTAGGTGCCAATTAATTTCCTAGCTGCTAAAGTTTTAATTTTAAACTCAATTTCGGCTCAAATAACTGTGTTTACTAATTGTTTGATGATGTTATTATAGTTAAAAATAAACGAAATTCGTTAAGTAGAAATGCTACTCATTCTTTTGCACTAGTTTTCACTGACAATTTCAGAAGCAATACGCCATACGCACCCACACCCACTCTGCTTAGCTTTCGTCACACGTAACGGAAGGACCTAGGGCATAGATAAAAACCTAAACCATAAAAAATAGTGCTCTTGACGCGAGAATTTCGAGCCACCGAGTAGATTTTGACAGACTCTACAATGAAGAGACTTCATTGACGGCACACTTTATTTGAAATCGCATTCATTAATCTTACATTTAAGAACTAGTGAGTTACAGCCAAATATTTAGATAATAAAAAGTAGAATGACTATTTATAGCTGAATAACATAAGGAGTTGCTTAGTTCATTCAAGTGTACCTTATAAACTTCAAATCCATTTCGATCACTTTCGTCCCTAAGCCACATTTTTAGTGTCAAATGAACTAACTTGCTAAATTTTTTTCTCATCTCTTCGATGAGTTCAGTTATTGATTTGTAACACTTATTCAATTCTTTTTGTTCTATGTATACGTCGAGTTCTCTTAAGTTTGGAAAGACGAAGGATATCTGGGAAAATAATTCTGGAAAAGAATAACTTGTTTCATTGTCCACAGAACAAATCGGCATGCTAAAGTATTTGATCTGTTTTCCGTTTTGCTGGCCAAATACTTTAGAAATTCGTTGAATTACTTCTTTTGTGTGTGTCCACTGTACTTGTAATTTGAATGCAATTAAATTAGGCGAGATACTGATAATTTTTGTGAGATATTCACATGTTTCGGGTGGAAAATCATTGATTGGATCTTCACAAACTATCTTATGAAGATTTACAAATTTTAAATCATGTTTTGATTCAAATTTAGTCGATGGTTGTCCACCATTGCTATCAATTTTCAGTAATTTACAATTGAACAATTTTTGCGGAGTTGAATTTCTATGAAGACTTGTTTCAAACCTTGTTCTCTTCGATGCATGGTCAAACGAAAGAGGTTTGGGTAGAGTGTGGATTGAATAAGTAGAATCTGAAAGTTGTTCGATATGTGGAAAGTATGTGTCTGGTTGATGAATAGTATTAATGTGATATCCGAATTTTTCAAGACGAACGAAATGGTTATCTTTTGACACAAGACTTTGAAATTTGTCAAAGTTGGAAAAATCTTTGTTGTCAACATTGGTAGCCACAAGTGTCAAAGATCGAATTTGGTTTTGAAATAAATTGATGAATTGATTTATTTGTTTTAATTGTGGATTATATGGCTTCTGCCAACTATAATAGTCATAACTGCCAATTTCTAAGTGCAATTTATTTAGCGTTGATGGAATCTTTAACACAGATGGTAGTTTTTCTAAACCATTGAACTCTATCACTGAAAGACATAGTTCTTCCAGGTTTGGCATAATTTGGAACAATTTAATCAATATTTGAATTGATTGTACAGTTAAAGAGAAATTTTTGATGTACGGCATTTGTAAAATGTCGTCATCAAGAGCATCTAAACCCTTCCAATAACACAAAGTGAGTGTATTCAAATTATTTGGTGTATATGAAGAAATAGTTTTTAGTATGTCATCAGGAGCATTGTAAGAAATTGAAAGTTTTGATAAAGATGATATTAATGAGATTGTTTTTTGTAGAAAGGTACTTTCTTTTTCTATTTTGCAATAGATATCAAGCAATTTTAAGTTAGGGAATAGATTCGTATGATGTTCAAGTAAACGAATTTGTTGGCGATGATTAATTTTGAGTGAGTGAATATTTTTTCCATTTATTAGAAGAATATGTTCTCTGAATAGATGAAATTACTTATATTGAAGTGAAAAACCGTCATTAGCTGCTAGATTGATTTCATAGAGGTAAGTTTCGATAATTTGTTGAAACCGATGGTTGAGATTTGAAAATGAATAGATTAGATCAAATTTGTGTAAGTAGCGAAAAATTAATAGGTAGAGTTCATTTGGTAGTGATTCCATAATTAAAAGGCGAATGAAGGCCAATCAATAAAAATGCGTTGCTCTTGTGTACTTGTATGGGTGCCATGTGTGTGTGTATAACGAAGAAAGAAAATTTCTGTTCTCTTTTACACAGAAAAAAAACACAACGAACGTTGTGCAATAACTCTTTTACTACCAGTTAGTGTCATATATTGACAATAGTTGTTATTGTTGTTACATTTATTTCATTTTCTAATTTGTTGGTGTTTGTCTAGTGATGACTCATGATTTGCATATATGTATAATTTTATACATATATTGTATGTTCTTTTCCTTTATGTTGTGATCACTCTAATTTCGTATATAACAATATTTCTAGTTTTATGTTTCTTTTGTTTCTTTTCTTATTCTTCATTTGACTGTATGAGTCATCACAACATATAGATATATACAGGGCCCGCGCGAAGGATCCAATATTAGGGGGGTGTATGGCGGATTGGGGGGGTGTCAGGGAGTACTTTCAGAAAAATCTTGCAGAAAAATCATAAAATGCGGACAAAATCTGCTCTTGTGGCCGGAGAAAACAGAAAATTTTTGATTTTTGGGGGGTGTACACCCCCCTACACCCCCCCGCTCGCGCGGGGCCTGGATATATATATATATATATGCTAGTCTTTTTCAAAAAGGGATGACTCTCTTGTTCGTTTAGTTTTCTTCAACTTGTTAGCTGTTTTCTCGTTTTCTGTTTTTCCAGTCAATAATAAGTTATTGACCTTGACCTTACTATTACGCAATTGATAATATCATTCTTCTTAAATTGCGTATTTTCTTTTTTTTTCAATACATGACAAAAGTAATAGTGACCGCCAAGGCCCGCGCGAAGGATCAAATATTAGGGGGGTGTACGGAGGATTGGGGGGTGTTAAGGAAGAATTTTCAGAAAAATCTTGCAGGAAAATTATAAAATGTGGACAAAATTTGCATTTGTGAACGGAAAAAACTGAGATTTTTTGGTTTTGGGGGGGTGTACACCCCGTAAATCCCCCGCTCGCGCGGGGCCTGCCTTTAGTGATCAAGGGAGGTAAGTAGGGGGGCAAAAATGTTAACTTTCATTTAGAGTTGATTGTGATTTTGATGTTTTTTTTCTAGTTTTTGATTCAGAATCTAACGTACAAGAAACAAAAGCAAGTCAAAGCATCCACTTGAATTCGAAAGTTTGTTGTTTTTCTGAGTTTTTTATTTATTTTTCTAGGTTTATATTTTAGTTTTGCGATAAGATGGTTGGTTTTAATGCAAGAAATAAAGATGTTCTAGATTTAGGGTTTCTCTGTCGAATATGCTCACTAATTTTACGAGATCCTGGCAACTTCTTTGTGGCCATAGGCAATGTCAATCATGTGTTGAATCAATTGATGAGTAAAATATAGATTTTCATTAATTCATATTTAAATTTATCTTTGTATTTCTAAGTGAAGTAGTAAAATATGCAGAATGTAAGGAAGAAAGTCCAAAAAGAGAGGTTAGAATATGAAACTAATCTTTATTTAACCAATATGTTTTAGTTTTTTAGGTGATTTTTGATAGAGGTTTCAAAAATGATATGCAAACATTAGCTATCACATGTTCTTTATGTGATTGGAATGGGCCATTGAAAGAATACGTGGTATGATGAATGACTAACGCTTGTCTCTATAGGACCTGATACAATACTTGAAATTATCTCGTATACAGAAAGCATTATAAGATAGTGCAAACGAAGTTGAATACTAAAATTTATTTTTTTTTGATAGATTAAATGAAAAACAAAAGTTTATCTCTAGAATGTCGAAAAGTTCGACTTGTTATTAGATATATGAATAATCTCATGTTGTTCTATTGTCAAAAAATTGTTACAGTTCATTTAGATTTGCGATTCTATCAGTACAGAATCGATTCACAATTTCTAGTTTGATTAGAGTATCCGGACGAAACGGTGTCGGATTAATATCTGGCTTAATGTTGCCTGTTGACTTCAGATACTTAGTACTTGAATGATGTGTCAGTTACATCAAGAATAACAACTTTTTCGAAGATGGTCGATCTTCACTTCATAGTCATAGCTATTTTTTGACGTCTGCCAAAAACCGATTACCAATTGTTCTTAAAACTTGTAAAAGTTTCATTAATGTTCTACTGTATATCAATATTTTCGTAGTGATGCGTAATTTTTTAAGACTCATCTTCAACAAGTTCATCTGAATCCAACATGTGAGTATTGTAACAAAAAATTTGATTCGACGAACAGCCTTGACTACATAAAGTAAGTGAATGTGATAAAATTACTGTGTCTTGTATTCTCAAAGAGTTTGGTTGTTCGGAACCAGTATTACGCGTAGCAATGTCAACTCATTATATGACTGAACAACATCAAAATGCAATAATGACTTTTGTACGTCGTTTTACATTCCAACTGGCGAATGATAAGTACCAAGGAAATTCCGGTATAGGTATGAGTATGGAACTACCTCATTCTCCTACGATCATGATTCCACATGGCAATAATAACACGAGTGCTCAACTACAGGAGATCTGCGAAACAATTGATATCCTTGCCGGAGGAATTGGAACATTGAATGAAGATATACAACGTCTTTGTACTGAGTCACTTCATATACAGAATGTAACGGATAGTTTAACCAAAGATTTTACCACTCTGCAACTAAGTGTTCAAGAGCAAAATAGTTTTCTAGATGGAATTAAACCTAATCAAGAAATTCTTCATCAAGATGTTGCATCATTAAAACAAAAAGTGGAACATATGAAATATGTTTCCTATGATGGAACATTTATATGGAAAATAACTGCTGTCAAGGAAAAAATGAGTAAAGCTTCTATCACTTTCACCTTCGCTTCTGCAAAATATTCTACTTTCATCCACAAATATTTAGGGATTAAAGTCATTACTGCTTTCGATATTCCGTATTTCACTGTTCACATTTGAATGAATGCTCTATTTCGACACTGATAAAAACCTATTTTTCATAACCTGCCTTGTGTTGCTTTCGATAAAAATTGTCATTGATAGCTTTAGTTTATAGACATGCCAGTAGTTTAAATGTTTGTTTGTAGTTGATCCCAGTCGGAACGACAAACCTCCATCTATTCACCACCATTTTACTCATCACCGATTGGGTATAAAATGCGCGCTCGTTTATATCTACATGGCGATGGTAATGCTCGTCGTACACATTTGTTACTCTTTTTTGTACTCATGCGAGGTGAACATGATGGGCTCTTGAAGTTTCCGTTCAACTACAAGGTCACATTTTGTTTGTATGACCAAACTCCGGCACAACGACATATCATCGATTCGTTTCGGCCTGATATTAAATCCAATAGTTTTCAACGACCACGCTCTGATATGAATATCGCGAGTGGTATACCGAAGTTTTTTCCTTTGACAATGATTGAACAAGATGGAAATCCTTATGTTCGAGATGATACAATGTTCATCAAAATAATGGTCGACTTCGGCGATATATCGAAAACATTGTTGCCATACGCTGTAAGTCTTAATCCTGGTCTGCCAACTTATATTCAGCAAATCATGATTAAACAGGAAGCAGAGAGACGGGCTCAACAAACTTCTACTTCACCAGATTTATTACGACAGCATACTGAATAACACAGGAATTGTCGTTCGTTGGTGAAACATAGCGAAATACTGATGTTGATGAGTGTTCGACCATATAACAATCATTTTAATATACAAGAACACTACAATTTTTTTTTCAAAAAATGCGATTCATTGCTTTTTTAATTGATTGTAGAGTGATTTTTATTCCAGGAATTCTTTTTAAAGAAATATTTTTTCAACAATAAACTTACCTCATTCCTCACATATTATCTGAATCCTATTTTTTCCTCTTGTTCTAGCGAAAGTTTTATTTAAAACTGAAATATTTCGAAGTATCCTTTCCTCATTAGGTAAGATTTATGATGTACTAAATAATTCTGAAAAAATTGAACCTTGATTTATATGTGACATGCTAATTGAGAGTAAACATTACTAATACCTTGGGAATACAATCCTTTCATACTCTCACGACTTGAGGGTGTAGATGTGGGTGTGGGTGTGAGTAAGGATTTGGAGAAGGCCCACATTAGCACCTACATCCCTATAAAACTAGACTTTCCTTTTCTTATTCTCTAGATTTATAATCTGCTAAAAAAAGATTGAACAAGGAAAAAAGTGGTTAGAGACTTCTGATTTTATTCGTTTTTTTAAGCAAACAATTTAAGCTTTTAAAGTTGAGCAATATATTCTTCTCTCATGTGTCGCAAGTTTACAACAAATCCTTCAAGTCCTTTGAATAGTTGTCCACTTTCAAATGTCACTCGTTTAGTTGCATCTGCCCAATCGACTTGAATCCATTCTATTCCACCATCAGCGCAACCAGGACATCCAATTCTATCAGCCAATGCTGTAAATGTCTCCAAATCAAGAAGAGAGACAAGTTGTTCCCATTGAATCGATGAAAATGGAAATTGTCGTTGAACTGGAGAATAAGATTCCTGAGGAAAGTTTGGTTGTTTCGATGCGACTAATTCAGGTGGAGATGATGTTATATTGATCGATTGTTGACAATAACCACGACATCTTCCGAATGAAAGACCGCTGGAGATTGATCGAATATTCTTTGTCTCAACCTGACCATAGACTACTGTAAGAAGTGAAACAATGAAAAGATATTGCCATGAAATTTGCATAGTTTAGGTTTTGTAAAGTAACTTGATGTAATCTAAAACAGCTGACAAATATTCACTTACGAGAAAAAAATGATTCTACCACACAAATATGTAACTTATATATGCGATTAATAACGATTCTAGGGTGTCTCAAGAGAAAACATAAATAGATCCCCTCAAGAATAAAAATATTTTTTCTTTTATGCAGGTCTTATCTTTTATTTTATTCGATCAAATGATTGGACGATAAGATGTTACTCTCAAAGAGTCGAAAAGCACTATATCTCTTTACTCAATTTTCAAATCATATTTGAAATGAAATAAGTGTATCTGCTGTAGTAGTGACAATCGATATGGGACATTGTTGACTTTATTGTTGAAAAACAAGATCATATTTACATTTTTTTATTTCTGTATAAATGAATATATCATGTATATTTTGAATGATGGATGAGTATCAGCAATCTATACTATCGTCAGGTGAAGGATGATATATGAAAATTTAATTTTCACATTCTGAGAGTGGAGCTAATGTACGACTTCAACGAAGTAGTGTAGCATTCAACAGTTTTTGAGTGTGGCAAAACGTAGACTGTGAGCCTATTTGATTTGCAAAGGAACAAGCTGCTGTGACCGATTTTGTCCTTGCTTAAGGGATTCATCAGACGGCATATTCAAATTTATCATTATCAATCAATGATTATAACCAAACTGTTTAATCTACCCTATCAAAGACAGACGAGACAGTGTTAAGTATGGCTACTCAATATGAACAAGCAGCCATGACCGGCTTCGTTATTATCATTAATTGATAATGATGAATTTGGACATGCCATCTGATGAGTGCCTTAAGTAAGAACGAAATCGCTCACAGCAGCTTGTTCTAGTAGATTTCTTGCTGGATGAATTGGATAGAAACTTTATGAAAATCTTTGAATTTTTCATCTGATTCCTCGAGCAAGGAATGAGTTTTTCATGTGGAATTAAGATTTCTGAGCATCTTCAGCTAGAGAGATAGGCGCTAAAGTGTACGTGATAAAGAATTTTGTAGCATCTTCAATAAGATTTCTGTGGTACCATCACCCTCAATAGGGAACGCGTATGTTTATTAAATATTCAAAAATCAAGCATAGAAAAGCAACTATATTTGTTCAATATTTCGATTAATTTATCTTTTAGAAAATATTTATTCAATCATTCATTTTATTTTATTTTAAACGAACTATATACAAGAAGTAAAATATGTTTGTTGTTTTTTTGAACAATTCAATCTTACTATCACAAAAATAATTTTTGATTAATATGATCTATTAAATCATCATTAAGTGATTGTTCTAATTGAATTAATCTATTCAACTCTTCTAGGATGTTTTATGTGCTTTTACAATACATAAAAAGAATAAATGACGAGTATTTTTATTATTTTTTCCCATGTCCAAATATAATACATCATGTTTTCTCCTGATAGATTTAAATTAATATAAACACATTATTTTTGATAGTACTGTGTCATATATTCAGAAAATCAGATATTAGAGAAATTGTATATTTAACAGAAGAAGCAAATTATTTTCTTTTTACATTTTATTTCTTTTGATTTTTTTTTGTGTTTGTATCTAGAAATCTAATACAGAGCCCTAATGAGTGTCTGTAATTGTAATAAAATAGCGCAAAATGTGTCGATAAATTAAATTCTGCATATATTTTTAGTTACTAGCACTCTACTTCAATATTATTGTATTTCTACAAAAGATTGATTGTTGAAATACGCAAGAGTTGACACTAACAGATTGAATTTGTCTTTTCTTCAAGAGATACGTCAATCTGATCTTCGATTGAAACACCATCATCCTCAATTTTGTTCGAATCTTTTCTGTTTTAAAATTTACTCTCTTAGTCGAAAAAAAAACAGCGCATCAATTGATGATTTTATGAGTCTTATCCTTTCATCATAAATAGGAGAATGTATCTGGTTAGTAGTTGATCGCAATATCATATATATGTTTATTATTTATTCAGGAAGTGTCTCATAGACATTCTTGATCGATCAAAAAGAGAAGCTGATAAAATGACGTAACATTGAAATAGTATTGAGATACAGGAAAAAAGCAAATAATCACATCAGTGGACATCAATGATTCCGGGCGAACACAACTCATACAGAAAACACCATGGCTGAAGTAGACTGCTAGCTTGTGCTCGATAACAGAACCATTCAAGAAAAAAGTCATCAGACAATGTTTGTTTTTCAGCTTTGATTTTCTCTTCACACATCGTTGTGATCGATGCCATGGTGAACTATTTAGAAAATACATAGAGTGAGGAGATATACCTAGGATCCAGGAATTCGTAATTGAAAAATTAAGAATTTCAAGAAATTGAAGCTCCTATAACAATTTCATCACTTAGAGTTAAACCATACTTCCCAATCCAGGAAAATCAAGAAATTCTATTGAATTGCTTGATTTTCGTGGATATCGCGATACAGTTTAGGCCTAAGTGATGGAATTGTTTTAGCAGCTTGAATTTCTTAATTTTCCTTGAATTGTCAATTTCTGGATCCTAGGTACTGCTGAAGGAGTCCCCAAGAATTCCTGGTAGAAACTAATAGAAATTGAATTATTTTGAAATTTATTGTTTTTGAATTACTTTATAATGTATTTATATCATGAATCGGTTTACATGTGCAACATAGTTGAGATAACGTTATCTTTTATCTTGTCCTATTTAAGAAAAAGTTGAGATTGAATCACATTTTTAAGGCTCTTTGTTATCAACAGTAGGTAGGTAAGATCAGCTCGAAATGAAGCTCTTCAAAGGATATATCAATCAATCGAAAAGCGAATATCGATGTTGAAAATGTCTTCCGCAAAAGTCTTCATTTTCATTCTATGGGTTAAAATGTGTGAAATCATTGTGGAAATTTTATTCGAAGACTTAATTAAGTCTACTAAAATAATTGCAAATCTTACTAATAGGTAATATAAAAAGACGGTTTTTCTTTACAGAATTATTTGTTAGAAAGTTATTAAAGAGAAAGCTGAATTAGCGATATCAGTTTAAAAACTGAACTAGAATGGTAGACGTAACAATCGTTGGATTTTTAGTTTCATGTTTCAGAAACATGACGAATGTCTTATTGATAATCTGATTGTTTCCATAAAATAAATAAAACTCGTTAAACTTAACATATTCAGTTAATTTTTTTCATTTTACAGAAAGATTATTGACCATCATGGTTGATTCTCTATGCTTCGGAACAGATTAGGAACAACTGATTCACTCGAAATAGGATGAATGTCTTCGTATTTTACAATAAAAGAATTAATGCGCTTTCTCGTGAATCCAACTGGAATGCGTTAAGATAACGAACTAGTCAGTTTTGAAAGAGAGCCGATTTTGCACGTAGCGATTCCAGTTATATGGCTTCAGCCGATACTAGCATACATGTTTAAAACAAAGAGTTACCGACAAAGTTTAAACTGTGTAAATCTTGAGAGTCAACAAACCCTGATGAGCTAAATGCTTCATTGAAATCTATAAAAACATTGTGCATTTCTTACATTCATAGGTGACTTTCAAGCATAAAATCGCATCATGTGGCGATGCTACTTCTACAGCTGCTATCTTTTTTTTTGGCTACTCTTTGTCGTTCAGACATCGTTTGTCGGTAGTAGCATTTAGTTCAAGAACCTGGGTAGTTTTTGCGTAAATGATACGTCGCGGAGTGATCCAAACATGTTACCAATCGCCGATGGTCCTCCGCGACTTATTCGTACTGTGCTCATGGATTACTCTATCAGGTTGGTGTCGGTGAAGATCAATCATGGCTTGTACATGTCTGGGGTATGAATGGATATGACTATGGGTTTGCCTATGGAACATTATTGAGTGAACAAATCATTCATTTTTTTCCAAAATTATATGCTTATCTAGAGCAAGAAATAATTGATCATCTGGAACATCTTAAGTTGCCCAAATGGCTAAAACAGTTAATTGCCGATGAAGGTCTTGCATTTGCTTTGGATATGCAAAATTTACTAGCCCAAGCATATGTGGATCCAGAAATTTACCGTGAGCTTCGTGGTATAGCTGATGCTACGAAAATTGATTACGATCTTTTACTACGTTTGCATATGTTCGGTGAATTGACTCGAGGTAAGACAGTAATCAAAAAGACCTCTTCTCCTATTGAATAGAAATATACATAGGTCACTGTTCCTTGTACGGTCTTTGGGGTAAGGCAACACTCAATGGTAAGACTCTTCAAATGCGCACCTTTGATTGGGACATAGGTGCTGGTCTTCAAGACTATCCCGTAATCACTATCTATCATCCTCGCTCGCCGACACTTGGTCATACCTTCACCAATGTTGCCTGGGCAGGTAATTTCATCATTTTGACTATCTCAAAAGAACTGATAGTTTCTTTTTCAGGCTACATTGGCGTACTGACTGGTATGTCTTCAACAATGATGGGCATCGGATCAATCGGTATCCTCTTTCCTGACGATACGTTTGGTGATGAAAACATGATGGGTCTACCGTTTATTTTTCTTCAACGATATCTTATGTAATATTCTGAGACGCTCGATGATGCTCTTTTCTACATTACCAATATTCGTCGAACATGTCACTTGATGTTAGGCATTAGTGATGGCAAACTGGGCACAGGTCGCATAATTCAATATTCACATTCACTTGTCCGTTTCTTTGACGATATCAATTTGCAGCCATTAGCTGATTGGCATCCACGTCTTGACAATGTCGTCTATGAAGATATGGATTGGCTCTGTCCGGCGTTTCAATCTAAACCCTACGAACAGATCCGAGCTCAGTACGGTCAGATCACACCAGAAACGACTATTCAAAGTATTCCCTCAGTGGTCAAAACCGGCGATGTTCAAGTGGTCGTGTACGATCTCACGGATA
>CAJNOP010000133.1:201109-227399 GCA_905250075.1 Rotaria sp. Silwood1 | reverse complement strand
GCTGGCGATTGGCAGCTTGATCCTGTTGTTGTTGATTTTGCTGGCGACTGGCAGCTTGACCTTGTTGTTGTTGATTTTGCTGGCGATTGGCACCTTGACCCTGTTGTTGTTGATTGTTATCATTCTGACCACCTTGTTGTCTTTGCTGAGCATTAGCACCTTGGCCAGGTTGTTGTTGCTGTTGATTGTTACCTTGGCCAGGTTGCTGGTTCTGTTGGTTGCTGCCTTGACCAGGTTGTTGTTGTTGTTGTTGTTGTCTCTGAGCATTAGCACCTTGGCCAGCTTGTTGTTGCTGTTGCTTGTTGCCTTGAGCAGGTTGTTGATTTTGATTGGCTGATGTCGATGCTGACATTTTTTTATTCAATCTTGTTTAAGTTAAGGTAATAAACGAGATATAACTATTCACTATTGTTGCGTTGATTCAATGAACTGTCGTGCTTCGATATGCATCTCGTATTTATATTTGAGAAATGCGCATAATAGAAATTATAACAGCGCATTTGATTACAATTACAAAACAACATCAATACAATGATGTTTTTTTTTACTCAGATTACACCATATAATTGAAGTACGAAGAATGTTCCATTTAAAAACACATCGCAGTACTCTTGATAGAGAAAAAAAAACCATTCTATGTTCTGTTTTACTTCTTAATCGCATGTGTACTGAAGGACGCCAAAAATAAGAGTATTACGTCGTGAACACCTAAGTTAAGAAGGTACGTCTGTCAATGGTGGTAAAAACGATGAAATAATTGAAGAAGTGAGCATCGTATAGGACAATGGCATAGAAAAGAAGTAGACGACCGTAGATGGTCATAAGTTATTCGTGAGTTGAATTGTACTTCTTAAGTATCTAGTTCTTGAGTTTTCAACTCAACAATGACTTCAATGATTATTATTACTTTTGAATAGAGTGTTTTTTTTTCACTTAGATCCTTTTGATCAATAAGTTGAGTAATATTAGTTGGAATATTTTTAATGAATGATTTTCTTTCCTTATTTAGCTTGATTTCAACAAGAAATGAACAATAAGTATCTATTCAAATAAATAATGTTTTTGCGATATTTGGAGAATGGAATATTGCACCCTTTTTAGTATTGAGAAAACTATGCAAATAGGATGAAAAACGACATTGTGTAAGATTCTGTTCGATGATTCATATTGCGTGTGTTCTAGTTTTATTTCGTATGACACAACGAAATAGAGTCGTAAATCAAGAGGTAAGCAGTACGAGTGTATTTTATAAGGTCATCATCTAGGCTTGACTGATAACACACGCACATTGTCACTGCATGTGATTTCTCTTTTCTTTCTTGAAAGCATTATCAGCACAACTTTCACAATGAATCATTCAAAGAGAGCACATACGATTGAATCAGTAAAATGGATGAAATTGTAGGTAAATAAAATACATATATATGTATAAATGATCAACATTAGTATGGAATACTCATCCATGCAAACAGATAAACGGCAAAACACCGTTTTGATGCGTTGACGATGAGAATTGAAGAAAACAACGCTATAAAACTCGCTTACTAGGCAAATTCAAGAAATAAACGCATGAGAACGGTTTTTTTTTTCTTTAATGTATTTAACGAAGATATTAGAGTAATGAACATGTTTTAACGTCTGTATGCAAGGAATTTACACAAGTTAATGCATTTTAACATAGATATATCATACATTTTAATGAATTGGCATAAAGAAAAATGAATTGAAGAGAAGCTGCTTGTTAATATTAACTAATATAACATTCTATCCAAAATACACTAAAAGTAAAGTAAACAGCTATCTATTTATTATGACGAAGTGCTTCCACTTCGATTAGAGTACTGAAAACAAAAAAGATTTATGAACAGGAAAAAATTTAATATCAGTTCCAGGTTGAAAAACAAGTTTTTGCATAATAGATTGTAAATTAGTAAATTCTTATGTTGTTTCATGATAAGTTCCATACAATAAATTTGTGCAAAAAAAGTGTACGTATGTATGTTGCTATCGATGAATTTTGTGATACTACGGAAAATATTGTCATTGCTAGCATATTTACATCCGCTTTTCTATAGAAAACAGTACAAAGATGTGTTAAGTCATCCAAGGTAAGAAAATGAAAAGAAACAAATAATTCGATTGGAATCCTTGAAAAAAACGGCCGAAAAAGTTTGGATATTTATGTAACAAAAGATGATATTCGATGTACAATAAATGCACTTAAACAGTCAAGTGTGTTTAATTCTATTAATGTGAGGATATTTTTTAGTCGATGGCAGGTAATAATTTATCTTTATTTAATAATCCATTTCCATTGGATTTATTATACAAGAAAAGCAACAGAAAACATAAAGAATAGCTAACTCGCAAAGAAAAGATTCTAAAAATAATAACTATTTTAATTGTTTTTTTCTTCTGATAATTTACTTTTTCCCTAGTTGATTATTTAAGTAGATTTCACTAGCCAATAGTCATCTACTGCTATGTGTTTCTGTGCGTTAATTTCATTCGTCGTAATATCGTTCTTTGTTTCTTTCTCTTTGTTTCGGTTCCTCTCTTTCGTAACACACTAACGTAAGTTCGGAACACTTGTATCATATGTATTTGTATAGTAATCGTAATGAGCACCTGATTAGAACATTTTTCACAAGTTTAGTTTACATTAGAATATTTTAAGGTGAATTAAAAATAGAAATTTTTGTATGAATGATTAGAATAAAAAGTTGTTTTACTGCATGTCAATAGAATTTTTGCATGAATTGCATATACATTTTTTTTAAACGAATGAACAGAATGAAAATATATTTAACTGTATATTAACAGAATGGTCTTCATAAGAAATAGAGAGAAAGTCTTTGCATAAACGGAAGAACCGAATCTTTTACTGCATGACAATAGAACTTTTATGTTTTGTCTAGGAATGAAGTTTAAAGTATTGAACACAAAGAAAATATTTTTCACTGTGTCTTAAGAGAGTTTTCGTCGCACGCACTTAAGTCACAAGCTTTTGTATAGATCAATAGACTGTAAAACTCTTGCTGCATGTATATAGAATATTTTTGTTTAAGCTAAATATAGAATTTTTTAGAGCAATGAGCAGATTAAATAAAATTATTGAATAATTATAGAAGTCGTCACAAGACATAAGTGAGAAGCCTACATGAATGAATGATCGTGATCCTTCAACGCATGCTTACAGAAATTTTGATAAGTGATTTAGGAATAATGTTATTAAAAAGTGAACAGAATAATATCTTTCTATCGATTGCAAACTTTATCTACCATTTTTAGGATATAGATAGCTTCTTTATCGCCATATTCGTCCTGTAAGATGTGAGCAATATAACTAAATGAAATAATCTTAATTAATTAAAGTTTAACGTTCATTACTCACAGTTACGCAATTACAACTATTTGTATTTTAGGGTGTGGGTATGGGGTGGGTATGGGTGTGGGTGTGTGGGTGCGGGTGGGTGTGGAGTGTGGGATGTGTGGGTGGGGTGTGGGTGTGGGTGTGTGGGTGTGGGTGGGTGTGGGGTGTGGGATGTCGGTGTGGGTGTGGGTGTCGGTGGGTTTGGGTGTGGGTGGGGTTGGGGGTGAGGTGTGGGTGTGGATGGGTGAGGTGTGTGGGTGGGTGTGGGATGTGGGATGTGGGTGTGGGTGTGGGGTGTGGGTGGGTCTGGATGTGTGGGGTGTGTGGGTGTGTGGGGTGTGTGGGTGGGTGTGAGTGTGGGGGAAGCATAGAACTACACCCACGCCCGCACCCACACCCACCCACGCCCACACCTACCCACACCCACACCCACACCCACACCCCACACCCAGCCCACAGCCACAGCCACAGCCACAGCCACCCCACACCCACACCCAAAAATGACCAGAAGTGCCATTAGTTAATGGATGGCTAAGTGCAAAGCTTATATTAATAATATGTTCATTTTCATAATTTAATGACAATCTATCATTTAAATGATAATGTTCCAAATATTTTCATGCTGTCTACAAAAGAAGAATGAATTTTAAAAACAAAAAAAATGGAAAAAAGACAAGAAAAAAGGTTTAAATTTAGGGGTGTCATATTCCGTTTACCACTGACCAACAAGTGATAAGTGATACTATTTAACACTTACCAGTAAGTGGTAAGTGATGAAGATTGCTATGCATGAATAAAAATCAATATTTAAAATAATCATTTTTTAGTGCTATATCGATAATTTTTCGCTAATTACAACACTTACCACTTACCTGGTAAGTGGAAGTGTGATAACCCTAGTTTCAATTAAAGTATTTTACTAATCGATTTATTCTGTGTAAATTGAATCCTTCATTGTCAAAGTCAATAAGATTCATAGTGTGATCGCGTATGTCATTTTCACGAGTTCAATTATCAACTTATCTATTTCAGTGAGAATTATCTATGACTACAATAACAATAAAAATCTTAGATGTTGTAAAACACAGTTTAAAAAGAAAGTTGAAGCACATAGAATGAAAATTTAGTCTACCCGTCTATCCTCTCCCTCTGCCTGATTGACCGTGACAGATAGCCTGTTAAGACTATTATAGATCAGGGCTGACATTGTTGATACACTTCTAAAAATCGTATATATGCTAACAGCTCTTATTAGAGTATATGAACTATTTCCTTATTGTATTTTTAGATGATTAGGTAAAGGATGATGTTAAATCATTTCAAAATAGATCAGATGAAAATATTTTCACGTGACTAACGACAATAACTGTATTGTATTTCACATTTTGATCCCACAGATATTACGTTGACAACTTTTTTTTATTACTAAAATTATCATTAGATAATGTTAAACAAAATTCATTTATTCCTTAATATAAACAATCGAATATTCGTTTTTCTTCCTACAATTCAACTATCTTGGAAGTGGGTGTTGGCGTTAGTGTAGAAGGTAGTCTTCTTATGCCTACACTCACATCCTCTCAGCCCTGATATTCTAATTGTAGTAGACATTCATGAGATAATTTATAATTATCTTTGTTAATATTGGGTGGACGGTGCTAGAAATTCGTCAAGGCTAACTTCGCTGTAAAATATCCAAATTAACTAAAAATTTAGATTGAGTGATTTTAGATCATTCCCTTTCGAATGCATACAAAAAATCTAAAACTTGACGAGTGCCTCATATATTGGGTTCAAGCACAGTCTACTCTTAGCGGCTGTTTCAACCCTTTCGTGACTGGGTATTTTTTGAAAAGATGAGGAAAAAAATGAAAAGAAACTTTAGTTTTTTTGAAAAATTCAAGAATAAGCTTCATTTTAATGTAGAAGCATATGATATTCTTCAAAACGTCCCACAACACATAGATCAGCAAAACAAATATCACACGGATAACATATGTCAGTGCTCTTTCTCTCCCATGGGTTTGTATGACTACAAACTGCATAATATTTCTGTGCAGTTTTTCTGACCGCTGTTGCTGAAGGCTGAGCATATCTTTCAATGAGTTGTCGAACCAGTTGAATACGAAAATCTTCAAGCGGAGCATTTTACACTCGACGGCTTTTCGTAAACATTATATAAAACTGATCTGCATGTTAGTTTTATTAGCTGTGCTTATATTTTCATTGTAATTAAAAATACACTCTGGTTTTTCACTTTCTCTATGAGTCTTCCAATCACTTTTTCATGTTCGCACCGTGCGCGGCTTGTGAATCGCAGATAACATAATGACTGCTCGTTTGTCTTACCACTTCAGTATCATTAGATTGTCGGTGTTTCTATAGTCAAAATGCCATTTCGCCAGTTTAGTAAACATAGCTAGCCCAATGCAATTTTTGCGGACAATTCCACACGTACTAGTTTTGAGTTCATCCACATTTTTCAAATAAACGAGGGCTAGTATATCAGGTGTCGAGAAAAAGCAAATAGTCCTTGTTCAAATACGGCTCCATCTCAAAAGCGATGTGAATCTGTCTCTGAAAAATAGCTGTCCAAACATAGGTGTAGCAATCATGGGAACGATTGACCTGTAGTCATAGATCTTGTTCTTTTTAATTACCAATATCAGCATAATTGTAGCTAGAAATGTGTACATTTTCGAGCGATTGGTTGATATCCACTTTGGTTGATGCGAAGCTGCATTAGATATTACATAACTGATAGAATGCTCCCGATATTTATTCATTTCTTTGTTAACCAAGTTAATCATTTTTTCATCAAACAATGATTAAAAAAATATCACGAGGAGTGTCACATCTGATGACATATGTGTTTCATGGAACACCAGACTTTTGTTCGTCAAAAGAAAAGAGACGAGGATCAACATCAGTTTTGATCCAATTGTGACTAGCAGGCAGTTCTGCTGGTGTTGAGTCGTCTGGCCCACTACTATCTACATCTGATGAATATACTTCATCGATCTTTATTGCAGAATCACTTTCAGATTCGCTATCCATATGAATCTTATGCAGATCATTATCTGTGAATATCGCTATGTTTAGTAAAAATCTTATGCAATTGATATGGACGATCAATTGTTTATGCAGAAAGAATACGAAGCTATTTGATGTTTTGAGAATGTGTATTTGAAGATAGAAGTTTCTCTTCTTTTTTAATCGATAATTTATTTATATAAGAAGAAGTATATCAATAAATAATGGATCTACAGAATACAATTCCTTTTTCTCTTACAGTAAGATCGACAAATACAGAATTAAAGATTCGTAGCTTTTCGTATACAAAGTATTTCCTGTTTATTTTAAAAACTAACTATTCAATAACATGAATGAATTGATTAAATAATATACTCAAATATTAGTATTTTGCATGTAATTGATCATTGTTTGCCAATCAGAAAATTTGTTTGAATATTTGCTACTGACAAAAAAAACTTGATCAACTCCTTTTAAACCAAGTATTTTAATTTCATGTCCAATCTGTTGTTGAATTTGTTGTTGTTCATCATCATCAACTTTGTCGAATTTATTGAAAACAATTGCATAATGTAATTCAAGTTCATCTAAGAGTTTCATCATACTTGAATTTTCTTTCACTGTTGCTTCAATTAAAATTAAACGTTTTGAGAGACCTTTGAAAAATGAAATATATTCCATTGTCATATAAGTCATTTCATCATTTCGACCAGGAACATCCCATAGTGTAAAATTTGTACTTTGATATGATACAATTTTTGTTGTTGTTTCACCAACACCAGTTTGGGCAAGTTTTTGATCAAGAATAGTATTTATCATTGTTGATTTGCCTGTTGATGTCAAACCAAATAAACCAATATTAATACCTTCCATTGGCATCGATTGTGTTAAACGAGCTAATTCAATGAAAATTTTCTTCATTTCTTTGTCTTGTTCAATCAATTCTTCGAATGAATCGATCCTTTTTCTTTTCAATTCTTCGTTGAAATGTTGAAAACGTTGAATTAGTTCTGCATTTTGTTCACGATAGTTGAGTATTTGTGCACGTAATGCAGCATTTTCATATGTTTCTTGAGGTTCTTGAGATATTGATCTATGTGTTGTCGTACTTTGAAACAGTAGTTGATGCGATGGAAATTCCAATCCTTCAGTCTGTTTTGTTGTGTCTTGATGTAGCTGATGGTTTGACGATAATGTTTCTTCGGTATGTCTTGTAGTATGTTGAGATTGGAACATTGTTGTATGTGATGCTGTATTGTCTCTTGTCTGAGGACGGTGTTGAGATGATTGTTGACAGGCGAAATCATTTACACCGAATATATTTTGATGACCTAGATCAAATAATCAACAATAGACAAGTATTTTGTCTTAAGAAAAATAATTAAAATAGAATGATCAAAGTATCTAGTTCATTGACTTTTTGTTGTAGAGAAATAATATAAATTGCGAAAAGAAGACAACACTAAACTTAGAGTTTTGAGATCAAGCAGCTATTACTATGGAAATGAACATAGCAATATAATACAAATTTTGAAACTAATCATTCTAATTTTGCTGATCTTCAAATTTTTATATCATAAATTTACAAAATCTATTTATCAAGCATTCCTATATATATAGGATATTGAACTGTTACAAAAACTAATTAGAAATCTAATTTTTCATTTGATATATCTTCTGATTATGATCTCACACAAACTAGATATATTTTGAATAGTGAATGTTAAATGCATTCTTTTGTTTTTGTTCTAAGCAATTAAGTTTTTATTTCCGTTTTAGCACACTCATGAAAATTAGTTAGGCATTGAGCAATCTCGTTTAAGGATGATAGCAAATAGTTTGGCAACAAAGAAAAAGGAAAATTTGTTGATTTAATAGAAAATATGAATTGTTAAATAATATTGGTCGTTTTATTTTGACTAATTTTTTTTTTTCAAATAAAATGTCGTGACTTCAAATATAGATTATCGATGGTGGAAACAAGGAAAACTATAGTCATGGATTACGATGTTCAATAGATATGAAAATCAGCATAATTTATTTCATCATTCTATGTAATTGTGAGAACACATTTTCGATATAATAATCGAAATGTTGTATTTTATGACTGAAATAAAGGATTCAATAAAATCAAGAAACGTCTTTTCTATCAGATTTTTAAAAAATCAAAATTTGATTTTGAACAACATCTCAAAATTATCAATAATAATGGGCGATTATGAATAATTTTAATAATTTATCATTCCGAAAATCAATTAATTCATCAAATACTCTCTAAAATCAGTTTCCTCATTTTTTTTTCTCAAAAATATTCAACCTTCCCTCAAAAAATATCGTTTAATAGGTTTCAATTCTGATCGTTGTCTTATTTGAATGAATAAATCATATCGATCATAAACTTCATACATTTCGTAGGACATATTTCCAAGTAAAACCATCAGAAAAATTCAATATCTTACCTCGTAATATATTCACTGTATTCAATAAAAGTTCAATAACTTGAACAGGTAACGACATCGTTATATTAATAGTAGCCATAGACAAATTGAATTGTGTAATCAATCTAAAAAAAACAGTAAACGAATCTTCACCGTACGATATAAAAGAATAATATGAATTTATATGTAGGTAAATCATCTGGGAAATTTCCTCGAACTTTGACAGAGAATAGCTCTATTGCAATTGGATATCTTATCCATATGTGTCATCAGTCGATTTCTTTTTTTCTCTTCATTTAATATCTATCGCTCACTCATATTTGGCAAATGCCACTGAAGAAATCAAAACAACAAGATGGTGTTTTTTTTCTTTCCTTTTGATTATCTTGATTAATGACATACCCAAAAGCAATGTTAAGATGCCATGATATAAACAGATAGGTACTTCTTGTCGTAAAATATTCTCTTTCAAAATATTTACAACCAATGACTCATATATATATATATATATATTGGGTAAGACGCGTCTCTTATGCGAACTGAAATCTTTATGTAGAAAAGAAAAACTTGTTATCATTTGTCTAACAAAGAATTCTACAACTTAAAAATCGATTCTTCTTACGTAAGATACAAGAAAATCTTTACAGAGATAATTAGCTCTATTTAGAAGTCGTAGTTATTCGTAGAGATCGTGTTAATAGCTATGATTGACGATTATAACAAACTTTTAATGTAGCTTTATGACGACTATTTTTTAATTTAATAGAACTCTCATAATTTGTTTTAAATGTGTAACTTTAGACTTAACCCTTTTTTCTATATTACATCACCTACAATAGATATTTTTTTATAATATTTGTATCCGATTTTTTAATGTCTTTTTCCGATGTAGTTTTCAGAACATTTTTTAATGATTAATGGATAGAGTAGAAGAGAAAGAACGATATTCTATACTTCTATCAATATCCTAGAGTATTTGGTAAAAACCCATGAGTCATCAACAAATAGGAAGGAAAAAAAAGAAGAAATATAAATATTCTTCACCAGTACTGTCACCAAGGAAAAGATACAACCGTTGGAAATAATCTATCTGGATTTCTTAAGAGAAATTTCCAACGAAAATAATTTATCATTAATAGTTAATTATCGTTTAAAAATAGATTTCATCTACAACTTTGATTTAGATTGCAATGTTCGGTTTCAACATTATCCGAAATATTCTAGAAGCTGCAGCATTTCCGGTCATTGAAGTAATAAATACACCTAATATATTGCCAGGTAAGCTATTGAGTTATTTTTTTGCCTATGAACAAGTAAATATTATGACGAAATGAATTATTCGCCAAGAACTAGAAAGAGACATTTCTTTTGTCCCAAAGAATGTGGATATGGATTGAAATGTAGGTGAGTGTATGCGTATGGAAGTTGTTTAAAATAGGAGCTACATGCACACCCATAAGAATTTTTCTTGGGGAGTAGAAAAGAAGCTATGATTATCATTCCTATTTTTATTTGAGATGATGTATTTTTCTTACAATACAAATTATCGCTTTAAGAATACAATTCATCTTGCAAAATATCTTCGATTTTAAAAATTTTAATATTATTTTCGTATTAAAGAATCCGAGTACTCTTTAATCTATTGCATGATTCGACTCGATAGTTAAATATCGAAAGTGAAAACTTCAAAAATTTAAATGCCTTTTTGTTAAAGATTTCACTCACATCATCACTGTTGTGTTGTGTGTATTACAGCCTACTTATCATAATTCGCGAGAAGTTCTTTATCTATGATTTACAAGGCGTTCTAATTTTCGATAATTTACTTTGTACATTTAACAATTTTACCTATTCATTTTTCTCGTGTCAATGATTGAATATCCTGAACCGTTTACATCTAGAGAAAAAAATAAGTTAGATAGTAAAAATAGATCATGATAATAAATCAGAAGAGAATTTAATTGTTATATTATTAAATAAATGATACCAACAGCAGATACATCCTTGATTTAATTCTCCATGAAAGTGACATTGTGCTTCATCTGTTTTCCTGCCATTCAATGAATTGCTTTAATGAAGACTTAAAGTAGAAAACAAAGATTTACGAAACCCTATGATTGTGTTGATTCGAATTGAGTAAGATCCGTACAGTAGAATAGTTGAACGATCTTTCTGTTCTCGATCATAACACATTTAGAAAGAAAAATTAAGAAAGCTAATGTAGCATCTAAAAATAGATGGCGAAAAACTATTTTAGGCATACAACAAAACGAAACAACACTTTAAAGGAGAATTTAAATTATGTTGCTTACTTATTATTTAGTTCATTCACAAACTGATACGGTCCGATTTTTGCACGATGAAATACAACGAATGCGTGAAGAAATTTCTGATAAACGTCAAGATTTGGAGACTTTGGAAAAGAAAACAAGAAGAAAGACTATGAAATCATTTGATGATATTTCGAAAGATGAGAAACAACGAGAGAAAGCTCTGACTAAATTGGCTCGTAAAACTAAATCTATTAAAAAACAAGGTAACAATATTGGAATATTTGGATTAACATCAACTGGAAAATCAACCATGATTAATAGTCTTCTTGGAGAAAAACTCGCCGACATAGGCGTTGGTGAAACAACGAAAGAAATGACACCATATCATGGTACACGATATACTCTTTGGGATACACCTGGTCGTAATGATGAATCTGCATATACAAATCAGGAATATATTTCTTTCATCAAAGGATTAACACAACGTCTCATTCTAATTCAATATACGATAAAAGAAATTTTGAATTTGATTCGTTTATTCGATGATCTTGGATTAGGTTATGATATTGTTGTTAACAAATTTGATGATATTGATGAAGATGAACAAGATAAATTTCGACGTCAGATTCAACGCGAAATTTTATCATTGAAATTGAAACGCAAGAAGAATGTATTTTTTCTAAGTGCTTCATATCCTCGAATGTTTCCAGATTGGCTAAAAATGGTTCACTATTTGACTGAAGAATGTCTTGATTGTAAGAAATATTTTCAAAAATAATTTATCTTGATGTATTCATATGCATTTTGTTTGTCTTTATTTAGACGATGACTACACAGCTACATATACAGATTCAGAATCTGAATCTGAATTAAATTCAGATTCATCATCGAGTTCAGATACGGATGATGATAACTAACAATATAAATAAAATTCAAAATAGCAATGAGTCTCGCTCTTGATTAGATCCTATGAATTTTTCTTCTTAATTGCGATTTTATTTAATAGCCTTATTGTTAATATTTGATTTTATTTGTATTATTTTCATCAAGATCTAGTACAGATATGTTGTCCCTTCTAATTTTTCTAAAATATTAAAAAAGCATTCATTCGCTTGTATGTCTTTATTTCTTTTTTTTGTTTTCATTGTGAATTTCTAAGAGCCGATGAGTTCTCTATTTTCATCATATTTTATTGGTTTCAACTTTTCTGACAGTATCATAAGTAGCTCTAAGAAGAATCACATATTTGCATGTTCAAAACTCTAATATCATTGAAGGTTTCGTTTCCCATATTCCAGATATATATCTTAGAACTTATCAACATGTGATTTTCTTTTGATGTATAGTTGTGGACATTATTTAGTTTTTCATCAATATCAATTAAAAAACCTATGAAATCTTTTTCGCTGTCTCGGTAAAAAAGAAAATAATTAAATAAAGATGAAATTAAAGTTTCATACTAAAATAAAAGCTTAATCGAATTGAAATTGTCTTATTCTATTCGATATAGATCTGATGTTTTAATTTTTTTTTAATATGAAACGGTTGGATCCTAAGCTTTTGATCAAACTTGAACATGTTTAACATTTTTTGTACAGCTTGATATGTTTACTGTATTCTATAAATCTTTATTTTTCGCTAATATTCTTGTTAACACACAAATGATATTTGCTTTTTTTTCCTCAACTTCATTTTGTGCAATGTCAACCAGTTTATTATATTAATTACTTCAATTAAACTAGATTTCATGTGTTACATCACTGCTTCCTTTATTGTTCACTGTGAGAATATAAGCATTCTATACAGAAGAAAAATACAGAAAATTTTTTTTTTCATAAAACGACGACGTTCAGTTTATTATTAAAGAACGTAATGACTTGCCGACAATGTCAATGTAGAAGATTTTCTAGATGATTAATCATAACTATCCAATCAGGAAACATAGTCGGAAATTTCGAGCTCACGAAATATACATTATCTACTCTTTTGAGACCAATTGTTTTTATTTCAGATTGAATCTGATTTTTTACTGCTTCTTGTTCTTCTGGTTCAACTTTGTCAAATTTGTTGAAAACAATATCATAATGTAATCCAATTTCATCTAAGAGTTTCATCATGCTTGAATTTTCCTTAACTGTTGATTGAATTAAAATCAAACGTCGTGAAAGACCTTTAAAGAAAGAAATATATTCCATACTGAGATAAGATACTTCATCATTTCGACCAGGAACATCCCATAGTATGAATTTAGTTCCATTGTATGATGTAATTTTTGTTGTTGTTTCACCAATACCAATATCAGCAACTTTTTGACCAAGAAGAGCATTAAGCATAGTTGACTTACCAGTTGATGTCAAACCAAACAGGCCGATATTAATGCCATCTAATGGGATGGGTTCAGTCAGTCGAGCTAATTCGATAAAAACTTTCATTGCGTCCTTATCGTATTCCGCGAGTGCTTCAAATGAATTGATCTTCTTTCTTTTCATTTCTTCATTAAGTTTTTCATATTGCTTGAATAGTTGAGCATGTCGTTCACGATATTGGGTCACTTCTGCACGCAATAGAGTCTCTTCTTCTGTTTCTTGAAGACTTTGAGAGACATCTGAGTGCAGTACAACATTTGGATGGGATGGGTTTGCGTTAGTTGCATCTATTCCAGTTGTAGCCTTATGTGAATTTGGGTCTTCAAAGGATATTAAAGTCAATTGCACATTCTGATCAGTTCTTGCCATATTTTGAAGTAATGCTTGATTTCGACTTCGTAAGACTTCGTTGCGTAATTGAGCATTCTCCTGAGATAAATGACTGTATTCACTTAGTTGTTGCCGTAATAAAGCATTTTCTTGTGAGAGTTGAAGACGGCCTATGTAAAACAATTTTTTAGATAGGAATCCTTTTCATTTAGAAAAACCAATGAGATAGATTCCAACATATGCTTTTTTTTCTGTTAGACTCGATGTACTATAGAAATCCGAAGGGAGACAAATTCTAACATGTTAGATATCCAATTGAAATTGAATGTAGTTTTATTTATATATATAATTCTTTTTTTCACCCACACTTTTTTGACCTGTTCTAGAAGATTATTTTGGAATCTATGTCACGCTCTAATTTTTTCAAATATGTCTGTGATGAAAAACTATTTTCTGCTACTTGATCTGTGAGTCTATCTAAGTTCAATATTACAATTTTATCAAAAGTTATACTAAGCAAGCTTCTGTTTTCAAATGTTTCTTTACTTATATATATATTTTCTGTAAGAAAATGATATATTAAGAATTTATCAGATGAACTCAAATTGGAAAATGGAAAGCCCATATCTGTTACTTATCAAATGAACTAAATTAAAGCCTACTCTGCTTTGAATAATTGCAGTAACTTTTGTACATTGAAAATGGCTTATTCATTTGTAGAACTACGCTGACAACTAGAAATGTCAATGACCTACTTTGAAATGAGCCAATCTTATTCATCAAATATGCTACCACTTGACAACGAAACAACATTGGTTTAGGCATAATGTGTATATTCATATTGAAGCCTGACATGACAGAAGAAGTTTGTAGTTTATACTTATTTGCAGTGATTGATTTAATGCGACCGAAGATTATACACTTCTACGAGATCACTTGGATTATTTCGACAATGATAAATATTGTGATTATATTTAACTTTCTTGTTTTGCGGTCTCTAGCGCAATAATAAAAACATTTGTCTGTATATCATCGCTTAGGTACTTTCCCCGTACGTGTTCTCTTTCTCATTTTTATCTTCCTTTGATACTATGTCCATATCGAGAATAACATCTAGTTCTTTTTTTCTTCTCCACAACTATTCACAGATGGTAAATACCATGATGTCATTCGTCTGCTGCAAATCACAATGAAGAAAAGTATTGATGATTCCAACATATATGTGTTATTTGAATCACATGAAGTAAATTGGAAAAAATAATAAATTCAAATTATGTTTATTCTAAGGGAGTTTTTCCAACAGAGATCAGTAATTGTGAAATATGATATCCTGGAAAAATATGTCATAATGTTTCGTTTAATTTCTCTCTACACATGAATGACTTTGTGTTAGTGTTTTGACCATGCATGCTTAATGAAAAAGTACAGTTTATTGAAAATAAATCAATGAATTAAAATCTGTTAATGACAAAAGATTAATTTTTTTCTCTAGGAAAAAGTCACAGGTAGATTTGTCAGTTCAATTGTATTTGTTTTAATTGCTAGCAAAGTTGGATGTTTGGAGTATCAGTTAAACTTGACTTGCTTGATTCTTTCTTGTTATATTAGTAGTCGTAAATATGTTTTCCACTGATGAATACTATTCTGCTCTCTACAATCATGTGCAGAACTTGATATTCTAAGGAACTTTTTGTGCGATTTCGTAGAAGTAGAAATTGATCTGTTATTTGTAACAGATTCTAAAATTGTCACTGTGCTGCACATGTTTTAAAAACTTTAATTACGGTTTTTTTTCCAAGATATATTAATATTGTAGCACACGAATTGAATTCTACTTGCAGGATGCGGTATTTGAAATCAGAATATTTGCAAGATTTAAAGTAACTCGAACAGAGAGTGTACATTTTCGAATAATATCTCTAGATGCATTCAATTACCGAAGATGTTTAGTTTTCACAGATCAAGTGAACGAGTAGAACTCTACGGTTTCAGATAGAATTGTAACTTTCTAGTTGTTCCTGAAACTTTTCCGGATTATATTGAAAATGATTTGTATCAACACACGATTTATCAGAGTTTTTCGAGTGAATCTCTGAATCTTGACCATTGCCGATAATCTTTGTTAGTAATTAGCTTGAAATAGGATTTTTCAATCACCAAAGAACAATATATAAACGATAAAATTGAATATTTTGACTCTGAAGAGACGATTAAACTAAGGCTTTTTTTTATTGTTATTTTTCAATTTCATTTAATAGAATATGTCTAATATATTTTAATTCTTTGTAAATGTACAGATTTGGATACTTTTTTTTCCTCAGAATGAATTTCATATTTCGACCAAAGAAATAAAAAACCGATGTGCGATAGTTACTTGTTATTCAGTAGTTTTGGCTCATTTTCTGAAGTCTTACGTAATTAAAACAATCATTTCTTCAGCGTATTATTTATATTTTATTGAACAGTGAACTGTTTTTATTCAAATACGTTTAGAGTGTTCTATCTATTCTCTCGTTCTAACTGAGCAAACATCAGGCACGATCAAACAAAAAGACATTCAATTAATCGATTATGTTCCCTGTCATTAGAATTAAATGTTTTGTCAAATATTTCTATTCTAGTCTTGATGAATGAGCATTATTAGAAGAATCGTGTCGCACGTCAAGAATCATTAGTAGAAACATGATTGCAACTCAACAAGCTTCAGCTTGATAGATTGATTCAAATCGACATGTGAAATATTCATTATCTTGTTTAAATTCATATAGAGTTTATATTAATCGCTCACTGGCTAATATAACCATTTGTTAGCTCAAAATTCTATTATGTTTTCTAGAACAAATGATGATAAAGCACGTTGAGTTTAACTGATATCCAAAATATCCAACCTTGTTAGTAACTAAAACAAATACAATCGAACTGACAAATCTACCTGTGACTTTTTTTTTCTAGAGAAAAAAAGTAATCTTTTCTCAATAACAGATTTTAATTCATTGATTTATTTTCAATAAACTGTACTTTTTCATTAAGCATGAATGGCCAAAACACTAACACAAAGTCATTCATGTGTAGAGAGAAATTAAACGAAACATTATGACATATTTTTCCAGGATATCATATTTCACAATTACTGATCTCTGTTGGAAAAACTCCATTAAAATAAACATAATTTGAATTTATTATTTTTTCCAATTTACTTCATGTGATTCAAATAACACATATATGTCGGAATCGTCACTATGTTTCTTCATAGTAATCTGCAACGGACGAATGACATCATGGTATTTACCATCTGTGAATAGTTGTGAAGGAAAAAAAAAGAACTAGATGTTATTCTCGATAGGGACATAGTATCAAAGAAAGATAAAAATGAGAAAGAGAACACGTAAGGGGAAAATACCGAAGTGATGGTATACAGACAAATGTTTTTATGATTGCACTAGAGACCGCAAAACAAGAAAGTTAGATATGATCAAGATATTTATCATTGTCGGAATAATCCAAGTGATCTCGTAGAAGTATATAATCTTCGGTCGCATTAAATCATTTACTGCAAACAAACACAATCGAGGAACTTTGATTTTTTTCTACAAGATTCACTTGAATTATGGCTGCATTCTTACCATTTGTACCAATAGCACATAGATTAGTGGAGGCCCTAGTAGGTGGCTTATCTTCGATACAACGTAAGTCAACTTGGATTTGAAACGACTGAGGTGATTGAATAGGAAAATACTATAGTCTACTAGAAATATTTTGATTAAGCAGTTAATTTTGCATCGAGAACAAAAACTAGTTATTATTTTTCGAAAATATTTTGTTAGTTTTTAGAAAATAGTTTCACAGAAATGAAGTTAGTCTGATGACTTTTTGGTGTTTGTAGAGGTTGAATAAACTACAATTTTCTAATTTCAACGCGAAATATCACGTTCGCAATTAAAGATCGGAAAATTAAAAGTGAGGATCAGTTGAATTATTGAGCACAAAGTAGCCCCTCTTCCAGCATTTTGTTTGTTCATAGTCATAATGAATTTTTAAATCGTCGAAAAAAATGTACATATAGCAATACACTTTATTCGATTGCAGACGAGAAATCTTGTTAAATAGATTCTAATGATTAGTTTTATGGACGCTAATTCCTTGATCTTAGATGAATGAAACTCCTCAACGATAATCGTTCTTCTTGACACTCACGTATATCAATGCTAAAGCTTCTTTGTAGAATTGAGAAAAAACATCTAGTTTTGACTAGTTTATGGCTAAATATACCTTCTTAAAATTTTCTTCATTGCAGAACCGGATGATTCAGTCGAAACTGTCAGATTGCGTCAAGAATTGGCTCAATATCGTCAGCAACATGCCGAACTTCTTGAACGTTTCGATTCTCTCAGTAAAAAATTGCAACGAGAAAAAATTGAATCATTCGAGGATCTCGAAAAACAAGATAAAGAGGCTAAGAAAGTTCTTATAACATTAGCACAACAAACTAAGCCGGTTCAGATGATAGGCATCAATATAGGCTTGTTTGGTTTAACATCAACTGGTAAGTCAACTATGCTTAATGCTCTTCTTGGTCAAAAAGTTGCTGATACTGGTGTTGGTGAAACAACAACGAAAATTACATCATACAATGGAACTAAATTCATACTTTGGGATGTTCCTGGTCGAAATGATGAAGTATCTTATCTCAGTATGGAATATATTTCTTTCTTTAAAGGTCTTTCACGACGTTTGATTTTAATTCAATCAACAGTTAAGGAAAATTCAAGCATGATGAAACTCTTAGATGAAATTGGATTACATTATGATATTGTTTTCAACAAATTTGACAAAGTTGAACCAGAAGAACAAGAAGCAGTAAAAAATCAGATTCAATCTGAAATTAAAAAAATTGGTCTCAAAGGAGTGGATAAAGTATATTTCGTAAGTGCTAAAAATCCAAAGATGTTCGACGACTGGCTTACTATGGTCAATGCTTTAACCAATTGAATATTGACTAAACATGATTTATTTTTGTCAAAATGTTCTTTTCATCAGTATATTCATTTTATTAGACTTTCATTTGAAAAATAAATTCAGTTCGATTGTCCTTTTTATTTACATCAAATTATCGAATAAGCTCGTCTAAATTGCTGAGTAATGGAAGAATTTTTCGAATATTTTTATCGTTTGCTAACAAAAACTTATAATTAATCCTATACATGCAAAAGATGATTGAAGTCGTAGATCGATTATCATTAATCTATTTATTTTTCACTATACCTTAAATAGTATAATGAAGGTGAGCTTCAAAAAATCACTACGTCATTGTTCGAGGACTAAAAAACTGATGATGTAGATGCGGGTGAAAATGATGAATTTACTTTCAGCCGATTTCATATCCGCACTCAAATCCCATATCTTCAGCAAGGATTTATAAAAATTCCCGGTGATTAACATATGTGCATTCAATTTAATGCAGATCTAGGACCAAAACATTTTTGATTTAACATTGTACTGACAATCTTGGTGAACGAGATTATGACGGTATGATTGTTATTTCTTGATTTGTGTTTGGTCTATGTTAGAATGTTAACATTATCTCATACAATAAAGCAGCATGTCCTTCGCTGATCAGAATTTTCTAAAACATATTTCTCACATTTTTCACGTCGATATTCTTTTTTCGACATTTTTACGATCAACAATTTGTTTTAAGTACTTTAAAAGAAATGTTTTCTCTAATTGGTTCTATTTGATTTTTCTGTAGTGGAATTGAGTTCGAATTCATTGCTTCTTTTTCATAAAGAAATATTTCTTTTAGTTAAAAACAATATTTGATAGTTTTTAAGATTTGTATATTCATTGTCATAATGATTGAAAAATAACTTGACTTCATCAATATTCAAAAGATGATTTACAAACACTTACGAATTGAAGTCTCTAATATTGGACTCGAATATTCCCAGCAGAATTTGATTTCCCTACATACTTAATACTTTGTACTTTAATTTAAAAGAACGAAATATTTAAGATTCATTATATCAGAGTACTCCTTCCAACTGTTTTGGGCCATTTCTGGTTCTGAAAGAGGTTACAATCGATCAAACTGGAGTTTTTATCGCAGATAGAGCACCTAAAATAAGGAGATATATGTTCGAAGAAAAAAAATGTTCAAGATGGTTTTCGCATTTGTTTTGGAAAGCACTGGTTTTTCATAAGATCGAACCTTGCCACAATACGACCTCCATAATACTTTATCCGATTGAACTAAAAACGTTTGTGGGGAAGTTTTAGACAATATCTCAACGATGATTTCAGGCTTTTCTGAAAATTCGCCTTTCTTTTTAATATGAGAGAAATGCTTAAATGCTCGGAGTGAAAGCTAGAGTTCTAGCTTCTAGAAATCAATAAATCCGAATAAGAAGGTCAAAAGCAAAAATGGTCGATTTTATCTTTGGAAGATACTTCTAAAGATTCCTGATAAAAAATTCAGCCCAAATAGACAAAATCAGAGTAGAGTCGTTAGCATAAACGATATAGAAAACTTATGTATTGTGCCAAGCAGAATGAAAGAGAACAAACTTGCTATAATTATTATGAAAAAAAATTTTAAAAATTCAATAACTCTCGAGCAGTAAGATAGTTTAGGTCGAATAATGTCTATAATTGCAGAAGACACTTGATATTGTTATGACATATGACCAGCTTAAAATCGACTTTTTGGTCAACAAAAAAGGAGGAGAGATCCTTAAGAACAAAAGATAGTTCTTTTTCCAAATCACTTGATCTAATTTTCTTATCCAATGTTAAATTTGTCTAATAGTTGTTCAAAGTTTTTATTAGTCTTGAAATTAGAAGAGCAGAGATAACCTTCAAGTTTACATAATTCTAAGTCATTTTTCAACAAGTTAGACAATTGAGACAAGAAATATGTTCATCTCTCGTTCGTTTTTGAACCCGAAGTACCTCGGCAATCAATAGAATAGGATAATACTTAATTATCTTAATCAAATAAATTTAACAAGAAAATAGCGTACCTTCACACAGTTACGTGAAAGAGCGAAAATATTTACTAATATTGACTAAACCTAATGTATAGTTATATAAGAAAAAGAATAATTAGACAAAGATAGTCATCGTTGCTTGTGAACCTTCTACACCTGGACGAGGTAGAAGAGGTCCGAGATTAAGGTTATTTGTTAAATCATCTGAAAATCTACAATTACGGGCAACATTAACCCATGGTAATTCATTGAAGTATGTAACATCAAGAAATAAAAGATATATAATACGAGAAGAAAACATCGATAGATAAACAACATAAATTAATAAAAAAGAAGTGTGAGGGGGTACCCAATCTTTCAAGCAAATTTAGTAACTTTTCCTTTTTCTTAATTTTACATGTTTAAATAATTGATGGTTTTATTATAAATATGCTTAAACATTCATTTCTTTAAATGATATTATTTACATTACATAAATTAACATCAACTTTCAATTTTTGATATCAGTGGATTTAGATCAAGTAATTGATCAATTTGTATTTCATGAAATAAAATTTTAAAAAAACAAAATTAGCAGTCTTTACTTTTATAGTTTAAAATATCACTAATTATGAGTTGTTCTTCCTGTACAATTTCATAATTGGATGTTCGTATTCATTTATCATCCATATGTAAAAGATTCAAAATACAAAACAAAACTTTTTCAGCAACTACAATTTGAAAGGATTTCATTTTAAAATAGTATGATAAGATCATCTCGTGTTTTTTCCTGGGCTAAAGAATCAAAACGGAAAATTTCTAAAAATATAGAAATATTTTCGATACACCAAGAAAGAAAAACGTGAATATATGAAGAGATTTATAAGTATTTCCAATTAATTTTCAGAGTCATATTCAATAAAAGATTATTCCATAGCATTTGTTCAGATAATTAGAATATTTTCTGTTTCTCACCATTTAGCATTTGAACCGAAGTTCCTGCAAAATCAAAAAAAAAAAGGATTTTGTTTTTTTTTGTAGTTTCAAGTTGAATTACAACGTGCTATGCAAAATTATTGGTCAATGACACCATGCACACAATATGTATATGCTAACAACCTGTTGTTGCACAATATAATCATGCCATATGTCCTTGTATCATTATATCAGTCTATTTTTGATTTTTTTTTCATTTTCATCCATTCTTCTTTTTTTTGTAAAGATGTTAATTCGAATAAAAATGAAGTTTGCATTTATCCTGTTGATGTTGGTCAACAAGAAAATATTTCTATGACAAATATTTGTTCATTATATCACAAGATTTTCATTCATCAACCAGCATTTGTAATATTATATCAATTATGTTCATTTAATAGTAATGTACAATTCATATAGCAATTAGATGATCTAATACATACTGAAGTTAATTGACTTATGGTTAAAATAATGTTAGTTGTAAAGTTTGTGATGTTAAAAAACAAATATGTTATGCTGTTGAAATTGATATTTCTAGTAAATATTATTTTTTTTTATTATATTTGACATTCGGATTGGAAATATTTGAGTAAAAGGTTTTTGTTTTTCTGAAAGTCGCATGTAGATTAAAGCAAGCGTTGAAGACGTAATTCTACAATATTAAATTATGTATATCTAGAGATAATGAACTTTTATAAAGCTAATTTTATATATTGAGTCATTGTAGATGCTCTGAAAAAAGATTGCATTAGAAATGCTACTGATTTTCACATCATGTATTTATATTATAAAAAACTTCGATTAGTGACCGTAATTTTCAAAATTAAATAGTAAATTCTGTAAACAGTTCTTGAGTCATGACTATGTACATTATGTAGATCATAATAAGGTATGAATACCATGAGAAGAGTTGAAATACTTAGCTTATTGCTACGAAGATAATGCATTTTTAAGATTAGGTTTTCAGTCAAAATTTCATGCACCTATCAGGAAAATTCATTTTAAAATTTCAATTTGAAATTTTGTACAGAAACAAGTCTTATTAAAAAGAGTCTACTGTGAACATTCCTGATCGTTTAATTTGCTTTTATTCTGAAATAAGAACATCAAACCTGCCAATTAATAGATACGATTCAACAGACAAGCATTACTATTGCTTGATCGTTGGATAGGAACACGTTGTAGCTTCGAACTTCATAACTTTGGAGGATGAAAATCTTGTGAACCGACAGATCTATCAATATAAACTATTATTTTTCAACTGTCTAGGCGTAGATGTGAGTGTATCTTTTATCTTAACCCACACTTACGATGAGGATTGATCAACTTGAAAAATTTCCAGTGAACGGTTTTCTTTTACAACACCACTTATGTTCATGAAATAGAACATTCTTAGAGAAATAATCATAATCACAGATTGTTGTCTATACATTACTTGGTAACTATCCAAGCAGACAAACTTTTGAGAAAACGCGTTTAAACGCACAGAAATTGGCCTAAAATCAGCAAAAAGTGGACGTTTTTGGCTCACACTTGAGGTTCCCGACGGTGAGCCAAAAACACCCATTTTTCGGCCTTTTTGTGCGTTTAAACGCGTTTACACGTATACAAAAAAGAGAAAAAGTGGTCGTTTTTTCATACTCGGGATGCACGATCATGATTACAGTCCCGTTTCTTGAACTGGAAAAACTCAACAACTTTTTCTCTTTTTTGTATGCGTGTAAACGCATTTTTTGTCTGGAAACGCGTTTAAACGCACAAAAGGGCCGAAAAAAGGGTGTTTTTGGCTCACCGTCGGGAACCTCAAGTGTGAGCCAAAAACATCCACTTTTTGCTGATTTTAGGCCAATTTCTGTGCGTTTAAACGCGTTTTCTCAAGTTTGTCTGCCTGGGTACTGTTTCCTTCATGCTCCATTCTATCTTCATCGTTTCTATTTAATAGTACTATTCAAAGTAAAATCTCGAAAACTACAAAAGTGCCATTTTGTCTTTCTCTTTTAATAACATACTTTTTGCTCTTGGATTGTCTTCGTGCTCAAATTAAAGAGATTTTACTCTAGTTGATTTCAAGACCTTATTGGTTTGCAGTGAACTGAGTCTGTATCACTTGTTGCCATAATTGATCGTGCTGGGGGATATTGCGAAATAAAATACGAAAGATTTTACAAAAATATAACTTTACAGATGAATGATAACAAATTGAACAAGAGGTTGTATACATAGTTTGATAGAGCATCCTGAGCTCAACATCTGTCATACCGAAACTTTAAATAGAGAGCAGTTCACTTGTTTTTGTCCATTTTTTTGATTAATTTTCGAAATAGAAAACACATCTGTCGATAAAACTTGCAAAAACGATAGTTTATCTACATGTAAGCTTGTCTCGAATATTGTTACTCAGAGCTGTTCTTTTCTTATTTGTTGTCTTTCTGCTTTTTCTTTCAATTGTGACATCTTCATTCGAAACAACGAAATACATAGCTACATCTATTAACTCTAATGAAAGAACTATAAGAAAGATGATGTCTTCATCAAGATGTAGTGAGACAAGAGATAGAAGAGCATGTGTGAAGGCTGTAGGTCTGTGACATGCTCTGATTGCCAGGATCACATTTGAAAACACGTAACCAAGAAGCTATACACACTTACGATTTTTTCTTTTGTAAGCACTTCAGATTGTAATAATAAACTTAGCACATGCAGGCAGAAAAGAAATGTATTGATTTGCTCATGGCACATAACTGTTTACAGCAGAAAGAAACTATTGACGAAGAAAGAGCCACAATTCATTCAGAATCGCTCGTTTTGTTGCTTTTCTATTGTGTGATGCCAAAGTGAAAAAGAATTGATGCTGTAGAATGCGACAACGCAATAGTACTCAAGCTGGGCATCGACACTGAAAGTGAGCGACAGATAGGAAAAAAAACGTAAGACATTGAATTTGAAAAAAAAACTTATCGAACAAATTTTGGCCAAATTATTCATCGAGAGTATGTTTTCTACTACACTCGATAGCCACATAAACATATTACTGTACTGCACGCTTCTGCTCATTTTTTTTCTTCAATAAAACTTCTTTTTTTTCTGTGCTGTTGCAATAGGATAGGAAGCTCGAAAGATTCTAATTGATCCGTGGCTGTCGATAGAATTCTGGCTCTTTTACTTTTCTACGTCATCCCTAATGTTCTGATAAAAATGCTTTATTTTGAACGTTCTTTTCGCCTGTAAATGAAGTACAATCATCAGTTCAATATGAAAACATTATTTACTCCATTGGTTCTGAAATTACTAGTTTTAATACTATCTATTTTGCTTCTCTGGAATTATCATTTTTGTTCATGGTCAACTGTTTCATTTAATAGTAACTGCCGTCTGTCGCTAGCAGAAAGTGACAATTTTATATGTGAATCGAATGCTCTATGGAATGAACGTAAATATGTCTATCAAAATCAGGACAAAGAGAATATGGTTAAACGAACACATCATATCTTTTTTCTTTCGAATTGGGAACCTAATTTTCATTGTTCTCATGCTAGTCGTATTGGCAATATGGGTGATGGTGGAAAATGGGTTTGTGATCTTTATCGACTAAAATCTCGTCGTGATTGTCTGATCTACAGTGCAGGATCCCATGGAACATTTTCATTTGAAACTGAAATAAAAAAAGTCATGCCTCATTGTGAAATCCATACTTTTGACAAAGATTTCTATGAATGTCCGGATGGCATCTGTATCTTTCATCAGATAATGCTCGGTGATGGAATTAAATCGAAAGGTTCAAAGAGCTGGACAATGATTCTTCAAGAATTGAATCATACTAATCGCCAAATCGATATATTTAAAATTGACATTGAAGGTGGTGAATATTTATTTTTTCCTCAACTTTTCAAGTCGACGAAAAGTTCGTTTCCTCGACAAATTCTTGTTGAAGTTCATCCAAGAAATCCAAAAATTATACATTCATTCTTCGAGCTGCTTCGCAAAAATAATTATGTTATCTTCAACAAGGAACCAAATCTACGAGCAAGCAGTAAAGCTTTTGAATACGCTTTCTTAAAACTAAATTCACGTTTTTTTGATCACAACAACACGAATCGATATTCTTGACTATATTCTTTTCAGATTCTTGTTTTTCTTGAATGTCATGCAAGGACAATTGTGTCTACAAGCAAGATTCTCTTTTTTTTTGTGAATCCGGTTTATTTATTAGAAAAAAAAATCATCAACTATAAAAAGGATTCACATAAAAATAATGAAATAAAAATACTTTATTTTCATCACACTTAAAAAAAAAAAAAAGAAAATAAATAAAGTATTTTATTTACATTAAAAACACACATCTTTGTTCTAATAATTCGTTTTCTTCATGTTTCTCATTTGTCATCGACGATGATTGACATATTACTAAGTCGTTGTTATCTGAAAATTCTAAAATCATCCATAATTTAACTCATTAATATATATATCAACGAATAATTCTTTATTTTGAAATATTTTCACGTATTTGATGTGAATATGCAGCTCATACTTTTTTTTT
>CAJNOP010000133.1:126882-201009 GCA_905250075.1 Rotaria sp. Silwood1 | reverse complement strand
ATTGAAGAAAAACATTAATGATGCATGATGTCACTTAATATTATACAAAAAAAAAAACGATAATTCAATTTAAGAACTTTCTATTAATTAATCAATAACTATAAGAAAAACAAATAAATTTTAACCAAAGACGAAATTTGGAACTATCGATATACAGTTGGCTATTAGGAAAACGTATTTTAACCATAGAACGATAAAGTTCAATTTTGTTACGATCGTTTTGTTCATAGATATCTAGAAAAATAATTTTTTCAATTGTTGAACTAATTCATAAAGATCTTGTTCAAAAAAAAAGCAACATGTTGAAAAACAAAGAATTTTATTAATAATTTATTTCAAAATCTTTTTTAAGAAACTTATCAATTAATTGAGATTTTTGTAAAGATTCTATCGATTGTCTACTTAGAACATCATGCATGTATCTTATTTCATAGTTTATTCGAACTTAAACAAAAAAAAAAAGAAACATTATTTAATAATAATTTTTATTATGAACAAATTTTTTCAATTGAAAAATTTTTCTATTTTTCTTACATTAAGAAGTCCGATGACAATAATTGAAATATTCAAGTAAATTTTAATTATCAAATGCTAAACTTTCAATCATTCTAGTCGTTTTCCATCAACTCATAGTCGAATCAGAGTAAAAACAATGTATTCATAATCATCTTGTCAAATTTTTTAAAACCATAAATAATTTAACAAGAAAAAATTCACTTGAATCTAGCATTATCATCATCTTATATTTCACTTAAAAATATTAACTTACTTAATGTCCAACGAAAATCATCATCTAGTCAAAGACACAATATTTCTAAATATCGTGTATAATTACTGAGAAAAGATAAAACATATTTTTCCATATTAAACTGACTCGTCTGAATCACGAGCATAGTGCGAAAGACGAAAATTCAATATGTCGAACAGTATTTAATACATTTTTTTCGTAATTTATCTGATGCCTAAAAATAAAAAGAAACAAATCATTTCAAATTATGAAATTTCATTCATCAAAAATATTCTATTACTAGTATTTACATGTTTCGTTTATATCAAGATATCTTTTTTATTAAAAGATTCAACAAGAAATCACCTATACACCTGGGTGTGGAAGAAGAATTATCGTTTGATATATTCAATTCAAGATAAGTTAATTTACATTTAATAGAAGATAGTTTATGTATAAAGTTTTTAAATATTAATATTAATTTTGATTCTATTTAATAAAATAAACAAATATGTTTTATTTAAATAAAAATTAAACATCTTAAATTGTTCTCTGAATTTAAATATATTTAACTCGATTTTATATTTTAGAACATTTTTCAATAAAATAAGTGAAGAAATCGTTTTTCTTTTTAAGAAAATCAATACTTATTTATACATTAATATTTACTTTGATTAAAATAAATTATTCAATTCAAACATATCTTGATCAAATAGTTAATATTAATATATTCAATTGATATAGAATAAGTAATGATAAATTTTCAAATTAATTTTTCTGAAATTAATAAAATGAATAATTTTTGGAATGAAAAATTCATTGAGATATAATATCACAACACTTTGAATTTGTTTCATTATAATATGAATCCATTTAATACAATTAAAAATAGATGAGATATTATTTAGTTTTGATGTTACATGTATTATCACCGATATCTGTCTTTCTTCTTGATAGATTTTTTTTTCTCAAACGTTGTATTCCATATTTCTCTTGTAGTTTGTCAAAAAAGTTTCATTTGTTTTAAACTGTCATATCAATAAAAAACATAGACTTGTCAAAAACAAAAAGTTTTTAGTTTGACAACGAGATTATTCTTCTTGATGTTCATTGTAAATACTTGTCTGCAAAAAAATCTAAATAATGTACTAAAGACTTGTAATATAAGTGTTTAATAGCAACTATCAAAAACCTTTCATCTGGAAGTTATCATTTCTAATACTATCATCACCGTATGCATTACTTTGCTACTCAGATGCTCTTCTTATCATCTCTGTTAAACTTCACACAGTCCAATAACTCATTTGCCTTAGTCGATCCGGATAAATAAATATATGAACAATGGTTTGTCTAATGATTTTAATAGAAGAAAACAAAAGAGAGTCTTCCCTGTCAGTGGAGGATCTAGGATTTTTTATGGTGGGGACGGTTTGGATTAGAAAACACCTTTTCAATTACAATCACCTCCAACGTCACGTCTCCTAAATCCGCCACTGTTTTCTGTCAGTTATATTCTATTCATTTTCGAATAAAAATCCTAGAAAATATCAATCTATTAGAATTATTGAAATAATTTTGTTTTAAAAAGTTATTTATTTAAAAACTAAATCCTATGAAAACATAAAAATAACTTTTTTTTTTTACCTATCTAAAAATTTCTACAAGATAGGAGAATGGTTATATGTAAACACGATCCTACATTAATCAATGACTGACTCATACATTGCAGGTGATGCTCTATAGTGAACAAAAAAAAGCAAAAATATTGTTTCTCCTATTATTGATTCGCAAATAGACCAATTTGACGAAAAACGTTTCTATCCGACTAATATGATGGAATGTTAAAAGGACATGTTTATTTTTCTTGTAGATTGTTGTCGTCATATAATTTGACCTATCAGAATAATCTACAGAAAGATCGAATGAGATTCCAATAGCTACCTATCAGAGACCGTCACAGAGCATTTTTTTATTCGTTTTGTCATTTCGGAAAGCCAGGACACATCAACCGACGAGGAAAAGCAACCAAATGATTAGTCACTTTTGACTCGAAAGTATACGCATCACATAGTTCAAAATAGGCTATGAATACCCTGAAAAGGACTGGGGCTCACAGCTTATGACTGCCGAGATACGGACCTTTTACGATATTTTTTAAGAGAATGCCGTAGTCCTCCACAGGAACATAAAAAAGACTAATTTTCGAATTTCAACTTACAACTTTGTATATGCACAGGTCTTAATGAAAATAATTTATTGTAAAAGTTTCAAATCTTTGGGTTTGCTTCTATCCTAAAATACGACTATAATAAAAGCGTATCTTTTACATCACTCATATAAACTAACAGATTCGACGTTTCTATTGACACAAATCAAAAGATCTCAAACTTTCACGATAAACTATTCTAGTTAAGATTTATTTCTCTGCTAAGTTTCAACTTGAAATTCAAAAAGTAGTTTTTCAGGTATTCATTAGAGAGACTACGGAATTCTCTTTAAAAGTACCGTAAAATTCAGTAATTCAACTTAAAATAGTGCCGAATGATAATAATTACTATAAGTAGATTAAGAATCAGGAACTTATTTTGATTGCTGAAATATGTAGTCTTGTCTTAATAAACTATTCTAACAAGAAGGCTATTTTATTTCAACATAAATGTAATGTTTTCTTTAAAATTGTTTGTTAACTAGTCGTACATTAGAGGAATTCTTTTTTTAATATAGGAAAATATTTTTGTCTCTGTATTCTTGTGTGTTAGTTTATTGTAGTGGAAAATTCTTACTTGATATAATGATTTCAATTGTTTGATTAAATTTACAATTGATTTTCTTTAGAATAATTTCTGTACTTATGTGAAGTTTTAATTTTTCTTTTCCTTGTAAAAGTAGATCGCCGGTTGCTCGTCTGTAAAATATGCAATAACAAGTTTTATGCATTTATCATATATGACAAATTTGAATTGAATATGATTGATATTGTGTGCCAACTCAGTTGGTTATCAAGTCTCTTTCCTGTAGACAAAGCATGGATGAGAATAAATTTCTTCATCATATGTTGAAAGTTAAAGTGAACATAAAAATAGATTCATAGAGATCGATATAAAGATGTGTTCATGTTATTTTTTCGTTCTATATTTAACACTAACTATCATTGTCATCAAGTGACTTAATGAGCAATCGATTTAGTAATGAATGATTAGTTAAAATAAGATGTTCTGAAATGAAGATAATTTAACCTAAAAAAGAATTATTTTTCTATTTAAACTCAATAGTTATTTATTGATTACACTCAAAATAAAAGTAAATGTTAAGTTAATGCTTATTGTCATCTCTCACATAATTAATAGAAACTGTCATTAATAAAAAGTAAAGATAAATCAATAAAAATAATCTGAATAACTTAATTATTAATTATTTTATTTTCAAAAATGATTATATTCCACTTGAATAATGATAAATAAAATTTTATTTTAAAATTACAAGGAAAGAATATAACGTATAGTAAAATGATAAATGATGTTCTTGTAGAATAAATAATATATATTATGATCTAATTACTTTTTTAATAACATGCATTTTTCGTCTAGTACTTTTTTGTTTTCGATTTATTTTGGCACCAGTTCGATCAATTTTTCCACGAGTTCTATCTTTAACAAATCTAACATTTTGTCTTCCTTTATTGATTTTTCTGTTAGCTTTAGCTTTAGCAGCATTACGAATTTCATTTTGACCTTGACAATAACAATTTAATAATAATAATATAATAAACATCAATAATATAATACGTAATGAAAACATTATGGATATTTGTTTGTTGTTGATAAAGATTCTTTGATTTTGTTTCAGTAATGAGCTATACGAAATATTTTATAGTACACATTTAAATAACAAATTAAAGAGATAAAAAAAATGAAATTGATATATCAATGAAAACGAAAATAGACTTATCTATTTCTTTATCAAATTTCAATTACTTAATATTATTGTATTATCATTGATAATAAATAGATTTAATTAAAACATATGCATTCATATACAATATAAAACAATTAGATCTTCGATAATTATTCTCAAATAATTGTTATGAAAATGATTTTTTGTTGTTTTAATTTAATAAAAAAAGATATTTGTTTTGATCGTACCATGGCAAGAAAAAAAAGAACAAACTAAATCTCAGTTAAGATCATTTTCTGATTTAGAATTCAAAAAAAAAGAAAAAAAGATTTTTATTGTAAAACTAATTTTAGAAGAAAGAAAGTATTTTTCAATAGTAATTATTTATTATGTCCATTCAATGAGAACAGATAAAACCAATAAATAGTATACCTTGTTATTGGTTTACTTGATTTACGATATAGTATATTGATAAGCACTTAAAGATCAAATTACTCATTTTCATTGATCATTCGAATCGAAACAATTTCTAATTGTTTCTTTATTTAAAATCACAATCAACGTTTATTTTTTTTTGTGTGTAATAGGTTAAACAACAAAAAAATATATTTTATTCTATACTCGTCGATTTCAAAAAAGTGTAAATATCAAATTTGAAAGTTGAATTCAATTAGTCAAGACTCTTTCAGATATTCGAGAGAAATGTTCTGTATGTGAGTCTGTGGTATTCTTAACGAGAGATGAATAATTGAATTTTTGAAAGATTTTCAACAACGGAACTCATATATAAAGATATTAAAGAATCCAATAATTGAATGCAATTTTCAGATTTGGCATTATGATGTATTTATAGTTACTTTGACTGATTTCATTTGTCACCATATTGAATTGAAGTAAGCAGTATTTTTAAAATATTTTGACATGATTCATAAATCACCTTGAAGTTTTTTTTTTATTTAAAAGAACTCAAAACAATAATCTTGCTCATGTCAATTTGACTTTGTTCGTATGAAAAGAATAAAATGAATAATTTAATCTTTTTTTTTCTATTGTTTTGTATAAACATGTGTAATTATTCACCGAAAAAAAAACAGATTTTTTTATAGAAAAAAAAAAGAAAAATCTGTAAAATTTTGTCTTGTCAAATTCATTTTTTCGATCAAGTTATGTCTGTTTGCATAGGTTAATGGTGAAAGACTAATAAATGATATACACTTTCAAGAGTTAAATAAGTGTTACAATCTCTATTTCATTGAAATCTATTGTTTAATTCGATAAGTATTTCTTTCAATCTTTTGACAAAGTCAATGGTCAGGAGGATAATAATGTACAATGCTCATCATTTCTTCATAAGATTCAAATCCACATGTCATATTGCCAATTGTTTCATAGTCACAAGATAAATGATTAAATTATCTAGCCAAATGTAATGTATGAACAAGTCGCTTTTTTTTGAATTCGTCAAGCGTTTTTATGAAAGTTGTGTGGATCTTCTATATTATCAATTGTCTCATACATCGAGGGCGTGAGTGTACCCTGATCTTTCATGCACTCATACTCACACCCTGTTTAGTGCAAACGGTGAAACCTATATAAAAATTGCTGGTAAATAAGTATTAAGTTTTATTTCGTTTACGTGTTACATACATCAATAAATAAACAAGTATATAATTGAATAAATAACACTACAAGCTAACAATGGATACAGTGCACAATCTGCGATTCATTCAAAATAACTTAATGACCTGTTAAACAGTTTGACACATTCATGTTTCAGTCTAGTTATTTTGTTTTTTTTCTTAGATGCAACTCGTTTGCATGTTCATTGTTCTCAATTATCATCATCTTGTTATGTATTTTTAACTCGACGTGTTTGATTGGTCAATGTGATGGTTGCAGCGTTTACTAATCGATGTCTTCGACTCCATGGTTTAGGATGGAGAGCGGTGAGACAGATAAGCGGAAGAAGTATCTCGGCAAAGTAGCTGATAAAATTCAACCATAGCTCAAAAGTTATAGCGATCGCGGATGTTGAACCAAATGGTTTTGCCAGAGAACCAATCATTTCGGGTAGATTAAAAAAAAGATAAGGAGATGATATTGCAAATAGTTGAATAGCCATTTTACGATGTTTGCGCCATTGAATCGGTTGACGAAAACGTGTTCGTTTCTGCAATAAGATACGAACAAGTAGCATCAAGCTGAATATAGCAATGAGAATAGTAAATAGAATTTCATTGACCACTGTGTGATATAATAGAAAAACTTGATTAGTGAATAAGCATGGCAATGAACACCATTCTTCTGTGTATTGAAAATGATGTTGACATGGCGGAAAGAAAATAGTCACGCCATAGAAAATTGTTCCATAAAGTAGAATTATACCTAAGGGAAGGTAATGAAAACATGCTCTTCTTCTCCTGGTTGATACCCATTGATTATCTATGACCAAAATGTGCCTCTCAAATGATGCCCAAGCCACTAAAATAGTTATGGTTTCATGTAAGCCATGATGTGATATCCACCATACGAGACATGTAGCTTGTGTTTGAGGCCATACAAAATTCAAGTGAAGAAAATTGAGATAGAGTGGTACATCGATTATAATATAGAGAAATTCAAGAATGATTAGAACAATAATAACATGATTATTCAATGCATGTCGAAGTTTCCGAATGCTTAACAAAAAATAAAGAAGAAGAATGCAACATCCACACGAAACTATGCCGCATGGAAGTAGAATCCAGAATCGAATGGATCGCGACTTTGATGTTTCTAGTTTATTCGATAAATCAACAACAGTATCGTTTGCCATATTTTTATGAACAAGCATAGATAAAACTTATTCAAATGAAGACTATACGATAATTTGTCACGTAGTTTTAATGAAGCACAAGATTTTTCTCTTTTCATTCTCTTCATCAACAGCAATAATAGAAGAGAAAAAGAATGAATCTCTATTAATGCTTGATACTGTTATAGTGTTTGTGTCATGTTAATAAATGAAGTCGTTTATGGATGATAGAATATATTCATTCGCTAATTTTGCCTGAAATAGTGACTGCAAGAAATTTTAATATAAGTTCTATAAATATTATGAAACAATAGAAGGTATGTTTGTCAAGCTTCATTACATTGACATATATAGTAGGGCAAATAAAACTATGAATAGAAAATCACTAATCTACTTGTACAACTCTGAATTCGTTGAAGCATATTGAAAGTAAAAAACATTGTTTCAGAGTCGAGTGATAAGAAACACGATTTATTCATAATTTATAGTTTGCCATCAATGTTGATAATGTTTTGTTAAATATACCCTGTTTATTAGTATTTCAACGGTACAACATCATATTCGTTTTCCTATTCGTTTCGGGCACATATGAGATATGTCCATTCATCTATACGTCAATAATCATCAATGCAAGACTGTTTATCTTCCGAATAAATAAAACGATGCCATTTTTGTTATTTCATCATAGAAATGATATACTTTACTGATGGTAATAATGTAATTTAAGGTCACAAGTTTGCTGAATCGAATAATGTAAAAGTCATCTCACTATCTTGAAAATTAACTAAATAATTGAATATATTTTCAATAAGAGCACACGATGTAAACAATATGAAAAATAAAATAATTTTATTCCCATCTGAACTTGGCAACTAATTTATTGTTCTGTCATAAACAATATTTCTTGATGAATAATCTATTAAATTTCAGCGATTTAAGACAAATGGAGATTTTCTTTTTCATTGGTGATGCCAGTTCAAAATAATGGTATAACTATTAAATGACAAACTGATAACTAAATGATGATGCTGTATTGATCAAAAATAAAAAAAAAAGACTTGTGCTATATCAACATTTTTTGTTTTTTTTACAATTATACACTTTTTATAATAAAAATAATACACGGAACGTTTTGATAAATTAACACGAACACTCGTGTGTTTCGATACAATGTTTGTAGAAGATGATATTTATTCATCTTGATCTATTTATTTGTGTATATATATATGTATGTCACAGTCAAAGTTTTTCTTAGTTGAAAATATAGTTAAGTAGATTTCGTTTTCAATCAGATCTAAAATTATGAAATAAATTTCTTCTGGTTTAAAAAGAAATTCTAAATCTCATTTTCACTAAGAGAACATGGCACAGAGTTATTTCTTTTAAATAGACAGAATATATATATTCACTTGCTCATGTCGTAATGCATGTATGCATGACTTCTGCATCGACTTCAGAAAATGATGTTTCAAAGTATTTTTATGAATAAGAAAATCAATATATTAAGTTTTTGAGAATCTAATATTGAGGGAAGACAGTTATTATGCTACCTCAGGAAAACATAAGCTAAAAATGTCCTTCAGTGTTTTTCATTGGAATATAATTCAAAAGAATTAAACAGTATAATATATTCGTACTAAAAATATCATCTATGAGTAAGGTCAAATTCGAAGTCAAATAAATGTGAAAAAAATATAGTACTCAAATAAATATGACTTTAATGACACGACCCTTTTTATTGGTTGAAGCTTGCTAAGTTTAATTAAATTTCAATTAAATATACATGTGAGTTCTTCAACGTCCTAGACTGGACTAGATTTGAATTTAAGTTAAAAATTACTTAATTTAAATCTATAAGATCAGTTTATTATTCTCATTTGTTTTAAATTTTTCTTTTTTTTAACTTCTGAATACTATATAGATCAAGTCACTTTTTTTATGTTGATCAAATGGTAACTATGGCAGATAGATGCATCACTACCAATCATCGTTGATATCTTAAAGTTAAATTAATATCTGTACAAAAATAAAAATACTGCACTATTTACAACTTTTGCAAACGTAGTCTAGCTAGGGATAGTGAGCTTAGCAGTAGCGTTAGAAAAATGCTAATACTTTTGTATTACAATCAAGAAACTAGATTGAAGCTTGTATATTAGTGTTAAAACATTATATAATACAGTTCTTCTGAGCTTTAATGTTACATACTTTATTTTTATACTAATACTAAAGCATTAAGTTGTATTCTTAATTTCAACACACAAATATTAAAAATATAAGTAGTTAATAGTGTGCTGATGCTACATCACAGAGATGGGCAAGTCAGCTATTTTTTTCACTCAAGTCAAGTCAAGTCATTTGTCAAAGAGAACCAAGTCAAGTCAAGTCATCAATTTGAGATACGCCATTGCAAGTCAAGACAAGTCAAGTCCCAAATCATTGACTTGAATTTTTTTTAAATTTCATAATTTAGTTGTGTATCAATTTATTGAAAAAAAATTTACATAAGTCCCTGATTACATTTTAACATAGTTAACATTTGTAATGTCTTCCTTGACATTCTGGCCCTATGTTGCCGAAATATAAAGCTACTTTGTGAGAAAAATCATGTAAAAGATGACTATCAACTTGTGAAATTAAATCACTCATATTCAGTTGTAATACAAGTTGTAATTGATCTAACCAGTTTAATACAATAGGTATCACGTATAATGCACACTCAGCCGTATGATTGCTTATATACTTGTGAATGTCGATGTCAGACAGTGTTTCTTTTGTAAGACCTACCAGACTAGACGAATAAACAATGAATTAAGAATTTCTCAATTCATTGTTTATTCGTCTAGTCTGTTTGGGACCTCATTTTATACGCACAGGTCAAATCTAACCCGAATAGAATCTAATATGCATTGAAGTTGCAAAAAATATCTGACTTGACTTGTATTTTGTGGAACTCACGTATGTTTTCGAAGAAAATAGTGAGTGTAAGTTTTCAGTTCGAGGTTTGGCGGCTCCCTCCCCCCCCCACCCCATTACAGACACCCCCCTCATTACAGACAGGTCGCCATTACAGACACCCCCATTACAGACCTTAGCAACGTTTAATTTTCTGAAGAATGATTTTGACTGACTGTACTGAAGTCATTAGTTAATCTGAATTGTAGTTAAGCATGCAGAAATAAGAGATTTTTGTAGCGAAGCATACGTATTAAAATTCTAAGTTAAAGAAAATAAAAAAGGAAAACGTAGTGACAATTATGGATCGATACGCTCGCTCTTAGCTAGTTTTTTTTTCAATTCAATTTCTGTTGGCACAATTATATCTATATAAAATTTATTTTAATTTAAAATTGGATTTATTATAGAAGAGTTTACGTGTGAGCAATATTATTTGTTACTCTAATATAAATATTTTTCTTTTTGATAAAGGTTCATATATTTTAGTACTATCAATAATGTTTTATGTTTATTTGTTGATGAGATGTGTTCAGATTTCAATATTTACTTCGGCTAAAAAGGGTAAAATACTTTTTACTAAAAATTATGAAATAAACGTAGTATTTAACATACTTTCATGAGACAATTCATTATCTTTAACTATAGAAATATCACTAATTATACTGGTTATTTCGGTATAAGTAAAGTTTACTATTGAAGAAATAATATTGTTGAAGTTATTTTCATTGTTAATATAATCATTGTTTTCTATCTTTTTTTTTTTATTTTTCTAATAATTGATTTGAGCGAAAAAGCTATATGTATTAAGTTGAGGAAGATATGTGAGTTCCACATTTCAGCCCCAAAGGGGCTGCGCTGACAAGCTTTTTTGTCCACTCACAAGTCAAGCCAAGTCAAAAAATGAAAGATCAAAGTCAAGTCGCGTCAAGTTGTGAGTCAAAAAAAGTGTGAGTGTGGGTGTGGGTGTGTGTGGCTGGGTGTGGGTGAGTGTGGGCGTGGGTGTATGCTGTGGTGGGTGTGGGTGAGTGTGGGCGTGGGTGTATGGTGTGGTGGGTGTGGGTGTGGGGTGTGGGTGTGACTCTTCTCTATCACAACACCCACATCCCCCCCCCCCCCCACACACACACCCACATCCACACCCCACCCACACCCACACCCCCCACACCCACACACACCTACACATCCACACCCACACCCAAATGATACAAATGAAAACTTATTAGAATGGGCAAAAGAAAATCTAGATCCAGAATACTATACAATACTAAAAACAGTCAAAGTATATAGTTCATTAATTTCATATCATTGTGCGATCGATGATCGAAAGTATGTTGAATTATTAGGTAAAAAATGGCCCCAAAATTATATATTATTAGGTGATGCAATTTGTGCATTTAATCCTCAATATGGACAAGGTATGACACATGCATTAAGACATGCAAGAGAATTGGGGAAAATATTTGACGAGACTTGTCATAAATTAAAAGATATTTCTCGTATTTTTAATCGTTGTGCTTCCGTAATTACTGAAGAATGTTGACTTGGTTCGACTGCAAATGATTGGAAAACACCTACATTAAAAGTGATTGAAACAAATAAAAATGATAATGTTAAAATTTATCAACGAGGTAGTTAATCGGCTGTGGTTAATTATCCTTAGCCACGAACAACTTTGATGATTCGATTTATGCAATGGTATAGTTTTTGGTTTATTCCCTGTGCATCAAAATCTGGACGATTATCTACATATTTTATTCGTGTTGTGACTCAACCGAGCAGTCCATCATTATTGATGAAACCTACAACGGTTTTCGCTGTCATTCGTACTGCATTAATGAGTTATTTAAAGGACTGGGGTCTATTCCGTAGGAGATCGGTCCAGAATACTATCTGAAACAAACTTCTTAGTCTCTTATGTAAAACTACAGAGCTCACTGACTTGGCTATATTTTTGTGAAGTATGAATATTGCAGCGGATATATATCTTATCTTTACTCTTGCAAAACTTCATAAATATACCCGAAAGAAATAAATTATTCTTTTTATCTTGGACATTTTTTTGATCATACTTTTCTTTCTACCAAACTGATGTTATTCCACGTATCAAACAGGCTAATGACAAAGCATATCTGTGTGCTATCCGTTTAACCTAGTACATCATTGCTTTGCACAAAAAGTAATGCATGAAGCTGAAGTGAACTGGAACGTTCATGTAAATGTCATTTTTTTAAATATCTTGAGCTCAATTTTTGTGGTATTAATTTTTCTGGCAACGATTCATTTTTAAAACACTGTCGTATTAACGAGTTTCTTTTGGTTCAGTTCTAATCTGTTCTGGTTGAGTACAACAATTAACGCAATTTTCAAGGCATATCTTCTGACAATAGTATCTCAATTCCTAAGGAAATTAAGTTACTTTGTGTAGATTGAGCAATATCACTTTGTCGAAATACATTTGAAAGTGTTGGTGGCCTCTTATTGATGATTGCTTCGATAAAGTTTTAAGCAGTATTCGGTGTGTATGAAGAACCTGCCATGAACTAGATATTCTATTATGGTACAAGGTTAGAAGCTATGGTTACTCTATGACTTCTAGTTCAGTTACAAGCGACATTAGTGAGATTGACAATAATGAAACTATTAAATATTCTATCAGTATTTGCTTTAATTTGATTTCTTATTAGTTGAGGATTTCTTTCAAGTGCTGATCAGTAAAATGTCGAAAGTAGTTTTGCTTGTCTAGCGGAAACTATCCAATTTTCACTATGATCAGTATTTACACATGGTGTCAAGATATTCACCATCGAAGATAAATCACAATAAAAAGAAGATTAATGATTGTAAGTTGTTTTTTTTTCATATCATTTTCGATAAACAGTTTTCTGGATTTTTTTCTCAAAAAAAAAATATATAATTTGTTAATTTTTCGCTATAATGTAATCTAGAAAAAAAACAATGAAAGAGATAATTTATGCTTATTTTTTATTGGCTTAATGGCATAATATAATCGAAACTGAAACATAAAATAGAATAATTAATTTATTCTTTGATAAACTAATTCAATAAAATATAGTCTAAAATTTGAAAAAAATTAATTTATACTAGCTGCTTCTTTAATTATATAACAGCCATGTCATCATGAATGGTTCGACGTGAGTTAATTGAAAATGACTACGCGTTTTCACAAAAACATAAAAGTTTATCTGGCATGTCATCGGATAATCACAGAAAATCAAATCGGACACTTTGAGAGGTTGAAGAAGAGATGAACTCTGAGCTACAGCTACAGCTACATCGTGCTCACGCCTATCTACAGCCACACCTACTTCCTTTACTTTACAACACATTGAAAAATATAGTAATCGTGTTTTACATTATTGTTTTCTGCATGTTTTCAATAGTTTAGTTAGCAATGATTATCTTTCGTTCTAATTGAAAGAAATGGTGAAATAAATATCACTTCATGATATTCTGCTAATAAGTTTTCTTTCTGATTTAATAGAGAGTAATTTTGCATTAAAATGTTAAATAACGAAGTATAAATTCATAATATAGAAAATAAATTAAATTGTTGACATAATTATTATATATGTAATTATTTTGATTGCTACAGTAATAAGTGAAAAGCCGATCTATTAGCATTGTTCATATCGTTGATTTCATATAATGAGACACTTGCGTGTCGTAACATAATAATAATACTGGACCTAAACAACTGAGAATCATTCATCATTGAAATGATTCCGCTAGACACGATCGTAAATCTGTCAACCCTTAGATTTCAACTTCAATAAATTAGACAAATACAACCAAAATCTGTAGATTTCTATGTATTTTAATATTATTTTTTGGGTGAATGCTAAAAATAAACTTCGAAGATTAGATAATCAGAGAGAGTCTATTGTTTTGAAATGTTTCGGATAATAATTGTAGTTATCTCTATATTTTTGTTTGGTAAACTCAGTATAAAAAAATATTGTAGATTGACTTTTTTTTCAAGCACTACTCAATAAAATAATCAGCGAGGTACGATTGATACGATTCTCTTATCACATAGAAGAATTGCAATACTTCTGTAGGGCGTTGTGTCATTTCAAAACTAAATTATAACTAGAAATCTTAATAATTAACAATTACCTTGACTCACATTCTAATCAATTCAACACTATTAAAGTTGATGTAGATGAATTTCTTATTGAAACCTTATCAAATTTTAACTTGAAGCAACATAAATAGTATTCTCGGAATCAGCATAGAAAAATACCTTACATCATTTTCATTACAATTAAAATAGTTTGTTTTTATAGAAAAATTGATGTGCCCTTACTTAGGAGATTTTTTTCTCAAGTTTCACTCCTGCTCTCCCCCCCCCCCCCTCTAGTGCATTTGCCGTAAAAAAATATTTTTGCTAAAATGTGTATGATATAACCTAATTTATTCGTATTGATTCCGAAAATATAATCGATTTTTCTCTTAAGTTAAAATTCGATGAAGGCTCAATAGTATATTGGTTGACATCGGCTTTTTAAGTATTCCTAAATTAGCTACTTTCCTACAGTGTTTCAATGAGAACGATCCTTAAAATTGAATAGGTTTTTCTGAAAACGATCTAAATTGATAGAACGTGAGTCGACATAGATTTTAATCCTTATAAGATTTCTGGTTACAATTTAATTTTTAAACAAAATAGCGCCCTACAAACGTATCACAATCCGTCTATGTGATTGGAGAATCGTATCAATCGTACATTTGAGAAGCTGTATAAACTAATCAATAAATATGATGATTATCTTAGTGTGTGCAATATGAAAAACAAGGTTGATCTACAATATTTTTTTCGTCTTGAGTTTATCAAAGAAAAAAGTATAGTTATTAATCAAAACATGGGTCTCGTCAAGCATGAATGAGTTATATGTTTCACTTTGCCTTTTCAATATGTCAAGTAACTGAATTTAGAGAAGATTAAAATATGTACAGATTATGCAAGTCGAGCTCTTTTACAGATGTGGAATAGAAAAAAAACCTTTATGATGGAATCACTTTTAAGAAATGATAATGTTTTTTCAAATTGGTTTTCTTCTAAAAGTTGCATAGAGGAGTTATCACAACTAAAAAACTGCTATTACGTAAAGAGTGAAAACTAAAAGAATCAGTTTAAAACAACTTTCTCATAACATAAAATCCTTAATTCACAAGCATAAAGCAAGAACAAAGTGTAAAATTGAACTCAAGTTTTTTTTCAAATGATGAATAGCGAGCATATTGAGTTAGGAATGCTACGAAGACAGAATTTTCATCTCTTGCTAGAGAGAAGATCAGCTATCATTATAGATATCAAATAACTGGTAATATAGTTTTGTTTAAGCTTAATTTTCAATGACTTTCAAGATCAAGGAGTTCGATTCTATAATTGACTTCTTGAAATAATTGAATTTCATATTTTTGGAAAACCATCCATATATTTTGACTTGTCGATCACACTTCACGATTAATCCTCAGTTTCTCAAGTAGGCTTTTCTTGATGGAAAAATGAAGCACACAGAGTTATGGTGACCTGTCACACGGCTATTGACTAGCATTAGTGACTTGTCTTCACCATTTTACTACTGAATCGAAAAGAACTTTAAACCCACAGTCACACTTTCCAGCATACTTTTTCTGCACACGTTTCATAATGATGAATGAGCAAACTAACTTTTCAATATCAGCAAACATATAATTTTAGTTTGTTGCAGAATTTCAAGCACAAAGACAATATCCAATGTTTGAGTAAGTAAAAAAATGAGTATATATGGGTCTATTGTCACGAGAAGACATTATATATTTGAAGCGGAAGTAGACCTTCTTATGCTATTGGGGCAACAGAACAGGCTGAAAGTATCTGCTCGGACGCAGCATAACCAATTCTCAGAAATATTCAACAAAACATACGATAACTATGATGTAAAAAGAGGAAAGTCTAGAAAAAAAAACACGAAGTTGCATTCGAGTAAGAAAACATGTTGTTCGTGTTGCTATTTATGTTATATCATTGTTCTTTCTTCCAAACTTATTCTTCTATTATCATCAACGATAGAATTTGACCTTCTTTGTCTTCGGATAAAACAAAACAAACGATGAAACTCTGTACTAGATGACACATCACCCACAAAGCATATATCTGTTTGACGAATTCTACATTTCAATAAATATGTTGCTATTGAAGAATTCAAAAAGCAATATAATGTTGCTTGACCTAGAAATATCTCAAATAGGGCGCAAATAATATTAATCATTTTTTTCCTACTGACTGCTTTTCAATCAAATGACAAAAGAGAAATACAGTCGTTGTAATTTCGTCAATACTAGATTTTTAATTCACGATTAATTAATACGTGAAAGTATTCAGTTTACAATTTTGACTTATACTTTTATGAGAATAAGAAACATCCATAATTAGTCCTTCTCAGTGAAAAATATGGATGCATAAAAATATTTTGTATGATTCTCTTCCTTGCTGAATATAAACACTTTATATTAATATTTTAATCCTTGCGTCTATATCGGAGAGTATGATATATATTCATTGTATGTACACTTCTCGACAAGCAAGCTAGTTAGTATAGAACGATTAAAAATAGATGATGAACGAAGAATTGAGTCGCTTTCTACGTCGAGAACTGACAACATATTTCAATTTAAAATAAATCACTGGAATTCTCATTTTTGACTCGATTAGCTCTTAATAATACAGAGCAATCATATCGGATATGGGCCCATGTCGTGAGAATCACCGCGATTTTCGCGATTTTCTAAAAAATTAGCGTAAAATCGTGATTTATCGTATTTCTTTAAAAGATCGACGATAATATCAGATTTTATCGCGATTATGGGAGAAGAGCTGATTTTCAAAAATCATTGATAAATCATGACAATTATTCATTCACCGTTTTGTTATGAACACACATGGATATATAAGCAACGCCGTTCAATGCATAACAAATAAGTTTTCGAAATATACTTTTCTGATAAATTATTTCTTGGTTATTTTTAATCAAAAAAATGCCAATCCCGATCCATGATCTGGAGAGGACTACACTGAAGCGGTCTGATAAGAATCGGACCAGCTCGAGATTGGACAGATCGAGCGATCTGATCGGCTTGGATCTTGAAAAAAAAAATTGAATTAAATTCAAGAAAAAATCCAAATATGTGTCTCCCAAAGAACCAATGAAATAGTAGAAAATATCAGTAAACAGACGGTTAAATCTTGCATAAAATCACGATTTATCGTAAAAATCGCCGAAATAATCGGGAATAATCGGCGATTCTATCGCGATTCAGCTCACGATTATCGTTTCGATGAATCGGGATTAATCGGCAATTTTTAGCCGATTCAAAGGACATGGGGGACGAGGTCACTTTTTCCTTACCTGACATGCAGAGTCAATCAAGGTGACTTATGTTTCTGATTTTTTTTCAATCTATTGAATTCTATGATGTTGCAACGTAAGAAGCTGAAATCAAAATTACAAGTTTGTTTTCATGGTCAACTTAACTGGCATATCAACAATAGATGCAATATGAAGTAACAGATGATGATACATTTTTCTCAATAATATCATATTTATTTATCGTTGTTTAATAAATGACATATATATATATATATTCAATAGAATAGTACAATGTTTCTGATGAAGAGGTTATTATGACTTAGGTCAAATCTTAGTCACAAAGTAAGTATGAAAAACAAAGACAAAAGCTTTGTTTTTCTCTATTTCTATTGAGATCAATCAGTCAATAGCGTTTAGTACTTTCGGATCTACATATAAACAAATGCAGGGAATGTTTTCTATTGAAAGTCGAATTATTGATCAGAAAGAATTCAAATTAACCGACAAACAGATGGCTCAGACGCATCGAAAACGATTTTCTGAAACTGATGACTTTGAAAATTTTCTATTTTCTCAACATTTGTTATTTGCTCAAATACTTTTCAGTTTGACTGCATATAAATGTTCTTGATGAGCTATACCAATAAGTTACTTGAAGAGAACAACTAATTTCATATAGAAAATGTGTTACTCAAAACAAAAATCAAAGATATTAACTTCTTAAAGACATAACAATAAAAGTCTATAGTAATTAAATATATTTATTTCTTTAAAAAAAAAAGATTTAGAAAATTATCAAAAATCGATTATCTCGATAAAAATTCATTCATAGAAAGATTTTGCTAGGCAATATTTTTTTCGTATTATACATCAATCATGTACTACAATCAAAAAGATATAGTAAACAGATGGCTGGTTACGTTTGAATGAATCTTACTGATGAATCATTATTTCTCCTTCATTACTAACCCATGCACACAGCTATTACTATTAAATACTTTCTTATATATTTCGCTAGAACAGAAAAAAAACATTATTTCACCTTCGTATATTCACTATTGTTTTTGTACACGTGGTAACTCACAACATGAAAGATATTTATTGAAAAGAGAAAAAAAACATTATTGACATATATTTAGAGATTATATTAATATTCAATATATATGGATGAAGTCAATGCAAATCAGTTAAATACTAATGATAATGGGACATCACCTGACCCACGAGAAGAACATTCTTCATCAGCTTTATTTGTTTTTCAACAATCTTTAAGCGATAGTCAACAAGAAAATATACCTCATTATCAACTAAACTCACCATTATGTGTATCACAACAATATGAAAAAGAATTTTTTGATTATGTAAGTTTCAAAATTTATTTATATATAGAATTAGTTTGAAACAACAACATATTCGTTTAATTTATAGTTTCATATGAATTATTTTGGTGAACTTGAGCATGAAGGTTTATTTTTAGCTTCTGTTCGAACTATTCGAACAAAACCATTTGAAATACGTAGACACCTATCATCTTGTTACTCAGAGACAAATGATAACGATAATGAACAATTACTTCGAGCCATTATTCGGTAAGTTGCATTATTTTTTTTCTGAAAAAATCAACACATTTGGATTTTCATTTCAAATCAATCAACATAGTAAAAAATTCAAAGAATGAACTGTTTATTTTTATTTTATTTCTTTTCTTTTTGTACATCGCGATATCGAAAACATGAAAATTTCTTTAAAGAAAATTTAAGTAGTTAAATGAAGATTTTATTTAAATTATTTTATTTTATTAAAGTACACAAGATAACAACTATGATGTATCAGGAATAATCAATATCAAAAATGAAGAAAATATTTTACAATTTCTATTAGACAAAACTGAATTATCATCTATTTGTTATGTTAAACTTGTTCACGATATCAAAGTAAGAAAATATACTAATGTGCTTTGCTGAGGAATTAAAAGTTTTTAATGTAGAAAGAAAAGTTCTTTCTTTTTCGAAAATATTATCTGAATTATTTCTTATAGATAAACTTGAAAATAAATAGCAATTCTATGATTATATTAAATAAAGGTTTTATAAGTCTGTTCTCTATATTAATGATGTAAAATTTTCTAATCAAAAAATTTCTATATTTTTGATGCTTTTCTTTACCCTGCTTCATTATTTAAAAAACAAATAATCTAGAATGACAATAAATAATCAGTATCACTGCTTTAGAAAGAATGAATATCAATTGTTGTTTACTATTTCATTATGATTGAATTAGTTATTACAACTATATTTTTTTTGTAAAGAATTTATTTCAATAATATTCATACTAATTAGTACAATTAACATTTGACACGCTTTACTTTTGAAAATAAGAAGCATTCTTGAATTGAAAGATGTTTTGTTTTTTTTTGAAATGAAACTCATAAAACACTTCGCGACTTATTTCAAGGCTTGTTTCATACTATTTCTACAAGTAAATGAAACTGTCTCGAAAAATTTAATGTAGGAAATTTTTTTATAGAGCAGACAGTTTTGTTTTTTTGTATCTTTTAATATTGACTCTGTTTCATTTATTATTGTTTTTCAAAGATGATTTAATATAAGTTATTTATTAAGGCAAATGAAAAAATTCTTGAATTCGATAAATATAATGATGAGCAACTTTCAAATAAAGTTGGTATTGTTTATCAACAATTAAATCAATCAAATGAAATTGAAATATTAAGTAATAATGAAATATCGATTGAAATGGAAAATTTTCTAAATTTAATTAGTGAACTTGTTCAATTAAAAAATTTTAATAAATATCGTGGTGATCTTGATACAAAAACAGATCAACATGGAGCTTATTCTTATTTTACTACGTATCAAAATCATCAAATAATGTTTAATGTAGCACCAATGATTTCATCGGATAAAAATGATCGAGAATTTATTCAACGAAAAAGTTTAATTGCTAATGCATTAATATGTATTATTTTTCAAGAAGAAAATGGACTTTCATTTCAACCAGATTTTTTTCTTGGAAAAGTAACACAAGTCTATATTATAGTACAACCGATTCAAATTAAATCTAATCTTTATTACAAAGTATGATTTTTACTTATAATTAGAAGATAGAAGAATTTATTATTTTAGATTGAAATTTGGCGTCGTACTGACATTGAACCAATAGTTGATCCATCTGGTGGCATTTTTAAACGTGATGAATCATTTCGAGATTATTTTCTTACATTAATTTTAAATACAACAAATACTATTTTAAAAAAAGATTTTTTTCGCAAACGTATTATTGAACAAAGATCTTCTTTGAAAAATGAATATCTTATAAAACTTTCTCAAATATTTTATTCATATTCTAAACATGATTTATCAATGTTACATGGCAATGATGATAATATACCTATTGAAAATTCAAATATAAGAGAAGATATAACATCTAAACATCTTCAGATTCCCAAGATAACGAAAAATATCGAAAAATTAAATGTTAATCGTCGATCTAGAGCAATTTCTGAAAAGATAAGTCTATCAGACAGTGAAATATCACCAACAATAACAAAACGAAATCCTTTGGCGTCAGTTAATCAAAAACTAAGATATATTTCATCTTTGGTTAGTGTTTTATTCTTTTTTTTTTGTAAGATTTTGTTTAACAAGAAAAAAATTGAATATTAGTTTTATATGTAAATATATAATAGAAAATTAATTCTTTTTTTGTATCAATCTAGAAATCAAATGTTATACATCCACACTCGCCAATTAGAGTTGAATCTCCATCATCCTTATTCAATCGTGTTATTCATCAACAAGAAGAAGATTTAAAGTTAAAAGAATCGTCAAATGAAGCAATTTCATCATTGATTACAAATGTAGTACAATCTATTGGACCAAATCGTGAAATGTAAGAGAGAAAAAAAAAACATCTTTTTCCTAATTAATATCATCTATATTTTTGATAATAATTAATATTAATCTGCTATTTATCATTATAGCATATCATTATCAATACCAACCATGAACGAGAACAAAATCAATGAGAACAATAATAACCAAAATTATAAAAATCGTCATTTTAAAAAAGATCGTAGTAAAGAACGCCGTAAAAGTCCACATGTAAACACTAAAACGAACAATTATCATGCATAATATTTTCACTAAATACTCATATCTACTTAATTAACAGTGTTTTGATATCTTTTAACATCTTGTTACTTGTCAACTCTTCTTTTATGTTTTATTAAATATTCTGATCATAAAATAATCGATAGCAGTGGTAAAGCCAAGAATCTTTGAGTATCGGGCTGTTTTCCAGTCAAAATGGACAATTCAAAAATTTATTGGGCAATAATTTTTAAAAACTTATTGATATTATCAAACCTGATGTGTGCTAACGAGAAATTTATCAAACTCAATTAATAAGCGAGTTCGGTTGCTTTCTTTGTACTGTTTCACACATGTCATATTCAACTTTCAAATACTTGAATATTTTATGTCAAAACAAAAACAGGAATAAGTATCAATAAGTGAGAATTCAAAATCTAATTGTCACTGATGTTTTTGTATGCACAAATGTAGAATTTTCATCAGATCGATTTCTACATGTTTGTTAATGAAAGCAGCTACAAGTTCGATTAATTGGTTGTCAACAAGTGTTGATCTACAATAAGTTTTGATACACTTAAGTAAACTGAATACGCGCTCTGTCGAGCTGATAGTAACTAGAAGAGTTTATCTCGTTGTCCCTCTCAATCGAAATTCATACAATAATGGGCACGTACAGGGAATGCAGTATAGTGCGTCATGTTTATTCATAGTTCTTCAGATTGATAACCACAATAGCGGTGATTTGCATCTTTTTGAAACTAGATTATGCTTCAACAGATGTACAAAAGGGTTCGATCAAAAAGAAAGACCATACTTCTTATGATTTAATAGAGGCAAACAACGCTCGTTTCGACTCAAAACATGGCACACGTGTCCAAAAAGAAGCAAGTTTTTTCATAGAGAAAGTGCGCTTCAGACGTTTCTTACGCGACAATCAAGTCTGCCAGGAGATGAATCAAGTTTTGTATTGATTTTCCAAGGTTTATGATCGTCAAAATTTCTCACACAAATAATCATATCTGTGGTATTTTTCTTCTTTCGAATAAGATTAGCGAATTGAAATATATTAAGACATAACAAATATGACACAGTGATGGGTATATTTATTCAATTAAAAGACCTTCGTGTGAAACTCGAGCTATTCGTTTGTTTACATCAACGTCGTTTGTGCTTGTCGTAGATATTTTATGAACCACTTCAAAAGAAAATTCGTACCATCAAATGCAAAAGGAGATAATGAAGAAAACAATAGGTTTATTTGGTCTAAACTTTTCAAACAGCTGATACTTAATCACGGCGAAGATCTATTGGTTAAATTGTTCAACGATCAATTATTTATTTGTGATTTAAGCAAACGGATTTATATATTGGCAGAAAAACAAAAACGAACGTCGCCGATCACCGGGTTTTGAGGCTGTTGGGAAATGCATAGTGATATACGACGATTGCAAGAAAATACTGGAAACATTATTGCTTTCAATGGTTTTCTCTGTTGTTCGAAAAGTCGAAAAATTGTTGAAATTTTCGGTGGTATTGATGAGACACGGAACACCAATGGATTGCCGGCCATCTACCAAATCGAAGTAAGCCCACCGATAGTCATGACTGAAATTTCGGTAGGGTTACAGTTTCCTGAGAGAGAAGAAGTTCTATTTGACTTACGAGTTACGTTCAAATTCATTTTTTTGGCAATCTCGTCAAATATCAACTGACAGCAAACACGTATTATTATTATTTGGGTCGAAGTTGCGCATTCTTAGGCGAATATGATCGTTTGGTCAGGTTCTTTGAAATAGCTTACAGTGAGCGTCAAAATGGGTCGTCTCCGAAAACGATCGATATAGTTCACGTTCTAAAAGGGTTACACGTTGCATATACTCACCGAGCTGACTTCGATCAAGCTTGGTAGGCATACGAAAAAGCTTTGCAAGAAGGAAAAGTAACATTTCCAAACTATGAACACTATGAATTGGCCATGTCGTTCAACAACATTGCATCTGTCTAGGAAGATCAAGGGTTATACGATGATGTAGTTAAACATTTAGAACATGTGTTAGTTATTTATGATAAAATTGATTTACATCCGCATCATCAAATGCATGCTTTGGCTCATGTTAATTTGGGTGATGTTTATGCAACACTAAAAACATACGATTTTACGTTGAAATATTAACTTAAGACTTTTTTTATTAGACTTGTGCAGTTTGTTTACTCTATGTGTCTCAAACCCATGCTCTCAGGTCGAAATGTTCGATCTGCAAACATTTATGAAAAGAAAATGCGATATTGCTTAAAAGCATGTATTATTACTATTTCATAATAGTCAAACAATAACGTAAAAAAACTTTGTTCAAATTTTATTCAATTATTTATTTATTCAAGTTTTATATTAGTTTTGTAGAATAGAGGATTTTTTTGTGTTGTTTTATTTGTCAAGTTTAATAATAAAAAGGGGATCACCAGCATTAATCAATTGATTAGGTTTTATATAAATATGATATAATTTACCATTACAATCAGATCTAATTGTTATTTCAGTTTTCATAGCTTGAATAGTACAAAGAATTGTTTGATCACCAATTATTTTATCTTCAATATGAACAAGTATTGATTGAACTATACCACCAACCATAGCATAAATAGTTTTATGATTATCATCTAATTCTTGTAAATTTTGTTGTTGTGAATCATTTGATACATCATTATAGTTATTATTATTAGAATCCATTTCTTTTAATAATTCCATTTCTATTTGTTGCATAGCTTTTTGAGCAATATATTTTTTTTGTTTAAAATTCAATAAATCTTCATTAACAGAATTTTCTAATTGTTTAATATCATTTATATTTAATATTGAATCAGTAATTTGATATTGATATTTACCAGCAAAAGCTAAACGACGTAAATTTTGTAATTGCAATTCAGTAACAGATTGAAATTGAATAATATCAAACATGTTCAATAACCAAGGTTGATAATTTGTAAAAGGATATCCAATTGTACCAAATGTTGACCAAGTTTGTATTGTTCTTCCAAATAATTGATAACCACCTGGACTTTCAATTGGATAAATTGCCATATAATTACCTCCAAGACCACAAGATCCATCAGGTGTATAAGTTCTAGCAGGATTATATTTTGGTACAGATAATCTATGTTTAGGATCTATTGGAATAGCAAATGGACAACCAAGATAAAATCCAATTCCAATAACTAACCATTGTGCTTCTAATAATATATTTGATATTTGATTGATATCATTTTCACCAATAATACCATTATTATTTGCAATAAATTTTAAATTATTTGGTAAATAACTTGCTTTAGAACGAATTGTTTTCATATAATATTGAATAGCTTCATTATTCCAATGATCATTTAATGTTATTGGTAAATATAATTTTCTAGATGGCAAATTAATATTATTATCAAATGGTAATGATTTTTCCATTCGTTGTAAATATTCTATTAAAGTATTTTGTGATAAATGAATAGGATCATAACGTACAAGTAATGAACGAATTGCTGGTGCGGAATCAATTAAACCATTTAATATCGGTTTAGTTTTCATTGTTTTTAAATCTGTAATAAGACCAAGATATTCTTGTATTTGATGTATACGTATACGTAATAATAAATTTATAGCTGATTTTGAATCACCATATTCAATTAATAAATAACAATCACCAGCTTGACGATATTGTATTAATATATCGTTATGTTTATATTCTAATAATAAAGACGAATTAATTTCTATAGTAAATTCTTCATTTTTAGAATAGTGATTATATAATAATAAATCATTAATATCATTAAAATATTGTGGTTTCTGTATGACTAATGAACGATAATCTAATAACTTTTTAATGTAATTTAAATAATCATTTATTAATTTTTTATGTTTTAATGCTTTATTCATAGTGATTGGTTTAAATATTAAAGTATCACCAGATTTTAGTTGACCAACTTTCCAAAAATCAGAAGAAATAATTGTAAAAGGACAAATAAATCCACCTTGTGTTGGACCTTCAACAGTTAATATGATGGGCATATCACCAGTAAAATTAATACTACCAAGAGCATAACCACAATCATGTATATTACTTGGATGAGAACCACCTTCACCTCCATCCGATCTTTCCCATTTTGGTCTTGGACCAATTAATCTTATACCCATTCTATTACTTGAAAAATGAACTTTCCATTTTGTATATAATAATTCTATTAGATTATTGTTATCAACATAATCAGGATTACCATGTGGTCCTAATAGTACTTGTATTTCCCAATTTGTTGTAAATTTTAATATGATATCATTTGGTATTACAAATTTTATGACATTTTTTTCAAGATTATTATTATTATCATCAACATCTACATTATTATTATTGAACAACGGTAAAAGATCACCACTTTTTAATGCTCTACCTTGATGACCACCAGCACTACAAGATATAAAAGTTGATTTTGAATTTAAATAAATAGGTACATCAATACCACCTAAAATAGCAAGATAACATCGACAACCACCGTTTTGAGTTGTATTAATTACAGATTGAATATCAAGTATTGAACCTGCAGGTATAAATAATTTTGCATTCATTGGTAATTCTAATGATGATTTTGAATTAGGTAATAATAATTCAATTTTAAATAAAGCACCAGTAATAGCAATATGTATTGAATTATAAAATAATAGTTTAGGACCATAATGAGTAATTTCCAATGCTTCAGTATTTAGTTGATTACCAACAATTAGATTAGCTAATTGAAAAGATAATTGATCCATAGGACCACATGGTTGTATACCATATACACGTAAATCTAATCGTCCTGGATAATCTTGTATTGTAGTTTCTGTTCCACCTCTTAATACATAAATACCATTTGGTATATAACTAATTGATTTTAAAAATTTCGTAGTTATATTACCAATAATAAAATTTTCATTTTGAAAAATGGTTTTTAGTAAACCTAAATTTGTAATTGGACCAGAAATAATCAATTGATTTAAAACTTTATTCATTCTCTTAATTGCATGATTACGATTATTACCATAGACCATTATTTTAGCAAGTAAAGGATCATAATTTGAAGTAATTTTTGTACCTAAGGTAATCCAAGTGTCAATTCGTAACCAATGATACTGATCTGGCCATTTGATAAATGTAATTAAACCTGATGAAGGTGTATAATCATGATTTGGATCTTCAGCATAAATACGTACTTCTATTGAATGACCATTTGGTAAATAAATATATTGAATATGATTATTAAAATCAATTATATTATTTAATAATAAATGATTAAAATGAAATTTATAATCTTTTAAACTTAATTGTATCATCCATTCAACTAAATCAATATTATTAATCATTTCAGTGATTCCATGTTCAACTTGTAGTCTTGTATTCATTTCTAAGAAATAAAATTTACCAGTATCATTATCATTCGGACCATTATCAATTAATAAAAATTCAATAGTACCAACGGAATAATAATTTACTGATTGAGCTAATTTAATGGCACAATTACATAGATCATCTAATATATTATTATTATTATTATTATTTAGAAAAAATGGTGAAGGTGATTCTTCAATTATTTTTTGATATCTTCTTTGAATCGAACATTCACGAGTACCTAAATGAATAATTTCACCATTACCATTACCAAATATTTGTACTTCAATATGACGACTATTAGGATAATATTTTTCAATATAAATATCATCGTTATTAAAATATAATAATGCTTTATTACGACATTGTTGTATTGCTAATAAAAGTTCATTATCATTATTACAAATTTTCATACCAATACCACCACCTCCACCTGTGGCTTTAATTAATATTGGATAACCACCAATTTGATTAATATCATTTTTTGCTATTTCAAAAGCTTCATCATCATTTTTTGGTAATAAATTTGTTGAACCAGGAATAATTGGTATGTTTAATTGTTTAGCTAAGTTACGAGCATAATGTTTCAAACCAAAATTTTGTATAATTTCTGATTTTGGTCCAATAAATATTATATTTTCATCTTCTAATTTTCTGACAAATTCATGATTTTCACTTAAAAATCCATAACCTGGATGTACAGCAATAACATTATTATTTTTACAAATTTCTAAAATTTCATCAATATTTGTATAATTTGATATTAATACTGATTCATCTGATTTTAATGTATGAAGAGAATATTCATCTTGTTCAGTGTATACGGTGATTGTTTTTAATTTTAATCTTTTACATGTTTCTATAATTCTAATAGCAGTTTCACCTCTATTTGCAATTAATATTTTAATATTATTTTCTTGTATATGTTTATTTACTTTCCATTGTTTTAAAATATCATTTACAGTTTTTGCAACTTCTACAGAATTTGGTGTATCAGAATGTACACATATTGTTTCAAATCGAATAAATAATTCAGTTGTATGATCATTTGCTATTATTTTGTTTTCATTCAATGCTACTTCAACATGTTTAATTACTTGATTTATATTAATAGGATCATGTTTGCGTGTTATTATCAATTTTCCTTTATTATCATATTCTAAATCCGCAAAAAATTCTGGTATAAATGGAATATTATATTTTTTTGCACAAATTTCATGATAACTATTTGCTAAGCCAATTAATTTTATCTTATTATTATCAGTAACTTCATCATCAATGTTCTTATTATCATTATGAGTATTTGAGAATTGTAATATAGCTTTACATAAAGCATCACATTTCAATTCATCACGCGCAGTCATATTATACAATGACCCATGAGGTTTAACATGATGTAAAGGTAAGCTTTCTTTATTTAAAAACGCTTGTAAAGCACCAACTTGATAAACAATTATATTTTCAATTTCATCTGGATTCATTATCATTTCACGTCTTCCAAATCCTTGCAAATCAGGTAGACCAGGATGAGCACCAACTTTTATATGAGGATATAATTTGGCTAATTTTATCGTTTTACTCATTTCATTTGGATCACCAGCATGAAATCCACATGCAACATTGATCAAGTGTACATGTGGCATAATTTCTTCATCATTGCCCATTTTCCATATTCCATAACTCTCTCCCATATCACAATTAATTGTTAAATCCATCTTTATTTTTTCAAAGAAAACTTCTTAAATAATACTACCAATTATAAAGAATCAAAGAAATGTTTATATAATTATAATTTTATATTAAGAATACTTTCTGCTTACAATATTTCTGTTAAAGTAATGTAACTGAGATTACAATTTCTTTTGTCGATCATGAAAATATTATCTCAATTATATTATTCTTGAAGGAACATATCATCTACACATACAGACATAGAAGAGAGGGAAGTCAAGAGGTTTGTTTGTGTTATAACCTTTTATGATTTACGCTGGAGAACTAATTTTAATACCATTCAAAAGGCCAAATATTTTTGAACATTACTCTATATAAAACTACTTGATATAAAAGACAACCTATGAGATGAATCCTAGATATTAAAACAGGGCAGCCTATGAGTATATTCATTTCTTTAAAGATTTATGGCAACCAACAAAACTTACTCTATGAAAAATTTGATAATTTACAAAAGCTGTACCCAGTTGAAGAACATTTTAGATTTCGCACGACACTCTTGAAACTTACAAAGAATTCGATAGAATATTCGTAGTAGTTTTAAACATGAAAGGTTGTTCGCTCGGGTACAAGCATTGTAAAACACAAATTTTTGGAGAAGTAGGCAAAACCACGAAGAATGTTTTCAATTCGATATAACCTCATTAGATCCCAATTAGAGCATGACTTCGGTTCGAGCCATTCCACTATGTTCCTTTGTGGATTGCTGATGTACATTCAGCAACATATGTAATCTTATTCTCCTATTTCATGTAGACGCAGAGCCACTTTTTGTGCACTGGTAATATTCGTATAGACCTACAAACCTACAAGAAAACCAGCTCTAACGAGCACTATCTACTATCCATTATGTAAGATATAATGGTGAAGACCTACATGATCATTGATCATATATTCGTCTATTCTCCACCACTTCATGCAGATTTTGAAGCATTTTTGGCGTATTTCAAATATGTGGTGTAAAAATTACAGAAATATCAGATGAAATAACACATAGCTCATATAAATTACTTAAATTGTTCAAAAGCTATTCACATTTTAATCTATGTGAAAGCATAGCAGCATGTTGAAAAGTCTCTAACAGAGGCTAAGAGACCATATTGCACGTGAGAAAAAGCCGATTTTTCTGAATTTATGGATTTCAATCTCATTACAATCTAAAATACCATGTCGACATGTCTGGCATGCGTTCATAGGGCAAGTCGAGGAGAGGGTACGGTGGTTTACTTGTCTCGCCATATACTTCAACACTGTTTAACACATTAGATGACGAATATAAATTACAAAAATTGATTTTAAAGAAACAACCAGATTACCAAAGACTGCAAGAAACAATCGACTACTAGATAAGGTATGGATGTGGATGCAAAGAAAATATACAATGAGAACTGCATCCAATCTAGACTATTTTTTATAAGAGAAGAGCAACATAAGAATAAAGAATGTGATAAAATAGAACATGGCACATGCAGTTATGTATAACTTTTATCTGTGGAAGCACTTTTTTTTTCTCACATTCAATGGCTTTTTTTATCTATCAAAGAAGAATGAATTCTTCCATCAAAAGTTGGAACTTTTTAATCTTTAGGTAAAAAAATGGATTTCCAATAAAAACAACAAGTCTATAATAATCAAGCTCTACAAAATAAATACTAAAGAGCCTAAACTGATGCCTACAGATATTAATGGCAAGATCAACAAGAAGACATAGGCTAATCAACTGCTGCTGAAGCTGAAAGTTTAGAAGTGTATGAAACTATTCTAAAAGACGGGTGGCACATGCAATATTAGCGATAAATATGGTAGTGTTTAACTAACTTCTTCGCCATTTTAACCTGATACAGCGATTTCAGATATGATCTGTGAGCTAGAAACGCTCGGAACACTGATTATTTGCTATAAATATATATTTTCAATAAAAAAAAACCTGATATTTTATATTGTGCTTATAAATCGTATTATTTAGAAGTGAAATAAATAAACAGAAGAACTGAATTGAGATGGACGTTATAACAATATTCCAACGTTATTCTTGAGTCTCTCCTTTGTTGGTATGAATTTCAAAAATCAGATAGATTAAATCGTCGCTTCTAAAAAAGCATACTCATACTCTCTTTGATAATTAATAGCTGACTGATGAAATTTGTTAAAAAAGCATCTATCGCTTTAACTTATTTCTTTCAACTAAGAATTCATTTTAATATTGTAGTATTATTGATTCTTAGGCTCCAGCTTCGATTTACTTATATTCTACAATTTATCATATTGAAAATATCTATCCATCGCTGATATAACGCGAGTTTATCATGACACATACACCATTTTAGTTAATGAATCAAGTTCTTTGTTGATTAGCGCATAAAATTCAATTCGTCTCTTGCCCTGTCTATATTAGAAAAGTTGATGCTGAATTAAAAAACGTGATTGATCGAAAATTTAACTCGAATTTGAGTCATTTTTCACAGACGAATTAAATTTAATGTACCGACCGAGCAAAAACTTGATCCACTAACCAAACGGATGTATATTTCTCGTTATAGGTGTTTTATATTCTCAATCAATATATATTTTCATTATCATAACATGTACAACAGATCTGAATAGGGGTTGTAGTAGAAAGATGAGCAATAATACAACACTTAAAGAATCGGCAGTTGAAATATATAAATTAGAACGGTAAGAAAGACAGAAGCAACATTTTGTTTTTCTTGAATACATACTAGAATTATGCACTTCGATTATATTATGGTGGCCATTTCTCAGTTCTAATTAATACATTTAATTCATAAGTGTAGACAAGGTCTTATCTCAATTGACATATACACACGATAAGGATTGTTACTTGTTAGTAAGACGCACCGATCAGAAGCATGTACACACTTGCTTGTTCTGCTTGTAGGTAATACTGATATTGGATGACATCTATCAATCTAATCAGTTTTACATTATTATTCGGTCGTATATTCTGCTGTTATTATTTCTGATGGAGGTTTTCATGGATAAATATAAACATCAATTGATATTAGATCAAGTCAGTTGTTGTTCGCTGTCCGCCTTTCTAGTTTTCCTTGTTTTCTTATAGGTTATAGCCTAGCTTTTTGTTGTTGTTATTTCTATTTCGTTTATTCATCTAATCCTAACGTCCACGGAAAATGGCTATATGTTTTCCTTGCTATCTATTTCTACTTGCATTTCTGTTTTCACGAAGAAGAGCAGAGAGTCAGTGGCTTTTTTTTCTTAATCACATTTTGTTTCTTGTTATATCGCGGTAATATCCCGTCTAACTGATCACTGTAGCAACTTGTAGAATAAAAGGCAGTACCATCTATTTGTCACTCTTACTTATCTTCTTTGTAATGTATGATGTTAGTCAACGAATTGAGTGTGAGTACTTCTCTCGTTCTCTTTTATTCATTCATTTTCTTGCTAGCAGCTGCCTTCCCATTCGGATGTAGGTAAAGAGTTAGAGTAAATCTAAGGTCTCACCTAAACGTTTTTACGTGTATTTTCAGAATGGATATCATTATGTTTAACAATCGCTCGTTTTTCTCTAATGACTCATCGCGTTTTAACGAATTTTTCTTTCATAATTATTTTAAAAGAGGAACTTTTAGTCACATTATTTGTGCGCATATCAGAACATTTTATGTGAAAATTATTTTTTTTTTAATAGATCGCTGTCATTTTTTATCAGGTTTTACTATGAACAAATTGCAATGAAAAAAGAAGATTTTTATGATTCTTTTGCCTGGTATACATTGTCAATGCATTTTAAGTTTTTCATGAATCGTGGCCTCTTTGGAATAGTATCGCATTGTCATTCTCAGAAGATATTTTGAGTCTACAAAAGACGATTTACATGATCTAGCAGTTTATGAACATGTTGAAATATATTTTTTTCTGTTTTTCTCCCTTAATCTATATTCTGATGAGTCAATCAAAAAAGAAGCACTTTGACATGTACATGATTTTAACCATGTAGGAATTCTTCTTTGTTTTCTATTTATTAATCTGAATTTTGTTTTCCGTTTAAACCAACATTTTTCGCTAACAAGCGTGACGTCCGAGATATCGTACTATCATGTATAACGAAACCTTTAGGATTTACTGTGGAAATCTTATGCCATGAAATTTGTGCATTAATTCACTGTCTGTTTAGCTTGAACACTCGAGAAAAACACCAAGATAGACCCAAAACTTATCAAAAATTCTCATATATGTTACTTTCATACTAAGTTCTGTGGTGAGATAACATTATTACTGTCAAAATAGTTTTTACCATACAGTTGCAGGAAATACGATCAAGTTTGAGGTACAAATAAAGTTTTCAATAAATGGAAAAGTTAAGCAAAAGATGAATTTGAGACTTTTCTTTTTTTTATATACCGGCTTTCAATAGTACTTATGTCATCATGAGATTAACAATAAAAAAGATTTTACGGACAAAGAAAGATATATATAGTGTGGAGTATGGGTATACAGGAGATTTATGCACCCACCCACCCATATTCACACCCTTAAGAAGTTGCTCTTTTAGAATAAATCGACGTTTTCTTTTATTTATATAGAAGAAGAAAAAAAAGTATTCTTCTTGTTCTTATCATTCTGTTTTATGATGTGCTTCACTATTTTCTTTCTTGATTCTTTTTTTTCTTCTTAGGCTGCTTTTGTGAGAGGAAAGAAAAGTGAGAAATGATAAAAAGAAACAGCCCCATAGCAACCTAAATAGATCCAACAAAGTGCATGAAGATAGCGACTGAAATTAGTCTAGCTGTAACAAAAGCGTTATACGATTCTTTTATGAGACGACTTTCACAAGAATAGTTACTCTCTATGCTTATAACATAGCCAATACTTAAAGGTAACCGAATCTTATACATTGTCAAACTCTCACAATCAGACGTCTATCCTGACACACCGTAGCAAGCTACTGTTACGAAACTGTCTCAGAATCAGTCTCTTCTGTATCCTGTAGGAGACCTCTTTCTGATTTTTATTTCACATACATTCTTCATTGTTACAGTAATTTCATGGTGAACAATTTTGTTGCGTAAATGTGTTCAGGAAACGTTATCAGTAAGAGCAAAATTAGCGAAATCATTTCGTAATAACTCCATTCCAGATTTAATAAAATATCCTTGTAATACAACACCACCCGCCGTATTTATTACCGATGGAACTTCAGTTGAGTTTGAGCTATTTGTCACAAAATTGTGAAAGTTGAAAACAAATGATTTTCGTTAAGAGTGATGGTCAGACTGGCCTTGTACAGTGAGAAAGATAATATTTAAAAAAAATGACAGAATGACAAAAAAATCTATATTCTTCAGTGTCATATTACGTTTCTACATCGAGGATGATTCATAAGGGCCGTTTTTGTTTCGAAAACGCATTTTCGGATGTCAGTCAGGAACGCCAGTAAAAAGGAAGTCATTTCTATAGAATGTGTCGTACTGAATTGTAATAAGAAAGGAAAATAATTTACAGAAATTTTTTCGATCATGCGAGTTGTATAAATGAGTGAATGGCAATGAAAAAGTCTAATCGATGCCTATGAAAACTAGAACTCAACTCCTAAGTGAATACATCATTAACTTCATCGAAAACCTCTTGTAAAGCAAAAATTAACAATCATTCTCCATTGTTTCGTCGGCACCTGATTTTTGAAATTTGTAGCATGGATGGCATAGTGGTTGAAACATGAGTTCATTCTAGCAGAAACTTTTTTTCGCGATTAAGGACGTCGTGTTCTATCTTCGATGTGTAAATAACAAAATCTGAAAAAAAAACACTTATCGTTCAGTGCACACATATCATTTTCTTCTTAGTATCACTGCATCTCAATCGTTTTAGATATCACAATCGAACGAAACACTTGTGATCGATAACTCTTCGATATTGAAAATATAGAGATGGATATAGTCAATAATGAACATTACAAGGACACAGTACTGCAACTTGACACTAATGTAGATCATGAAGATTCCACGTCGTTATTACGTCAAACTTTACTACCGTGTTATGGACCAGAACTGCCACATCCGTCTGAGCATTTGCTATTAGATAAAAATATCGACAATAGTCAATTGGATGAACTACTTGATCACCATATCACACGTCTATTGGCATCGTATTCCGTTGATATTAATCGTGGCTTCTTACCTCCTGTTGATCCATTACCTCAGTTGTCACTTTCCAGCAAATTTGCATGCTGGGAATTAATAATGATGGATCTATCACAATGCTTGCATGCAAAAAATATTCGTTCTATAATTTTATCACGTTTAAAAGTTGTACACATTGAACAGAACGATTTATTGGATGAACGTGAATGTCAACGTGCACTATTCGTTCTTGCCGTATTAAGTCATGCATTTGTATGGGGCGAAAAACCTATTAGTACTTATATCCCGTCATGTTTAGCTATTCCATGGGTAGAACTAACGAGACGGGTGTGTCGTCCACCTGTTCTAACACATTCATTGATTGCCTTAACAAACTGGAAACGGTTTGATGTTGAGAAACCGGTTGAACTGGGCAATATTGCTATGTTAAATTGTTTTCTGTCGGGTACAGACGAAGCAAATTTTTATTTGGTTACCATAGAATTAGAATGTCGTGGAGCAAAAGCTTTAAAACATATGTTGCGAGCTCAATATTTTGCTAGTAAAGGAAAGGTCAAAGAATTAATAAATGAACTGCAAACAATTTATAGTGTTCAAAAAGCCATCTTCGCCACCCTATTAAAGATGTACGATGAAGTTGATCCGTACATTTTTTATAATCGAGTACGACATTTTCTAGCTGGTTGGAAAGGGAACCCTTTGTTACCCGATGGTATGCTTTATGAAGGTGTCAGTGAGACGCGACAATTCTTACACGGTGCATCAGCAGCTCAATCTTCATTGATAGCAGCGTTCGATGTTTTCTTCGATGTTAAACATGACAGAGAACAGACACGTGAATTTATCAGTGAAATGCGTTTTTACATGCCACCGAAGCATCGTCAATTTCTAGAAATGTTAGGTGCCGATAATTACAATATAAGTGGTTTTGTGAAGAAGCTAACATCATTTGAAGAAGAACAACATGAAAGTGAACTTCTTTATGCTTACAATGCTTGCATTGATCAACTGATAGAATTCAGAAATAAACATATACAAATTGTAGCACTCTATATTTTAGCACAGATACGGAAGAACGATGATGATGCTCAGTTAGAATCCAAGAAAGCAGGTGAAACAACATCGTCAGCTCGCGGTACTGGCGGTACAATATTGATGCCTTTTCTGAAGACATGTCGAGATGAGACAATCGTACAACGGCTCAATTAATCGACAAAACTATATCTTTTTTCAAACCTGTATTGTTCATGACTCTGCGTCGTTTTTTTTTAACAAGTTCAATTTTTACAGAAGATGTATGCGATTGTAGTAGCAATTCTATGTAGAAACATTTCATTGCTCAATTGTCTCAAAAACGTTGCTTACTTGAGTGAGATGTGACCGAATTCCATGAATTCTGAACTCCGGGAACTCTTGTAAATTCACTCTCCCTCTGTAACTTACCAATATTAACGAATTCATGAAACTCGAGAAACATGAGCATCCATATCTTAAATGCTTATCTCGAGTTGAAGCCGTTCTTTACCAATTCTTGTCCCTTTTGCGAACATGATACAGAAGGAAGGTATCTGGGTATCCGCTTCTGTGCGCGAAAGACAACGAAACCAGTAAGAGTCAGTCAACTGGCTCGAACTCTGATAAGATTCACACCTAGATGTGCACCTGCCCAATATAGATTCCAAAAATATACGCATACTCCCGCTCACGTCAGCTAGATCGACACGAACGACTAAGACACACTGACTAAGAAAAGGATACTCACACCCACATCCAAAATGCTAAAACTGCCCATTATCTCTTTACCAAATAAAAGGTGAAACAATACAATATCTCACAGAATTAGTCCAACAAATAAATGAAATGATAAGAACAAAGTAAATTTTAATGAATATCGGAAATTACATCAATGGTAAAGTTAGCAGTATAGTTCATATACTTCACATTGCCATCCTTATCGAAAGATAGAGGTGACCAGTAGGTAAAGTCATGTCCTTTAGCACCATCTGGAGAACTTTGCCACCTATTACTTTGCCACAAGTATCCATAATCTTCATCACCAGTAGTTTTAAACTGTAGAATGTTGTACTGTTGAGCATGACCTTCGTTCCCTAAATTATTCATTGTTACAAAAGGGCCGATGGGAGACGAAGAGTTATAGACAGTGACAGATGATCCTTCTGCACAGTAACAACAACACTGGCCAAACACTGCATAGTAGATTCCATTGCGTTTGAACATTGCCGGAGCTTCGACAAAAGTCTCACCAAAATATCCACTGTTAAACTCTTTACCTAGTGAACTAAGATAGTCATCGGACAGTTTCTCCACAGACATTAAATGGCTAGGATTGTAAACACTACCATCAATATGCGAAGTATAAATGATATAAGCATCTCCGTTATTGTCTTGAAAGAGATTCAAATCTCCTGTATTTTCCCATGCTAGAGTACTCACCTTATCAGTGACGAGTTCAAAGGGACCTTGTGGTGTATCGGATACGGCCACAGCATACTGCGACTCAGAGACACCTGTACCTGTAGCGGGCAGAAAATTAAACCACATAACCCACTTCTTTGTCTTCGGATTGGGTAAAACACGAGGGCAGAACATTATTCCTTGAGTCTTCATCGAAGACATTTGAAAGGCATATCCACGAAATGTCCACGTGACAAGATCAGTCGAAGTATATAGACTTATATTATGATTGAGTTGGAAACCGCATCCACCTGGATACCATACGGTACAGCCTGATGGACCTGGGGGTTCTTTGCATAGGCCGTAACTTGCACCATAGTAGTAATAGAGATCTTCATACAAAAAAACACTACCATCATGAGCATCCATTATATTTCCATCTGTATCTCGACGAGGAATTACATTACTAATCGTCACTTCACGACATTTGATGACGCTGACTACTGCAGTCGAAAGCATAATGACGACAAAGAGATTGGTGAGCATTATTATGCTGCTAAATATGAAAAAAAAATGAAAAGAAAATTATGATTTCTTGTAATAATCACGCAGTAGCGTGAGTATCTTTGGACGATTTCTCAGTCTCTGTTAATGACTATCCATGAAACAGTAGCTTCGTCGCAACTCGATAAAATTCCTTTTTGTTAGTCTCAGCGAATTGATTTCTACTTGTTTTTTTTAGATCGGGCAGAATGCTTCAAACTTACTTATGATGAACTTTACCGCATTTCTTTCTTACCTATAGTATTCACTAATTTAATAATTATTGACTCTTAACCGAAGAATGTAATGCTTCAAACTTTTATACGTTTGACGATGAATGTGAAAACTAAGACGTTTTTTCACTTCGCACCGCCTCTTCTGTTTTTTTTTCTCAAGTTATCATTCAGCTGTTATCGTGTTAAACAAAAGTAAGACAAGTAAATTATTAGACAATGTCTTATCTTAGAGAAGAAAAAGAATAAGAAGAATAAATAATTCTTTATGTTTACACCAATAATGATAAGACCTTCGATCAACAAGAGATCATAGAGGGGAAAGAGCGAGTTAGTCTAGTTTTCGTACATAGTTTTTGATTATCGATACTCTTGTATACAAACCCAAATATAAGTATTCTTATCTTGTCTAAAGTGTTTTTCGTTCTGAAATGAAAATATTCCTCCACAAGTTTGCTCCCTAAACACCACGGTCTGACAGTATTGTTGATGAGTGAGTATTTTTGAGACTTTTTCTTGATTCGAATGATTGATGTTGTTGTTTTCGTCGATGACGGAGATGTACTGCTACGAATTGACTACCAGCAGGAAAGTAATGAAAATTAGAAACGACTGAGTTCAGTTCTCTTCCAAGTCAAGCTAGGTACAACGAATTTCGTTGGGCGAGTTCGGAACCGAATGTTACGTGGTGATCGAATCTGATTTAGTTACTTTCCAACATATTCAGATTATTTACACTGTTTTTCATTGATATCCTCATACCGGCTTTACTCAGTTTCGATCGGATATGTAAAGTTGGAAACGATCAGATCCGGACGATAACATGGATGCATGTGTGCATCCATTGTTCATCTCCACCTACACCCACACAGTGCGATACGATTTTCACCCGACGGTTACGTAACGAATTGAAAAAACAGAGTTTCAGAATACTTTATAATTATTTTTATTTTTTTTTCTAATTTGTATTGATGAAATCATCGGTGAAATAGCTGTGACAACTAATTTCAACGGCTTTATGTACACAGAAAAAATGAAATTATGCGCTCAACACTTGTAGTGAGACAAAACAGAAAGAATCGTTCTTCATTCGCTGCATACGTCAATTTGTAATGTTTCGCTCGATGTAATTTCAGTCCAATCTAAAAAATCTAACAATTCGTTTAATTGTGTTGCTCAGAACATCGAATTCGATTCTTATTTCGAACCATGGTATCTAAACTTAGCATATGGAATGAAGATGTAATTTCATCCCCACAGAAGACCAATGAAAAAGACAATGAATGGAAAATTCAAGAAAAAGTAGGATTTCACAATTAGTATATATTATTCTCTTTTTTTGTAAATCTACTCATATTTTTTTAATTGCTAGTTTCAGCTGTTGGTCTGAATGGCGGCTTTCTCTAGTGATGGCTCGCGCTGGAGCGCTACTGACAAGAATTGGTTTGGCGGTAGTGCTTACATTCTATTTGCAAGACCAATCCAATCAAAGTAAATATACTTTTTATTATACGAATGAATTTGTGTTTTCGCTACTGTCAGCGAGCTAGATTACCATATGTGACGCTAATGCTAGGTAGAAGATGTGAGTAGCAGAAGGATTACATCGAGTGCGTATTGCTGATCAGCTAAGAAATCGTAGAAAATTATGCTGTTAATAGAGAGAAATATTGAATTTCTAGGACGAACAACAAATGAAACAGTAATTGATCAGATACATTAACTTCTATCGAAAACATGAAGAAAATTTAACAAAACTTTCGAATCCCTGGCACGATTAGCAAAAAAATACGGAGATAATAGGTAGATGCCTGATTTGAGGAAAAACAGAAATGCAAATTCGGACAAGAAGAAAATTGGAACCATCGAAAGACAAAGTAAAAATAATTGTTCGAATTATAGATTACAGTTGAGATCTGACTATCCTATAACTACGTCAGAAAGGCAAAAACTTCTATTCAGTATTTTCGCCTCAACACTCGAGATACTAGTGATACCATATACGAAATTAAATTAATAGGGTGTGAGTGTGAACCTTTATGTGCCCCATATCGGCATCCATACCGACACCCACACCCCACCCATTTGTTAGACTTTTTCAAAGACATTGTTGCACCCTTTATTCGTGATAATACGACGATCGCTACATTGTCGAACTGCTGAGTCCGCCATTAGTTCTAAAATGATACGTCATCATGGTGTTTGTGCATAAATACGATTGAAGAACCATTTGTTCGAGATCTCGTTATCAATGCTAATCATAACAACTGTCACTTAACGTAAAAAATACAAACATACTCAAAATCTTTAAGAAAATGAGATATTCCATCTAAATAAATCATTATATTTAAACGATTACGAGCGTTTTACAATTTTCACGTAGACACCTTTTGGGTGCAGAATAAAAGATGTATCTTTTAGTTCGAATTTTTCTTCCATTTGATCACCAGGATGAATCGAATATTGTCGAAGTAGACGTGCCAAACACATTTTGATTTCCATTAAAGCAAATCGTTTCCCAATACAATTACGAGGACCTAGACCAAATGGTATAAAAGCAGCAGGATGTCTTGGAGTTGAGTGTCGTTCAGGTAAGAATATGTTTGGATCTTCGGGACCCCATAAATCAGGATCATAATGAATAGACAATACATCCGGTTGAATGACACTGCCTTTAAATAATGTAAAAAATATGAATAAAATAGATTTTACTTATAAACATCTGACCTTCATCTATTGTATGACCACAAACGACGGTAGTAGTATTGCATTCTCTCGTCATGGCTTGTGGTGCACCAGGAAACATTCGTAAAACTTCACGTATGAACCAATCGAGATAGATCATATTGTGAACTTGATCATATTCATTCTTGTTCTCATCATAATTATCTATTTCATCTTGAAGTTTCTTTTGAACGAGAGGCTCTTTAGCCAAAACGTATGTACTATAAGCAAGTGTTGTTGCTGTTGTTTCATAGCCAGCAACCATGAACGTTAACATATTATGATTTACCTCGTCATAATGAATGAATTTCGACATGACAGAAAAATCAGTATGATCCTAAAATATTCGATTGTTATTGTTGTGATTAGATTGATAGACTAACCATGATTTCATCTCGTGTGGCAACATCAAGCATCAATTGAAGAAGATCGACTTGTCGTTTCTTACCTTCTTTGTCAATAGATGATGTGCGTACATCGATTAAATATTTGAGACGTTGCATAAGCCAGAATCGGGGCATCTCTTCGATATTTCGTGTGAATTTGTTTGCGAAACGTTCTAGTAATATTTGTCTAGTCATTATATAACCAAGTAACGGAATAAGCGACGGTATTAGTTGACTTAATCGGACCAAAGGGTTTTTTTCAAGATTGTATGCCACCGTTTCCTCGGCTTTCTTAAAATATTCATTATCAATATCGTTCTGTATGTCTGTATCGACACCGAACACACAATGACCTTTTCAAAATTCAAATAGAAATGAAGAAGAATCTTTTTCGTGTACATTCAAATTATACTCACAGATCACGTCCATCGTCAATCGTTTGTAGAGTATGTAAATATCTAATTGTTCTTCTTTTTCGCAATATACTGCTATTTTTTTCATTAAAGAATCAACGCAATTGTGAGTCATAGATGCCATCAATTTGAGTTTCATTGATGTAAATGCTGGATTAATAACTTGTCGTTGACGATGCCAAGTGATTCCAGTGGCACCGAATAGACTAGGTTTATTTTTGCTTCCTGCTCGAAGAACGAATGGTAGATGTCGTGAATGAAATGATGAAAATTGTTTAGTGAATACTTCTTGAAGAAAATCAGCATTGGAAACAACGTATACTGGACGAGTGCCTTCGTATAAGCCATAAATTGATCCAAATTCACGAGTCCATTTTTGCCATTGATGAGGTCTTAGAGAAGTTGACCAAATAGTCTTGCAATGGCCGAAGAAAAAGCAAAACGGAGGGCAACGAATACCGCGTCGTTCAAAATAAGAATAACGAGCTTTAATCGTCCATAAATATACGATTATTAATGTTACCAAACAGACAAGAAGAGTAGCAAGTACGAACATTTTGTTCGAGATAAAGAAAATAGAAAAATGATTTTTTATTAAACGCTTGTTTTATGGCGTGGTCTTTTATCAGCTATTTTTATCATGCTTGACAAGGGCACATTTTTTTTTGTTTTCTTTACTTGCAATAATAATGCGCAAGATTTTAATAGAGAATGGTGATAGTCCTTTGCCATAATATACAAATGTTTTGATGATAAGAATACAAACAGCAAAATATGGTCGTAAAAACCAATAATTGACAGAATGTAGAGAGAAGTATCTGATTAAGCGAGAAAAGGAGAAACATGTATGAAGCATGCCAGCAACAATCACAAATGACAACGAATATTGTTTTGGTCATAAAAATGTCAAAAGGCAAAATATCAAAGCGAAAAATATTAAAAACCATATCATAGTGAAATACCTGTCGAAATATGCTTGAGAAAGTTTGAACTAGGAGGACAAATTTTTCTTTGTATAGTAGAATACTAATATTCGAGCGGAGATCATACAAAGTTCAAAAAATGAAAAGATAGAAAAGCAATAATTATCCCATTTTTATCATTTATCAAGTAAAAACGAAGAAATATCTAAATGTTCCATTTGATTTTATAAGATCACCATAATATTGTTCGTCAAGGAGGTGAGAGTCTGCCATTCACGCAAAAATTTATCCACATCCTCATTTCTTTTTCATTATAGTCTTTACCAATGAAGATTTTCCAAACAAGTTTGATTACATGGAAATTTGAATATCTCTAGTGGATCAAAGTGGATGCCTATTAAAGTTCGATTTTTCTCTGTATACTTGAGAGATTTGGGTTTGGGCGAGTTAATCGAAAACCAATACCTACAGCCACATTTACACCCGCACCGCACCGCACCCACACATCACACCCACAAAGTCAGTGAGCCCATTCACTTCAATGCTTGTGTATCTGAAACGAATTAAAGCATGAAGTCTTCAAGAGATATATCAGATGTTAACGCAGAGAGTCGACGGTGAGATGATCTTTTTTACTGTGCAACTCGTTTTATCTTTTCCTGTGATCTGTCCTAGTCATATATCATATTTTTTTTTGCGTATTCCATCGTCTCTTGACTATGTCTCACCTAATTCTCATTTTCTCTGCCATACTATTTGAACTGTAGAAAATATCATTTTTTCATAAAATAGAGATCATCGGATTGTTATTTAGAAAATGTATGCAAGTTTTGGAACAAGACTCTGGGCAAATCTTATATAGTAACACGAATATATCATCTATTTATGAGGATGTGGGTGTCGGTGGGTGTGGGCGAGTTAATAGAAGATCGATACTCCCATTGATATCTCCTTTGATGGTGACTACTACGTGGCAATTAGAGATGACTCAATAGTAAACGAAATATCTGAAAACATTAGTCCGGCAAATCAAGACATAATATCTAATAATGCAACAAACTATTACGAGGGTGTGGGTATCGGTCTTCTGGTAACTTGCCCACACCCACACTCTTTCCTTATCAAAAATTCGATGTTTTCGTTAGAGGTTATGGTTCTCTAGTTGCTAAGTTCCAGTAAGATAAACGTAGTTGTTTAAATAGTAGATGCATTTGGCATATAAATTACAGTGAGCGGAAATGTTGAAGACAAGATCTTAGCAATAGTGATGATCGTAGTAAAACATGTCGTCAATTTTGAAGCATATTGAACATAGAAAATGATTTTTATTGCAACGACACAGTTGCTAAATGTAGGAGTATATAGTATTGCTTTTTTTCTTTCGAGATTAGTTTTACGGTATACAGCCAAGATCTGCGTTTGCTCGATCATCTCAAGAATAGTACTCGAGAATTTTCGTCAGAAAATACTAGGAACTCTAAGAGAGAAATTTAGTGACGCTTAGTTTTACTTTCAGTTGGAGTTGGCTGTAACCTAACAGAGCTGGTCACCAGAACATTGTTGCTAAGCTCCTACTATTTTGTATGCATTTTCTGTTAGAACCAGCTCATCCTGCTTTATCTGAATATGTATAATTCGCCTTCCTCATATACACGTTATGCGCCATGGTGAGAAAGCTTTTATTTTCCTCTTCATTCTATCGAATTCATTGAAGCTTCTGAGTCACACATATATAATAGAAATCGAGATCGTACGATGATCACAATAGTCAATATTATGATCTCTAGCCTATCACGACTCCAAGTGTTCGGACTATGATGCCTGTCTTTGCTATCCATTGAACCTATTCTTTTGTAATGTTGAAAACTATTTAAAAACATTTCTTTATTCAGTCTATAAAATACCATGCATTAATTCATCGAAATGAATATTGTACGAAGACAGAACAGAAAAAAAAGCCACGGCTTACTTCTGCATATCCTATGTAGCACGATAAACTTGTTAAACATATGATTTGAACATTCGCAATTTTGAAATATGTTTTTTTATTTGGAAGGTGGCGGCAGTAGCTGGAATCCTGGGTCCGGTAATTATGGTGTAGGAAGCTGTGCGAATGAAGAATGCCGACGTCGTGCAATTATTATTATCTGCAGTGTATTAGGTGGTATTACCGTACTTCCATGCCTCTTAATTGGTTGTGTCATCTTCTGCCTGCTCAAAGAAAAATAAGTATACAGTTCTTTGTGGTGTTTTTGATTGCTGTTGCAATCAAATTTTCAGTTCTTTTTTAATGACCTAATCAATTTTTTTCGACATGATCTTGTCAATTGCTGTTGTACGATCCGGAGTTGTGATTCTCACTAAAGAATGCCACGCCAATCGAAAGTATCTGTCACTACGCTGAATCAATCTCCATGCACGACGGAGCCCGCAACTATAGACCGAAAACTCATTTCAACGCCGCGTCCAGAACTTCCTCCTATTGCACACTTCGAATTTCCTTCCATTTCAAATACTAGATCTTCTTCCACTTCATCGATTAGACTTCCTCCGATTCCACATTCTAAAAAATCGACAACAAACGTATTTCAGTCAGATTTTTATAATATGCGTTATTATCAATATTTTAAGTGGCATGGAACTTTTGTTACTCAATTCGAATTCAATAATAGAAATGTTCAAGGTAATGGTACAGACGATGTCAGTTCATTTGGTGTTACAGAAAACTATTCAACGAATGACAATCGTACGATTTTAACGAAACAATATAAACGTGGAATTGACGATCCTTATGAAAATCTCGAAAATCAAGTTAAAATTGATTTGAAATGGCATGATTAAACACAACAGTTTGATAGCCAATGGATTGTCAAAAGAGCAAATTATTCTGGTCAAGATAAATCCGAATTAAAATTAAGACAACCCTTAGAATCAGTGTAACATGAGATTTTAATGGATCAAAGCAAAAATTTGATGTGTTATAATATAATAAGACCATATTTTGTATCATCATAACTATGAAGTTTAGTTATAATCAACTAATCTTCACTTTTTTCCGAGAAAAAAGATATCACTCCATTACAACAAATGTTTTACAATGTTCTCAAAATGTTTTTCTCGGATGATTTTCAAATCAGAAAAATTCTAAAATGTCTATAAATATAATCTAACAACATTTCATTAATGATTTAAGCCTAGTTACAGTTTCTTGATAGTAAGAAATATACACATCTGAATGTAAAGGACCATCAATAGTTAATTATTGACCTAACTTCAAATTCTTTTGAGATTCATTAAAATGTGTTACTTGAAAAGTAGTTTCCATTGATTGTTAATAAAAATGATGCAGCATCTTGAATGTTATTTGATTTCTTTTTCAATTACATCTATTACTCTACAAACATCATGCATTGTTGTATATACCGAACTGGAAGCATAAATATATAATCCTAATTTCAGCTAAAAAATATATCTACTACTGTTATGATCGTTAGGAAAAAATAAATCTGTTTTCGGTATACCTTCTTACCGATAGGATGTTCTTAAGATAGATACATATGTTTAGTTCGATGAGCTCTTTCATAAAAATATATAAATTCATTCAATATTTAAAATGAATTAAAACAATGCATGTCATTTATTATTGATTCGTTGGTAATTGTTACCCTGTTCCATTCAGATATACACATAAAGTATAGAAAAACAATAACACGATTCCATACGATAGTCAGAATCAAATGTTACAATAATACAACTGCCATTGAGAAAATATTTTATAAAATATGTACAGTGTAAAAGCAAATCTTTGACTACGTTTCAACAAGATAATCATTAAGAGATATAGTGTTTTTTTTAAACTAGATGTGTGACTCTGTGTTTTTTGTGTCACCGTTTTATTTTCAGTCATCGTAACATAGTATGCTACATAAAATTTCTTCATATTTCATTGAAGCACAGAATTATCTTTCGATACATGAGATTTAAGACATTTTTTATATAGAGTAGATTGTGGTGTTGAAATAACTCAAAGAAAACTCATGGTAGAAAATAAATGTTTTGTTATAACTTTGTTTATTTGAAATATGACTTTTTGCATATGAACCATGCATGCAAGTAAAATCCGTTCACTATACTGAATAGTATCAGCATGAGTGCCTCGCTCGTTTATGTATTCTAGTGAATAACTTCATTTTCGTTGATCGAAATCATTATTGATGAGCTGTGTTCATTTGTAGAATTCATTCAAAACTCACTAGTTGATCGAACGATGACGAGTACGAATATAGAATTGATTGAAAAAGAAAGTCAAGAGAAAGACAAGCAATAATAACGTCCATATCAAACAAGTTATAAAGGAATAAATAACTCAATTAAACTAACATCGTATTTAATTGATGAATTGATTTTATTGATCGAGTAGAGAATCATTATTTAAATCTCGTACAAATTTGTGCCTAACACTACAAACGAGTCAATGCTTCATGATACTATGGCACATTTAACAATGCCATTAACTCAATTTTGTATTTTAGTTGAGTGCTAGTCAAAGTAGATAGAAAAAAAGTGAGGAAATAAATATTGTTTTATTTTTTTTGAACACATTTTCCTCATCAAACTGAAACATGAATCTAATGAGCTAAAATACTATCATACTATCGAGATATTTTCGAATATGATTCTTCTCGCTCTCATAATCTATATCCACAGTCAAATTAATGAAAGAAGAAAATCACTCAGCGATGAATATCAAACTTATCGGAATTCTTCTAAAACCTATGTTAAAATTCAACAATTTTTAGAAAAATATAATGACCTTAGGTTATGAGTACGGATAAGCAGAATCCACATTAACAAATTTATTCTTGGATTAATGTCTATTCGATTAAAATTTTGTCGAGATGTTTTGCTGTTAACAACTTGATCATACACACGATTCAAAGTCCATGTGACGAAACATTTAGATCAATTTGATTCATTTTGATTAAGATGAAAGGACTTGTGTTATTCAATGAATTAAACACCTTTTTGAGTTTTATAGTTAAAACTATTGAGGAACAATCTTTGGTATTAGATCAATATTATTACTATTATTATTGCAGCATATGAATGTTAGAATTCATTTATATTCTTTTATTGTATCGTCATTTGATTTTCTCTTGTGTCTGTTCTGCGAAATTGATCCAGAATGAGTGACATGAAGAAAGTATTAAATTTCTTAAATATCTTTTTCGTTTCTCTTTTAAATCAAAACAATCAAACAAAGGCAACAAGCTATTGTTTGGTCTTTTAAATTTTTTTCTTTCGTTTTGGCTTTATCTCGATAGCAGCAAGTGAGTAGACATATTTTTTTTTTACTTATTGTTTTTTTCATTTCAGATGCACAGTACAACAGTGATTGTTAGATAACAGGAAATGTAAGTAATTATTCTTTTTTCCTTTTATGAAAGTGTGGATGCAAATGTCTACATGGGATTTCATTGATTTTGTGGTCATTCATTGTTCTCAATAAGAGATTGCGAACAGCTAAATCTTATGAAGTCCTTTGAAGTTTCGGAATCTACCGTTTTCCCCTTGATCAAAACAATCAGTCAGTAGATAGGGGTGGCACTTTAACTTAAAACTTTTTAAAGTTAAAGTCTACGTTTTACTATGAAATAAAACTTTTCTTAGAAATTCATAAAATTTAATAACATTCATGAAAGTACCCATAAATCTCCATGGGTTGTGTAACGTGGCTATCCATAGGTCATCCACTACTATGCAAGGAGGGTATTCATAGTCATTCACTAGGATATAGCCGTGCTATCCATAAGCTCTCAACTGCTATATAAGAAGGGAAGGAGTGTCAATAGTTCGCGAACTACTATATAACGGGGTACCTATCGGTCATCTGATCCTATATAATGGGGATATCGATAAACCTCCAAGGGTTATAGAAAGCGTGTATTCATTACCATTCGTGACGTTTATCGGAGTTGCCGATAAATGGCCATATACTACCTAAGCCTAATACTCATTTCTGTCTATTGACTACTAAAGTGACCTTCTGACAGTTCACTACGAACTATGTAGAGGTAGTTTACGGAACTCCTCCTAGGGAATACAGAGATTGCTTCTCATATTTCTTCAGAGCTTCTGGAGAGGAAGTCGTGGGTGAAAGGTAACCCTCTGATGTTTGTCTGTAATCTTCGTGTATGAAATGTGTGAGCGATCGTTTAGTAAAGCCCTCCACACATTAGAAGATCAAGGCTTTTATATTGTCTTATCATTCACAAGTCACAAGTGGGGTCTTGTATTATGTCCCTAAAAAAAGTCAAATGTTTTGGTGATCTCAACGAAAAATCCTAATTTCAACACTTTTTTGTCCCATATACCGTTAGTAAACGACTTTATTTTACTTATCCCGCACTCATGAATGGAAAGAAAGCACATAATATTTTAATTCAAAAAAGAGAAAACAATCATTGGTTAGAAAAGTGTTCTCCAAACAATATGGACAACATATCTTAAATTTTTTGTGCGATTTATAATAGAACTATTTTTCCTAAAGAATACAATCTATCATTGGTGGCACTTATGTTCTGTATAACTACACTCTCTGACAGAAATCTTTCCCCCTCTTTATTTCTATTCTATCATACTTCGCATCAAATTTATGATCAAATAAGGATATGACATAAGTTTGATGCAAAGTATGATAGCATAGAAACAATGAGAGAGAGACTTTTACCCAGAGATATCAATAGCTTAACGAAAGAAAATTTACCTTTTTTATATCAAAGTTATTTCAGTTAGCTGCTTATGTTGAGGATTGGCTTGTATAAATAGAATTGATTCAAGATGAAATGTACCACCAGTTTAGTTATTAGTTTCTAGCTAATTTGAATGAATATGGTTGTCTACGAAGAAACAATTTACAGAAAAAGTGCGATCGAATACACGTTGAGAGTGATTTTAGAATCTTTTGTGTTTGCTTCGAAAAGCACCTTGGCATCTTCATGCGAAAAGAGATACGTCCTCGGACATATGAGAGGAATTTCATAAGACACGTATCACTGTATGTACTCAGAGATACATTTTTTCCAATTATGAATGAGATCTTGCATGATAAGAACGTCAAAATTTCTAGAAGAAAGTGCACAGACGAAGCAACGTATTAATTAATGGACAACGAGTTTTTATCGAAGATGTTCTTATTTCAGAAAGATCTCTTCATGTGTGACACGTTTGGAAGCGTACCATATTAATTAGGTCCTGTAATCGTTGAAACGAATATTTTCGCAAAGAAAATCTAACAATTTTTTTCACAGCATGCTACAAAGGAGCATTAAAGTGATCTCAGAACACTTTTTTTTTACAAAGAAAATATTTTTTTTTTGCTAACTACTCTTTCCTATTAGCTTTTTCTCATGGACTGTCCAACTCAGAGCTGACATGCTGCTAAGACGATGAAAGCAAAATATTGTCCATACTAAAAAAACGTAAATATTAACATATAAATAAATGCCAAAAAAATTAAAAAGCTTTAGAAATTATTAACAAAATCAAATTTCAGGAGTATCTTCTAAACTGTCTTTGGTTGCGTTTATCCAAGGGAGGTCTTCTAATATGTCGAGGGCTTTACACGTTCTCTTCATTTACAGCTTAACAACATCATCGTAATTTTTGGTTTTGATTGAGATCACGCTTCATGCCCCCTTCATCGGTTTCCGTTTGAGAATCTTACTACTTTAATCGTGTTACATCCTTTGTTTTGAATATGAGAGTGATGTCTTTCAAATAATCTCTGTATCCCACGTAGACGTGGTCTGTGCTCTCTATGTGTTTCTGGTTTAAGTAGCGCGATTTCATACGTTCAGATAGCAAAAATATCTATACATCAATTTGTTCTTATTTTGCTTATCTATTAACAATCTTGAGTGTGTCTATTCCGAATTCGTTAGAGAACCAATAAGGCTCCAGGTTGACGGGAAAATGTCAAAAAGTAAATAATGAAGTCAAAAAATATCGGAAAAAATGACGTCTCCTGGAAATGGCGACTCTAATCACTTATAGTTCATTTTTATTTATTTTTATAATGCTTCCAGACTAGATTTTTGTCCAGTAATGATTGTGATGAGAATTACTTGATAAAAAACTACTTAAAAGAGTTTCACGAGTAAATATCATATAACGAAAGTTCTATCGTTATGGCGGAAGTTCCTACATCTTCAACAGGTGTAACACCCACAAAATCTCTAGCTATTTCATTGATTAGTTCACATAAAGCTAAATTATCACGAATAGAAGGTGAATACTTTCTTTAAGATTGAATAAAATAACTCCTACTACTGAGTATTGAATGCACACAGTTAATGGATATTCGGTTTTGTGAAGGTTTAGGAGAAATACAAAAACAAGCGAAAACAATTGCTATTAAACATCGTAGAGTTAATCTTGGCGAATGATACTATGATGGTGTTAAAAATATTATAGAATAGTCAAATGGTTTGTCATTTACAGTTGCTAAACAGAAAAATGACATATTATCGATCTTACTGATTACTTATATTTGATCTCTGTCACAATGTTAACACTGATTTATGTTATAAAATATATCCTTTGCTATTAAGAATTCTCTAAAACATTTAACAATCGTTGTCATATGCATATAATTTTGCAATAGTTTTTTCTCAAAGACATTTTTCTCTTTCAACGTTTCGCCCTTCGTTCTTTCGACATTTTTCGTCTAAATCAAAGATCCTCTCCGGATTTATATATTTTTTCCTGAGAAAGTCACTCAGTTGTGAAAAAAAGTTGCAGCTACGAAATTTGATGATTCTAACATGATTTGACCCAACATACTCTAAGATTCTCACAATATTACCATTAAATTTCAACTACGATTTTGCCACGAATCCATGAGTGCCGTTGAAAAAGTGTGTAGCCAAGAAATTTTAGAATCGCCACAGAACTGAAAGCATGATTCTATCAGGATCCTAAAGAGTTTGTAACTATTGGAGAGCTGTTAATCTTTGAGCACACCTAGAGTGAATATGAATATAAGATAATCTTATGTTAAACGAAAGCCTTAGCTGCAACAAAAACTCTTATGTTAATAGTCCTTTCTGATGTGCGTAAGAGGTAGAGTGAATCCTTTCATGAAGTTCCTAACCTGTATCTGACGAAAACTTGACAGAATCTTGAGGAAATTGTCGTTCTTATTCTTCTAATGATCCTCAGAAGAAGCAGTACTAAATCCTGGAAGTACTATGTTTGAACAACTACGGAAAAGTCTGGGCGGGAATCTGACGAAGTCCTGTTAGGAGCTTGTCTAACCAAACTATTCCTCAGCAGCAACGCGAGTTATCAGGAGTTGAGGCAGGATCCTATGGAAAACTTGATGTAGGTCATTGCGGTTCTGGATCGTACAAGGACCTTGGAGGGTTTCTCAACAAATGGAGAAGGTTAATAACAGAGTCACTATTATTAGAACATACTATTTTGATTCTCAATCACATTATAATAATAGATGACTGCTAACGATTACTAAGACTAAATGTTGTGACACAATTAAGGAGTCCAAAGTTGAAAAGCTGCAGATCAGCTCCGGCTTGTTATAAAGGTAAGGTATGAAACAACAATGAGAGCAACGATTTTGTATACTGGTGAAGAACTAGCTCCCATATTGACTAAAGTCACAGTCGAGCTAGGAAAAATCAAGTAATGAGTCTTGAAGCGCCATGTAATATATTTCCTCAAAGCTGTTACCGGCAGGAAGTCACTACTCCTAGATATATAGCAAAGACTGGGAACAAATACTACACACGCCATGAGTATAGGCCAAGGGGGAAAACAGCGGTTTTGAAGTAGAAAAGTATGCCAAAGTACCTCAAAGTAAGCTACTTGAGTGGTTCAAAGTACCACCCAAATAGCTCAAAGTAGGAACAAGTAGCTTCAAGTAACTTGAAGTAGATATGAAGTTGAAAAGTACTTCAAAGTAAGCTACTTGAAGTAGCTCAAAGTAATTTCAAGTCTAAAAGTCCGCTGTTTCTCCCTTGGTATAGGCACAGACTACTACTAGATGACACGACGGGGACGATTGATTCACCTGCTCTATAGGTGCTGACGAGTTTCCCACACTTCCTTATGTTGTTCCCGCATCGTTGTCAATAATTCGTTATCAAATCTATGAAGAATTATCAGTAACCAAGTTATATACTTAATGAAGGCGAATGAGTACTACCACTATATAGTCTACGTTGACATGCAAACGCCAGTGTAATATGCTGCATGAATTGTTGTGCAGACTTCCCGTGATATAGTAGTTGATGAACACAGGGTACCCTCATTATATAGCAGTTGATGGCCAAATGGTATACCCTTTATATCGTGGATGATTGTCTATGGATGACTCCGTAGCACAGTCCATGAAGGGTTATGGGTAATTTCAGAAATATTTATTCACTTTTATTAATTTTCAAGAAAAATTTTGTTTTATGGGAGAACGTTTACTTTAACTTTGAATTTTTTAAAGTTAAAGTTTAAAGTGCTACTTTAAACTTTAGACCAGTCATCCTATTCCGTAATATTGAACATTCCGGAATCAGTTCCGCACCCAAAACCAGCTCCATCCAATTCCGGAAACTCAATCATCATTCCCAACAACAGACCTACTAATCACTGACCGAGTTCCGTCAATTCCCGGAATTCTCGAAACTTAGTCCAGACGGAATTACTCGAAATTCCCAGTAATTCCGGAACCAGAAGGAATTCCAGCCAATTCCTAGCAATTCCGGAATTGAGCGGAATTCCGTCAGATTCCGGAAACCCGGGAATTGAATGGAAATGGAATCTCCACCAATTCCGGAATAAGACGGAATTCCGTCCAATTTCGTGCGATTCCCTCTCGACTCAACTCCCAAAATTCCGTACTCCAATTACTTACTTATGCGAGAGGCTAATCTTCAGTCACAACGCCATGCGTGAGGATGAGGGCGGAAAATAATTCCGGTACGGAATTCCGGGAATTTGATGGAACTCGGTCAGTGACGAGTAGATCTGTTATATTGAATGATGATCGAGTTCCAGGAATTGAATGGAACGGGGTCCGGGGGCAGAACTAATTCCGGAATGTTCAACATCGCGAAATAGGATGTATTCTCCATTTACTTCTTTCTAAACGTATACTTGTGCATATACACAACAGCTTACTTACTATGTTAAAAAGAATATGACAATCAACATTATTACTAAAATTCTATTTATGAGTTTTCATTTTTTCTTTTCTTTGAAGGACAAGAGTGTATGCATAATATTCCTTTTCGTTCTCGCTCTCCCCTGCTTTTTGCATTATGTACGAAGGCTCCGCCAGTTTGTCATTATTATTTAGTCAGCAGTACTCTTGAAACAAACGAATGATTGAAATAAGAAGTCCTTGAAGTCTATAGCAACCAGCCAAAAAAAAGTGTCAACAGAAAGAATAAACTATTATATACAATTATATATAGGTGAGCGACGTGTTACTTATTGCATTCATTCATCGATCCATGATGGATAACCAAATATCGACAGCAACTGTTGCTAGTGGCCGAGCAACAATGACCACCACAGATAGTATTACTGTGCTACCGACACATCTTCATCGTATTCTACAAAATTTTCTTCTGATCTGGCTTGATGCCAATTTTAATGAATCTGAAGAAGATTTCAAGAAATCAATTCAACATCTACGACATATTGTGGCATCAATCAGGACGTTCACCGATGCTAACGAATGTGTCAATTTTCTCCGTAAAATTAAAGAAGAAAAAGCATTTATAATTGTATCTGGGTCATTGGGACAGCGTATAATACCAGAAATTCAAGCATTGCCACAATTGGATTCTGTTTATGTGTTTTGTGATGATAAATCGGTTCATGAACAGTGGGCCAAAACAATACCTAAGATAAAAGGTGTTTACACAGATATTAAAGCGATTTGTAAAGCATTACAAGCCGATCGTGAAGACTGTGATCGAGCCATGATCTCGCTCAGCTTTAATGGCATCGATCCGTTATTTATGTATACACAATTGTTGAAAGAAGTTCTATTGGAAATTAAAGATGATGATACAAAGTCTGTTAAAGAATTTGTTGATTTTTGTCGTTGTCAAGAAGAAGATATTGATGAAGAAGAAATCGATCAGTTCGAGCGCGAATATCGTAGTGATAAATCCATTTGGTGGTATACGGCTGAAACCTTTATTTACCCCATGCTCAATCGTAGTCTTCGACTGATGGAGGTTGACATTATACTAAAAATGGGTTTCTTTATTCAACAATTACATCAAGATATTGAAAATTTACATCGTGATCAACAATCCACCAACACGGCATCTATTGCTGTATTTGAAGTGTTTCGAGGTCAACGTTTATCACTCGAAGATTTTGACAAAGTTAAAAAAACAAAAGGTGGACTTATGTCATTCAACAACTTCCTGTCCACAAGTCGAAACTATAATAGAGCTCTTGAGTGGTTTGCACGACCAGCAGCACTCCGTGATCCCAGTTCAGTTGGCATACTCTTCGTTATGACCATAGATCGGACATTATGTGCACAATCATCAATTCCTTTTGCTGACGTGAAAAATGTGGGCGCCTTCAAAGATAAAGAAGAAGAAATTCTTTTTTCAACACACACAGTTTTTCGCATCGAAGATATTAAACGAATTCAAGATGATCAAACTGACCGGCTGTGGAAAGTCAATCTCACTCTTATAGGCAACAACAACCATGATCTAAACACGCTTACAGTAAGTATACGAGAAGAGCTCAAGTTGAAAGCAGCACAAGGTTTGTCTCGATTGGGTTTCATCCTTATTAAAATTGGCGAGTTTTCAAAAGCAGAACAGCTCTATCAGATCCTCCTCGAAAAAGCATCTTCTAATAAAGATCAAGCAGATTATAATCTTCTACTTGGCTCGGTGTATGATGACATGGGCGAGTACTTGAAAGCAATTTCATATTATGCACGAGCGCTTGAAATCCAAAAAAAATATCTTCCTTCGAATCATCGCGATTTGGCTCTTTCCTACAGCAATATTGGTTCGGTATATGCTAACATGGGTGAATACTCAACAGCACTTTCGTATTACGAAAAAGATCTGGAGATCAGTCGAAAGGCTCTCTCTTCACTTCATCCCTACTTGGCTATTTCCTACCACAACATTGGTAATGTGTATGCTACCATGGGCAAGTACTCAGAAGCACTTTCATTGTATAAACAAGCGCTTGATATCGATGAAAAAGCTCTTCCATTGACTCATCCTGACTTAGCTACTTCCTATATGAACATTGGTGCAGTATATGATAGGATGGGCGAATACTCGAAAGCACTTTCATATCACGAAAGATCACTGGAAATCAAGATAAAAGCTCTCCCTCCGAATCATCCTGACTTGGCATCTTTCTACAGCAACGTCGGTGTTGTATATTTTAATATGGGCGATTATTCACAATCACTTACATATTACGAAAAAGATCTGGAGATCAGTCAAAAGACTCTTTCTCAAACGCATCCACATATTGTAGAATTGAAAAAAAATATAGAAATGGTGAAAAACAGATTGTAATTTTTTTTAACTACTACAATAAATTGCCTTCCTTTTTGAATGTATGTCTAGATTACGCATGTGGATGTAGTGGTTATGAGTAGGTAAACCAAAACTCACAGTCGCAACCACAATTGACATCTAGGCGTAAAGCCAGATATATACTCACATGCACAACCACGCTTCATCGGCATTCACACCATAATTATTTGTACTTCTTGAACTCTTCTCTCTGTTGAATTATGAGGATGTGGATGTGAGTGTGGGTGTGTGTGGTTGAAGTGACGATATACACCCCATTCCACTCATGCCAACACTAAAAACTATAGCCATATCGACCTCAGTCAGTTACTTAGGAAACCACAAAATTCCATCACTTTCGTGAATTTTGCGTCAAAAACTTGAAAAATATTGCATGTTTGATGATGAAACGGACGTAAATCTGGATTTTTTTCCATATTCATTGATTAAAAGCGACATTTTAATTTAAAAAAATTCAGTTACTTTGATTCTTAATGAAAATCATGCAATAAATTCGGATTAAACATTAAAATCATTGCATGATTTTAGTTTTTAATCCAGCTCATTGCATAATTATAATGCCATTTTTAATCAATGAATTTGAAAAAAACATCAAAGTTTATGTCTCTTTCATCATCAAAAATACAATTTTTTTCAGATTTTTGACAAAACATTTACGAAGATCATGAGCTTTTTTATTATATAAGTCACTGGGTCACATCCACACCTCGAATAACAGACGGAATTTAATATCTCTAAGTCTGCTTAATAAGTAACGATTCTGTTGAATTATTAAACTGTTTTCTGCCAAGGATGAGCACAAAATGCGATCGTTGAGCACTAAACTTAGTTGAACTTAATACTTATAAGAATAATCGAATATAACCATTGAAGAAGTAATGGTTAATGCGTCCTCTACTCATTCTTATGCACAATGACAGTTGCCATCAATTGTTGCTAGGACAACATTAGAAATTTCATCAGCTAAAGAAGTTGCAAGGTTTGTCAAAATAGGATCTATGTTCAATAATGAAACTACTCTGTTGATATTAATGACGCGAATTTATTAGTGCAGGACATGAACATGCTTAGTCCCAATATGCCTGTATCAAACGAGTACAGTGTTCCTCGTAAGTGAAGTCATTTGCAAGTCATGTAAAATTATTGTTTGAAAATGTTCGAATGGGAATTCGAATTCCGTCTAAAAACTACTGTGCCACTAGTCTCAAACAAACCTTAAAATGCAATAAATGTAGAGACTTGTGAGCTTGGAATTGTGGTATATATCTAAGTATTTTTATTTTCTCTTTTTTTCCTAAGCTTTCTCGAAAATTGATAGAATGAAGTGTCCTATGGTTAGCTCAACGATTCTCGCTACCATTCCAAACGCAATAGAAAAATGTTATGATAATTGGCAAGATGAAATTACTTTTTATCCGTAACAATAATGCGAAATTAAAATAACTATTCTTTTCTGGAAAGCAATTTTTTGATAGGTAGTAACTACGGTAAGGTAAAAAGCGATAATATGATGAAGCGTAATAGTTTTTCATCATGCAACAATGGAGAGATTTTTCTTTCTGTCTTATGTGCTATATTTTCTTTCAGTGGATCCAGAGCTTGATAAGGGTAGACATTATTGAGATTGCGTAGTGAAAAAGAGATCAATCGCAAGTATTTCTTGTGTTTCCAAGGTTATTTTTTTTAGGCTAAGGCTCTTTTAGCAAGAAATTGATCCTATTTTTTAATTCTTTCATTTTGATAGACTAGGCACAATCATGATCGCCAAAACCGAATGCTTCATCATACTTTTCTTCGACACGTAACCATTTCCAGTAAAATTAGAAACTTGTGACAACCTATTGTTCATTTAGAAATAGTCTCGATCTTTAAAGGTTTATTTCATGACACATGTTCAGCTTCAACAATATTCCCAAGAAAAGTTCGTCATAAGACAATATTATCATACATTCAAAAGAGTGTAAGTGTGAATGGAGTTTAGGGTGTAGGTCAAGAGAAGACAAAGTCTCACACCTACACTCCGAAGTCTCAACTGTTTCCCTTCACATCCACCCTTCCGAAAAATATTTATTGGTTAGTCTTGCTTTGGAAATTATATATTTGTTGGTATAAAAATATGAATTAGTAGAAATAATATATAGGAAGTGGCTGTAGTTCAAACATCTCGCCATATGACATATCAAAAAGTTAATTTATGTCTATTTTTTTAAATTGATGTTAATAGAAGATTGTAAAAAATTCAGTGATGTGTCTTTCAGAAAAAAATCAAGATTATATCCTTTTTCTATACTGAAGTAAATGCAATATAAATGTGTTGCAATCATTTGGGTATATCCGGTGTATTTGATGCATTTATTTCTATAGCCATGCTTAGAAGTCTCGAAGAAGAGATAAGAATAAGGCAAAAGCAGTGTTATTTAACGACCAAATACGACTAGTAAACAATGTGTCAAATAGTCTGATTACGATGATCATCTACTGCTGAGGCACACTCAAGCTCAAAGCTCTTTACGTGTGTAATGTAGGATAAGCGCTTGATAACGCTCTTTATCATTGCCGAAAAATGGCGTTGACAATAATTAGGTTCGTACTGTCTCGTAGATAATTGTTAACAGATATGATTTACTCGCATAGTAAAATGAACATTGTTATTCAACATAAATCACAATGCACAGTCTTTCATCATAGAAACTCTTTTAGCTAGATAGTATTATAGCAAGTTGGATATGGGTGTGAGTATTTTCTTCATTCTAGTCTACCTGCCCATGGTCGTCTCACAAAAGATGATCGGAATTGTGATCATGGTAGCTTTACTTACCCGGCTCACTCATTTAAATAGCTATTTATTATTGAATACATGTCAGAATAAGAATTTTTTTATATCTAGTATCCGCTTTATTTATGCTTGAATAGTTAATATTTATATACAAGAAAGGAAAGAAATATAAATGAGAGTAAGAAAAAGATATGGATACATAGTCGTATGTTAGTACAAAGTATAGTAAGTGCAAAGCTGGTTTGTTCGAGTGATAAATATGATGCCTCCACCAAAGTAGAAAAGAGAAATAAAAATAAATTAAAAAGGCAAAAGAAAAAATGTTAACAACTGATAAAGATATAACACAAAAGACAAATCAATATATGAAAAAGAATTAGTTGATGAGAGCTTGGATATTTAGCTAGAATAGTAATGTCAGAATTGGAAATCAGATGAGTTTTCTTGAATATGTTTCAGAAAAAAAAAATCACTGTCATAACTTATGAAAGGGTAAAAATTTCTTGATTAATAGTCATTTAGACGAGTTAAGTTTAATATTCAATATTTAATACTGGTTTGGCTATAGTTTGATTCGATATTATACTATAGCTACGTTTTTGGGAGCAACATTGGTTTGTTCCACAACAATGTGTTCCTGCTGGACAACAACCACGTGCACAACATACGGGATATGTTGCAGAACAACAAGTACTTTGATAAGGTGCCCGACAACATACTTTGTGTGTAGATGGACAACAACCTTGCTTACGAGGATTGGACTGAGGACAACAAACAGAACCGGGAAATATATCTGAACAGCAACTTCCAGCAGAACATAAACCATTAAATATATCGTATGAGTTGCATTCAGCAGTATGGGCATTGTATCCTGCCCATGCTCTATAACCTTGTCGTCCGAGAATAATTCTAGCACATTGAATATTTAAAGCATTATTTGATACTGCTTGTGAACAACTAAGGCGACATCCGCATCGACATGTACGTAATCTTGAACTTTTTCGACAGTTAGGAAAAGTTCCTGGACAGCAGCAATCATTTTGTTTTCCTGATGAACTACACCATGTATAACTATTAACTTGAAATAAGCCATTGTCTGTACTACCGTCTGGATTTCTATTCGGACCCTTACGTAAACCCCAAACACTTTCATAATAGGCTATTGCTGTCATAATATTTCTCTCTTTGCCAATAAAATTAGCATTTTTAAGTGCACCAGCAGTCTTGCAACAATTTCTATTGCTGCCACATTGCGGAATAAGTCCTGTTGATGAATAAACAATACTAAAGAGCAGCATTGTCATCATTGGAAAATTTAAAATAGCCAACATTTTCATATCAAAAACTGTCGAATGGTGTATATATATAGTGTGTTTATAATTAATATAAATTCGTGAGAACTAAAAAATGAAGATATAGATCACAACCATTCCTTAGCATATCAGAGATGAACATGTTACTTTCTCTTCTGTATAACACTCAATCAATTTTTAATTTGAATACAATTCGAAAAATTCTTTTTACATAGCAACTCTATTAAAAATAATTTCTAAAGGTTCGTATTTAATTGCAACAATATTTCATGTTCTTCTTCCATTTAGTCCATAAATTATAACTAAAGATGTTTCTATACAGGTTGATTAATATAGAACTCTATTGATGCTATAACAAAAGAGCAATGTTTCTTTGCTAAACTTCCCTATACTCGTGACATGACAACAAAATTATCTTTTTATTTTGGTCACAACATTTAATTGTTCTTTAAAAATAATTGTGTTCGTTGTTATGTTGAAGGTTTATGTTATATGTGAGTGTTGAAGAGTGAACGTGTCTCAGAAGGAATTATTCACCAACCCATTCTGAAAATGATGGTTAAGAAAGAGAAAAAAGATCTCAAATTTATGAAACAGTGAAATTCTATTCTAATTCATCTTTTGTCTGATTCTTTCTGTATTGTTACTTTACATTTGAAAAACAATCATATACTGTACAAAAATGTGTGAAAGATGTTTGGTCCTTTATGGATAGAAATTTATATTAGATAACTATGCATGATAGGCGATTTCCTTAAAGAAGTGTGTACGCCGAAACACAACGAAAGATCCTGAGTCTTGTGTTGTATACGAGTGTTTTAGCAGAAAGCATGCGAATTCTCTTATAAAAATACGCTTATTTATATGAGAAAACTGTATTCTTCATTATTGTCAAAGACAGCGCATCTGAAAAATGCATTAATAATTACATGCGTGATACCGTTATTGGATTGAATGTGATGTTTTACGTTTTGTGTACGTTGTCGCAGCAGCAAGTATGTTTGATGACTGATATCTTGTTTTAAAAGTGAAACTGTCAAAGAGCTTTCGTCTAAAAACTAATGAAATAAGAAGTTTATAAAATCATTGATATAAGATTGCTTTCCATCAGTAATTTTTCATCCGAAGCGCAGTGACTCTAAGTTTTTCAGAGAAATAACAAATGTTCCATGTCTCCGATTACAATCGAATCCTGATATAGTAACCTCATAACACTAATTGGTTTCTTGCATACAACTAAACGCAAATGCGAATCTTTGATGAAAACTATACGTGAAAACGTCGCAATTTTGCAGAGTTACAAATGAAGCACGATATAATTATGTTGGAAATAGGAAGTTCAAATCTTCATCAAGTGTCATGGCGATGCAAGTATGACGATTACGCATAACTACGACTTTTTCCTCTTAAGAAAGCGTCTATAATGGTATCAAGTATACAAGGTACTTGATAAAATCTTTTTGAAGTTTTTACTCATTCAACGCATCAATATCTAAAATCACAAACCCAAAAATCTCAAGTTCTAATATCTTCCTATGGAACCTTAACCAGTACCGACTTGCGGATGTGGATGTGGATGTAAGTGTGAACATTAGTGTATCGATAGATATCTTGTCTTCTCTGGGACCCACACTGACACCCCAAATGTCTAAATTTTCTTTTACCATTAGCAGAAAACTTTTAATTAACATGGAAATTAACTTGGCGTCGGTGTTGGTACACTCTAACGTTCAACGGAGACTACAATGTCCTTTCTAAAGTCTAATTATTTTAAGTCATCTGTCGAGATAAAAGTAGTATTGCGGTTCGAATTCCAATCAGAGCCTCTTTTTTTTCATTCTGTCCATTTACATATTTTCTTACAACGAAACTCTTCATGACTCACATACGATGTCTGCACATATCTCTGTCAATTTTTATTGTTTCAGAATGGATTTTTTTTCTAAAAACACTGAGCATTGAATTTTTTACAAAGTCGTACAGAAATGGTCAATGCAAATATAAAAGAAACAACTTACCATAGTAATACTAAAAAGTTTATCAATAATAATTTTCGAAGTGCTTTCATTGATACTGACTCGGGTTTTTTTTGCTAGTACTGAAGCAGCATGAAAAAGCTTTTAAGTAGAAAATTTATTTGTCAAAAAAATTAGTCTTTGTCTTGGATGCTTTCCCTTACTATCAACCCATAAACTATTCGAAATAAAATTGTTTCAAAATGCTTCTAGTCTTGCTTACTTTAGTTTAGTGACATTTGTGCAAATCAAAAGCTTACTCTAAGAAAAAAACTACTACGACAAGTTGTCCATATTTTCCAAAAACTGGAAAAATACGGGAAAAAAACCAAGGATATTTTGGAAAATCTATAAAAAAAAACTAGTATGTATTTAACTCTATAGACTTGTAATTGAAGAGTTCTGATGTGCAATTACAGAGTACAGGTTTCAAAACTCAACGAAAATGTTTTTTTTTAATTTGTTCCTACAGTATTGAAACAAGAGCATATAAATATAAATGAGCTATATTGGTCCATAAAAATTGTCGATATCTCCTGTTGCAGCATATTTAAGTTGGCTTCACTGCTTTTCTGTCTATAGCTATCACTTCTCTAGACCTTTGAAGAGTATTTTTTTTCTGTAGACTCTCTTGTGATTTTTGTAACTTGAAAATTCTCTGGATCATTCTAACTAGAGAGGCCTTTTAGGTGGAATACATTGGTTCTAAGATCTACCGCTTCGAATTTTGTTGACATTACAAAAACAGATATTATTCAATTAAAACTATTCACTCTAAAGACAATATCCTAAGTATTTTTATCGTCAAAAACCTAATTGAAGAGAACCTCTTCCACGAAAATTTCCTGAAACACTTGTTTTCTATACAGCATTATATCTTATTTTCAGCGAGATCAAATCTTTTCGAATGGTAAAAGAATACAATGCCGAAGAGTTTTCTTTGCTACGGTAGAATTTACAAAATGTATTGACAATTCTTGCTTTAGACTCTTACTGAGATGAATGGTGTTACAAGAATTCATATCGGCTATCTATTTCATACAGAACTTCCTACACTTTTGGTCGACAGGAAAATAATTACTATGATATGAAGATAATATTCCACAAGCTTAGTTGCACTATTTAAGGATAGCAAAGTTCGCTGGATATTGATAATGAAAAAGGTCTTCTGAATGGAATGCAATTTCAAAAGACTTGCGTTTTCTTAATGTATTCTTTCGAAATCTTCTATATTGATGGGCATAATAATAGTGTAATAAATCGACGTTGTTATATGTAAAAAGAATGAAAGCATTATGTTGCTTATGTAGGCATCGAAAAAATATGTTTGTTTTGTGGGCATTCATCCGTATAGGTAAAATAGTATATGCTCATATATATTTATCTCTTTTGTTTCATACCTATATTGCCGTTTTTCACTTGTTCTCTTACTCATACATCGCTCAAGCAGCTGAGTCAACTGAAAGAGAGTGAGTAAATCGAAGATTAAAAAAAGTATGCACTATATCATGTCTTTACTTGGTTTTTTCCCACCATTGTACAGGATGGATAAAATATTAAAGCTTCACAAGCAATAATATGCTGCTTTAATACTGTTGATTCTGATAGAACCAAGCGTCAAACATCCATTTTACATATGAAAGAAAACAATCGTTTTTTATACTACTCATGTTAAAATAAATTTAACAAGAAAATCAACATGTAGATGACTTTCATCGATTTTGAAGCACAGATATTCGATGAAAATTCAAGAAATGTGATTTTTCAGATTAAATGGAAGAGTATAATAGATTATTTCACACATTTAAATCGAAATCACTAATTTTATTGAATAAAATCAATGAATAGATAATATAATCGTTTAGATACGATTTTTTTCTTAATCAATTAAAATCAATTTTCATTAGTAGTTGATGATTTTTTCTTGATTAAAATCCATTGATACTGACTCTAATCCACCAGAATTGATTTAGTTCTCTCATCGATAATAATCATTCGTCTAAAAATCGTCTATAACCAATGGAAGACCATTTTAATCCATAGGAAGCGATTAGTCTTTCAGAAACAGTATAATTTTCTTTTTTTGTCATGTCCTTTTTTACCAAAATTTTTGATCAATTCCATTGAAAAATAAGTATGTTTGAGATAAAGTGAAAAATGTTTTTTGTTTTTTCTACGTTTATGATTTGTCGATCGCCTATCTCAAATTTCTCTGTCTTAACTCATCCTATATATTCAATTTTTTTTGTTTGAAAAAGCATTTACAGATACAGAGCATGATAGAGTTCTTTTTCTAAACTGAGATTTGTTTCTATTATTTCAAAAAGCGCTTCAATGATCAGAGTGTCACTTTTAGTGTTTTTTGAATCTGTGAACTTGTGATCCCTTTTTTATGCTTAAAAAGTAAGTTACAAAAAAAACTTTCATCATGCACTATATCCTGACATGCTCTGTCAAACGAAGTAGTATAGAGGACTGGGAATTTCATCAAAGCCTCTTCAATAAAGGTCCAATATATTCTGAAAATTTCATATAATTTGAACGTGCCTGGGCTGAGATCAGTTTTTGATTAGTAAAATTTCCTAGATTATTTGACTAGATTTTTATTTATATGTGTAATTTAATTAATACTTAGATTGAACTATGCATTTAAAATACTCTTCAATGATCAAAAATTGAATAGTTTAAATCAAAATGTTCACTATAACATTTACGTTATTGATTGTTTTCTCTGTGTATTAAAATAAAATATTGCTAATATTTCTCTCAAAAAGGAAATTGCTGTACAATATGTTTATTGAGAAAGCTGAGCTCAAGCAATTAGTCTTCGTTCAGAACGAATTTTAGCTCAAGTTAATGGGTAATATGTACTTGATCTAAGACATGATAAATGATAAAAACTTGTTTATGCTAAACATAGAAATTTACTTGTAATTGAAATAAGAATTTAAATGAAATTAAATCTTTTATTTTAGAAATTCTTCAAAAAATATGTAGATTTTAAGAAAGCATGTTTAAATTGAACTTAAATAGAATCATAATCTCACCAAGAAACTTTTCGAAGTAAGAAGTCGTTGTTAGATTCGGACTCTGTGCATCAGATTGGCCCCCAATGAGCTACGAAAAATCACCTCCAAAGAGTAAATATTCTTAGACTTCACCTCCAGAGTTATAGCCATTTGATTTGAATTACGACTTTTCAAGTTTGGTAGTTAGTTGAGAATTGAATATTAGAATGTCAAAATAAGGTTTTGTCGACATATAGATCTAATTATATCTAAAAAATGCCGAAAATTTCAGTTAAAAAAAGTGTTTCCTATATGAAATATTCTAATTCTAACAACAAGTAATATACTAAGAAAGATAGGAACATCTCATGAAGGAAATATTCTATACTTAACGTGGGAAAAGCCAAAATTTCAGGCAAGTAGCTATAACTCTAGAAAGAATATCTAAAAGTACTTTTCAAAATCATCTATCATATCGAATGGTTCTCTTGTCATTTATATATTTTTTTGAATAATACTATCTTGAAGATGATACTGATGGATATAATTGTATTGACTGTAAAAAAAATGCTTTTATCACCATCGTTCCATCATTCAATCTGAAAAATCTCAATAAATAATATTCTTAGTTATGTTAATACTGGTTCATCATCAACAAGTCATAAATATTCTATAAAATATTATTATCAAAAAATCTGATACTCGTTAACATAATTTTCTCAAGATTATACAATAGCTATAATATCAGATTCAATGATTAATCATCTTGAAAAATTTTTTCTAGTGTAAACTATCAACTTTTATCGAAATTTTTAACACATACAAATCTTCGAATGTTATCATCGTAAATAAAAATAATACTGTTTTTTTTTTTATTAAAATATATGTATTTATTTTTAATAGAAGGTATTAATATTATTGATTTTCAATCATCGTTATCATTTAATCATCAAAACATTATATATATTCTCTTCAATTGATTATTTTACTTATTTGGATATTGATCATAATAATGAAAATCAAAATGAATTAGTTAAAAAAGGTTGCGGATGTGAATTGAATGCGATAGTGTTTTGATGCACACTCACACCCCATCTTTACTGCTACTTCCGCTGGTTGAATAGTTTACTTTACAATTCTTCTTCTTTTCCTAAATCTTTTCATTTTTTTTCTATAAGTGAATATAAACTTCCCGTATTGTTTTTACAATTAAGTCACTGGAATTATATTCATTAGTTACCTTTAACCTATGAAAAAATCTAACGCAAGAAAAATAAAAAATGTGAATCGTACTTTCAAGACTCAATATGATTTCTATCATCATGTGATAAATCATACATTTCGATGAGAAATGATCCATTCTCTATCTATATGTCAAAGAATTTTGTAAACTAAGTATAAGCCAGAAAATTTTCTTCGAGTAGCATAACAGTAGTGTCCTAATTATGACTAAAACGCTTGCGGTAAAAATGATTAAAATCTATCTTATGGTGTACTAATAAGATGTGCAAAAAAAACCATAATCTTCTCAGCAACCACGTTGTAATGCTGGATTTTTGTGATAGTGAGCCATCAATTGGAATTAACCTTGTAATTAAATTGCAGAGTGCTAGAAGAAAAAAAGTTGGGATCGGATAGCGCGAGCAGTTTTTATGTTACTCACAGAGTTTGATGGCATCTAGTTGACCCTTGAAAGCCCAGTTGAAATTGTTCTTGTGGTTGCCGTCTAAGTTGCGCGTATGTTTTGAAACTTTAAGAAAAGTGACTATTTTTCTAGAAGTAACTGACAAGCGAAGCGCCGACCCCAGTAGACAATAAGGTGAATAAAAGTATACTTTTTGGACAGGTTTGATGTGGTGTAATTACACAGGCTCGAAAAAAAAACGAACATTTACGTGTTCGGTTGTCAGATACGAGCATATGTATATTGCACGTGTTTGTTTAGGTCTTGCACAACATTCTCATTTCTGTTCTTTTCTATAATTGCAATGCATACCGTTAAAATAATGGACAACTTAGATTGTGAACCATCACTAGATGTTATTCGAAATTTTACTCATGGTACAGCATTTGTTTGCTGGCAGGGATGAATATGGATATGGTAGACTCATGGCCACACTCAGACTATTATATTTCAATCGGTTTTATTCAGTCAGCATAGTTTATGTCTTTAGGAGATGCTTAAAAAGATACAATAAGTTTCACGTTGTGTCCCTGTTACACTTCGTGTTCTTCTAACTATGTTCAATCTTAATATATCTGTTCCTATATCGTGCTTTTTTAATTTCTTTATGATAATGCAATTTTCACAGTTTCCAATGCTTGCTCGCGTCGAGACAACAATAAAATAGTTTCAACAGTTCTAAAAATATTCGACGATGAAACATAAGATACGAAGCATCACTTTACACTCAACTGATGATGAGTTTCTTGATAATATCGAAATAATCATGAACAAAAGAAAAACAACTCTTTGAAATTTTTGGTAAGCGTACAAATATTAGAAAAATGACAGGAAAAATTATAACGATAGCTATCTTTTCATAGGCAGACATGATAATGACCAAAATGGCATTTTTTTCACACCTTCTTGATTTTGTAATACTCAGAGTTACATAAACTTGCACTATCTTAAGGCTTTCCTGTCAACAATTTCGATTTTTGAGCTTTCTACATGGTCAAATGACCTACGTTTGCTACATTCAGAATCACCATTATTCATAGTCTTTAGGATGGTTTCGAGAGGTTTTCTGATGTTTTTCCACAATTTTCAAGAGGTTTTGTGAAAGACTTACAAGCAGAAAATGTTTGTTAAATTTTAGTTAATGAAATCCTACGACTTCATAAACAGGCTTCTGACTTGAAGAATATATCCCGCATACTCTAGGAAGTGTGTTTCATGCATCCCCTCAATGTAATCCCTCGTGAATTGCTCTAGAATGGAAAAACCTAGGTTCTTCAAAGTTCAACTTTGATTGTTGTTTTTCTCAAAAGGAGTTTTTGTTTGTTTCTGCGTCCCAGATTTCTTAGCTATTCTGTATGCCAGAAAACTGGGGAAGGTTTTAAATTGAAGAGAAAATGATGCTCAACATCTTATCAAAGCCGAACTTTTTATTTTTGACCTAGTTTTTGAGAAAAATAGAAGCTTTTTCATAGAAGTACCTTCATTTTTTTGAACTTCTCAAGAAAAACTGCTACGAAAAATTGATAAAGAACAATTTAGAAAATCGGCGTTTCTTAAGTATTAGCGACGTGTGTTAGCTATATCTTGACGCAAATTCGAGATGTGTATCACTCAATTTGGAGGAAAAATCGACCTACTGTTGGGTCCTTGAAATAGAGATAGCTATTGAAGAACTCGATATTTTGGACGTAAATTTTACTCTGAATGAAAAGACTTAACACTTCTTTTGGCGACTAATGACACTTTTTTAACGGTTTGATTGGTTGAGTTTGGGTGAAATGAAGGCACACATCCACACCCTTATCAACTATCAACCGTTTCTCACCTTTTTAATAAATTGCTTGATAAACGTTTATTTATAGACAACCATATCAATCGAGTAAATTTTATAAGTCAACTCTAGTGAAGTGTAATCCATCAATAAACAACAATCTCACAATTCTCATTACATTTTAGGAATAAACATGTTTTTTTCGTATTTTTCTTTAGCGACTTTCAAGACACGACCACGAACAATCAATACAAAATTTATGTTTAAGAAATATCTAGATGTGGACAGAACAGATAATTGATATTATCTTGATAGTTGAAATCAACGAATAGCCTATCAATACAGATTTGATAGATAGCTTCTGTGATACTGTTCATCATATTCAAATAAAAAATAAAGAGATAAACTCATTGTTAAGTTTTAAAAGTTTTATGTAATATGATAGCACAAAAAAAAATCGAAGACTTCCGCATAGATAAAAACAAGAGAATGACAAGGAAGACATAAAGCGACATTCAACATGAAAGAAATAAAGCAACCGAAAACAAAAAATAATACTTTGTTCAAAATATATCACGTAACATTCAAAAGAACACATCGAACTAACAAGAAAGATGATTCAGGATTCCATTTGATAAAATTTGTAGACTTTTCAACGTAAAAAGATTATTTCAAAAAGTTGAAACTAACTTGTTTCTACTTAGTTCGATACATACTATCAAATGGTACATGTTTTATTGATAAAACTGCAGCGTAATCTTTTTTAACTATTTTTCAGCACCTTACATGACAAGAATAATGCAAGCATTCATATCTAGCAACGAGGATAGAGAGTAGAGAAAAAAAAAGCATTTGATCAGCACTCATCCATCTGATAACCATTCGTCGATACTTAGAAATGTTTTGCAACTGCATTAACTTAGATCAATGTTACTAGGCACATCAAAATAGGCAACTTCTCCTTTTTCCAACATAAGAATACGATCACTGTTTGCTATCGTGTTCAATCGATGTGCAATCGTCAATATAGTACGATCACCAAACTCATCTGCAATAACATTTTGAATCATACTGTCAGTTGCATGATCAACACGGGCTGTTGCTTCATCGATAAGCAAGATATGGCTTCTCTTGAGGATAGCTCGTGCTACACAGATCAGTTGGCGTTCTCCAGCTACTATTTGACTAAGTCCATCGGGATGCTTAGAAACCAATTGTTTGAGTTCAACAGCTTCAAATGCCCTTAAACATTCTTCATCAGAATGTTCTGTGAACGGATCAAGATTATATCGAAGCGTTCCACAGAATAATATTGGTACTTGTGGAATAACGCTTAAATAAGAACGAAGTTGATTAAGCGAAACACACCCAATATCAATGCCATCAATGACAATACTACCCGTAGTTGACGATTGATCAACAAGTCGAAAGAGAGCCTGAAGAAGTGATGATTTTCCGGCACCTAAACAAAAAAGACTACGATCGATGAACGAATATTGCGAATTAATGTCTAAATCAATTTTAAAATTCTAATTTGGGAAGCTTTTCAAATAGGCTTCTCAAAAAAGAACCTTACACTTTATGAAAATTTCAAAGAGTACCTTCGTGTGAATTGATCTCTACAATAGATTAATATTCATAAAGCACACTTTTTATTGCTTGAAGTCCAGAAAACTATAAATGCTCATGATAATATCATTTTCGAATTATGTAAAAATGATAACGAATGAGCTTTTTTCCTTCACTTACTCTCTTATTATATTTGCACACTTCAGTCACTTTTCAACTATTTAAGCTTAGTTTTAAATTCCTGCGAGTCTCAAGCTTCATTCACAATTGATACCTTGATTAGTTTTTCAGAAAAACTGAAGTCTTGATTTACGCACTGAAACCTTGTATCTTTGTTCATCTCGTTTTTCATTTTTATAAATGAAAATACGCCTTGCGTTTGTCTAGGCAAGTAATGCATCGATCCGTTCAACTTCACTTAACTCATCCCAGAAGTTCTTCAAATTAGAGACTACAATATAAAGAAATGCGATTTGCGATATTATATGTCATAGCAGTTATTGGTCGAATCATTATTGAAACGAACGGATGCCTAGCCTTAGGAGTATGTAGTCATGCCTCGATAATAAGTAGTCATATCTCCCGTGAATAGGGAGATATTGTCTCAACAATATTCCAAACTTTATTACTGAATGCCTCAATAGCGGCTTATCACATTAGGAAAAATCTTAAAAGAAGGGTGTGGGTGTGGGTGAGGGTGTGGGTGTGGGGTGGGGTCTGGGTGTGGATGTGGGATGGGGTCTGGGTGTAAGTGTGGGCTAAGAAAAGAACAACACCCACACCCCACACACCCACATCACGCACGCCACACCCACGCCCACACCCACCACCCACCCACACCCCACCCACACCCACACCCACACCCACCCCCACACCCATCCCACACCCACACCCATCCCACACCCACACCCACACCCCACATTGAGAAGTAAACTACGAGTCGACATGCGAAGGGTATTACAGTTAGATTTCTCAAATTCTATTTTGAGCGTAGCTTTTGAAAGATCGACTGACGATCAGTTGAACGTAAGAAGCGAAATCAAATCATCATAAAAGTATTTATGAAATTTGAAACTAAATCGAACAAGTAATGATTGTTTTGATGAGTTCGCTACATGGAAGGGAAGAAAGTAATTCACGAGAAACGAATATTGTGATTAATGAAAATCTTTCTGTTCGGTTATAATTGATGATAATGAAAATCTTGAATCAGATTATTTAGTTAAATAATGGAAATCTTAATCGATTATAATCCATCTTTGGAGCTCTATGTTTTTGCTCCAAAATCGAAATTATGAACGATTAAAATCACTTTTTCAATCAACATCAATCGATTAATACTGCTTTCTAATTGGTTAGAGTTGATTATCAATCGGATTATAATCGATTATGACCACAGTATTTTGTGATTTTAATCCTAAATTTTTTCACTGGGTGAATAATGTAAGCAAGTTTATGCTACATTGAAATAATAGATAAAAATGTAGCCCGACATTTAGTAAAATAAGTTGCAGATAAAATAGTTTTTGCGATTTTGCTAGTACAAGATTGAAAAGTAGATAAAATAGGTTTTCCTCAAAATTTAATTTATGATTTATTGATCAAGTGGGTATATAATAGTATTCGAGTTTTTAGAGTTCATTCGTTGAAAGCAATTCGGAACAAAATAAAGCAAATTAGTAAATTATATAGCATCTGAGAACGTCTTAAAAACGCAATTCATTTACTTTAGCAAACTATGAATTGAATATAAAATAGCTATTGTACTGCCCATATTCCGAAAAAAAGAATCACTAATCCATATGACATAACTGGCGTTCAAAATGTTTGAATAACCTATCTTATGATTTTTTCAATGGTGAAAAATAAATCTCAATTCGATTCCTAATTGGAAGAAAAGTCAGAGCTAATATATACATGAATGGTGCAGAAAAATAATGAAAAATATGGTTTTCAAGATAGTAGTCGAATATCTTGTGTGGCTTGGATGGATACCGTGTGCTACTTTGATTTCAATCATTTAATATTCATTTGATAGCTCTTTCTTTGCTTTATCCAAAACCATAAAAACATTTCTGGGATCGTTCGAATTAGCATAGAAATATAGCTTGCAATGGAAAAGAGAACAAGACAAAAATGCGTAAAAAGCAGTAGGGTTGATCTAGTTTTGCGATTGTTGTACCTACAAAATGAAGAGTGAAGAGAAGATGACATATGCAGTTTTGTAGAGCGAAATTCGCTCTATCATATGGTATATTACTCGAAAAGATTGTGAGAACTCACTGTGGAAAAAATGACCAAATACTGACTTACCAAATTTTTCAAAAAAAAACATTTTTTTTCCAAACCTGTTGAGGGTGCTTGCAGTTTGTACTTCATAACTTTTTATCGGTAAGTCAGAATGAGCTCAAATTTTGGATTTGTAGGTTTCTCACTTTGCTCTTTCATTTCCAATCATAAAATATAGGGGTCAAATTTTTCGAGAGTATGGCTCTATTGAAAAATGTTCGATTTTCTCGTGGACCGTCTCTTAAGTGTTTTTGAGGATATATGATGTAATTTATTTAAAACATTGGATTTTCACTAATAGGTGGTATTCAATAGTCGAAGTTTAAAGTGCCCTAAAAATAACACCAGATATATCTGTTCGAATTTTTCTTGATGCGAGTTTTTAGTTGATAAAAACAAATTGGGTATGTAGGTGTGGGTCAAGGGTTCTAATGGGCTGGGCTGGGCCTAAGAAAGTCAGCCCATGGGCTATCGAACTTTAACCCGGCCCACCCATGGTTTTCTTCCCAAAAATCGGCCCAGGCCATGGGCGCCCATGGGCCACATATGTTATTAAAATTGTTCGCATAGATAGTTTAGTTTGTCATATTGAAAAATATATAATAGACCTTGCTATTCTTTTATTTCATATATTAAATTTCAAAACTTATTTTTCCAATTAATAATAAAAAAGAAGTTATGTCAATAAAAATAACAGAAAATAAATAAAAAGAAACACTGATTTCTTTATACCTACATATAATTAATACAAAAACAAATGAAGATATCAATAGCAGCATCATAAATACGCAGTTTATATTACAAGTGAAAAATATCAATAAATAAATATAATATACAAAAAGAACCTAAGCCGATATAAAATAACATATTAAGGCCCCCTCAGAAACGAACTTTGCTATTTTTCATCCGATTTCAACCAAAATTCCAGAGAATGTTAGTCTTGACTAGACTAGCTTATGGTTAAAATATTTCTCCCAAATCCCAAAGACATGCACAAGTTCTAGTCAATTCATTACCCTTTACGCGGGCAAGGATTTCACAATAAGGATACGAGCTAACAAGTTCGGACGATTTTCAAGTTGTAGAGTATCCTTAGGGCTAGAACATAACAGGCGCCGATTTTTGAATTTCCCTTTATTTGATTTTTAAAAACGTTTTTCGAAAAATATTCAAAGTCGAAGTACTAATAGAAATGATATATCTAAGTTTTTTTATTTTTAGCAACAGAGAAATTTAAAAATCCGAGCCTTTAAAGTCCTAGGTCTACATGTCTCCTATATAATAAAAAGAATTATCACTTCTATGTCGAGTCGTTATGGAGAAAAACCAGCCCGCG
>CAJNOP010000133.1:99330-126782 GCA_905250075.1 Rotaria sp. Silwood1 | reverse complement strand
ACTGGGTACCAGTCCGACTGGGTACCAGTCATGACTGGGTACCAGTCCGACTGGGTACCAGTCATGACTGGGTACCAGTCCGACTGGGTACCAGTCATGACTGGGTACCAGTCCGACTGGGTACCAGTCATGACTGGGTATCCAGTCGGACTGGTGCATATCTTTTTCCTATGTTTGAAATCTTTATGATGGCGATGTGCAGATTTTTATTGCAATCTAAAAAGATTGATTTTACTTCATTGGTTGAAACATTTTTTGTCATTTTCTAGTCTTATGAATGAGTGAATGACCATTCCATAAAGATTTTATGCCTCATTGGAACAGCGTGAATCTTCACATAATATGTCAAATCAATAATACAGAAGAAAGTGTATAATGTAAGATTTTTATTTATCCAGAATGCTATTAACACCTTCGATTTCTCTCTTTGAAAAAACATTCTTGTCAAAATTTCATCGTTTCTACATTGGTGTAGATAGACTTTCTAATGGAATTCATTCATCAAAAATGGAACGTGCTTTTGATTATTGTCAGTAGTGACACGAACCATTCCTTGAATGAGTAGGCAGCATCTTATTTATTGAACTTTAAATTCTTAGACAACACTAGAAAAAACGAGCGTCAATGATAGTTGCACAACTAGTTTGATTGCAAGAACTATCGCTTCAATAAAAGGTCTGTATCATAGAAACTTGAATAATGATTTAGGTCAGCCCAAGGATAATAGGCGAGATCAACGAAGAAAAAGTTCTAATTTTGTTAAGAATAATGATAAATGTAGCAGTTTGATCACGGCAATTTTTCCCGTACAATTTTATCGCAATGAAATAAAGAATGTATTCAAGTGGAAGCCTTCCCGCACGCATGAATCAGTCGTAGTGATAGAATCATGGAAATCAGGTAGAATGAGTCAGAGTCAGTTGGAACCACTGGAATCTATTCAGACTTTTCAGTGATTACGACCAGCTTTATTAACTGCAAGCAATTCCATTAATTACAAGAAATTGTATTAAATCTTCCTGATTTCAACAGTTCTATCGCTACAGAATCTGCTTTTTTCTCTTGTTTCAATCTCTAAAAGATAAAGAGAGCTGTCACCACAGTACACAGCACACATTGTACAGACTATTGTGAGTGTTGTACACCGTCATATAGTCAACAAATACGTATTGTAATTCATACTTTTCTTTCCATGAATGTATTAAAGAAGGTCTACGAAGTAAATTTGCTAGAGAAGAATAGTTTTTCATAATGGTGTGTTGTGGTTTTGCTTGAAAAATAGGTAGATATCCTAGTGTGACTTCATCGCGCGACCAAAGATGATACATTGGAGTGACACGTAAGTCCGTGTGCATTTATCATATAAAATTGAGACGATTTCGATGATAACGACATGAAACGTTGCGCATTGAAATTTTCTTTATTATTAAAGTGAAAAAAGCTGAAAATCGAATACGTTTCAATAGAAAATTCACTGTCGTGTTGGTTCCACAAAGAATAAAAACTGAAGTAATACATAATTCAAAATGGACGTTTCTTATTTACATATCATGCCAAAGTCCTCTTTGCAGAAAACTTGAACAAATTGACTCTGAGGAAATCTTCCTATAAATTCAAATCAAGATTTCTGCAAATAACTATTATCGGAATTCTAAAAGAAGGCCACCGGCAGAAAGCTTATGACTTTTGAACGAAGTTAGCTAGAGCCCTGCGGTTTTCACCAATAGAAAGGGGAGACAAAGGGCACCTTTTTCTCCAATATTGTATAGGACAAAATCATTTAAAAATCAGTCATTTCTACAAAACATTAAAAAAAACTGCATGAAAACAATCTGTCATTCCAATGAAATTTTGAATCTAACATCTGATGTAGATAGAGGAGTTTCAGACGTATAGTTCAAGATAAAATTTGAATTATTATCTTTCCATCTCCTAATGTTGAACAAATAAACTTGTCTATTCAATCGCACGAAAACTATTAGGGGGCTACACGCTCAGCTCAAGCTCACAAAAAAATGAGCTGTATAAAAAGCTCACTGAGATGAACTGAACTGCTGGAACAGTTCATCTGAGCGAACTGAGCTTTCTCAAACGGTTCGTTTCAAATGAGCTGAACTGTTCGAAAAGCTCATTTGAGCGAGCTGAACTGTTCGAATAGCTCATTTGAGCGAGCTGAACTGTTCGAAAAGCTCATTTGAGCGAGCCGAACTTTTTTGGGCAGCTCATTTCATATGAGCTGAACTGTTCGAGCAGCTCATTTGAGCGAACCGAACTTTTGAAACAGCTCAGTTCATATGAGCTGAACTGCCCGAAGAGCTCATTTGAGTGAACCGAACTTTTTGTAGAGGTACCCTTAGGTCCTCAAGGGCTGCTATAGGATGGTACTCTAGGTCCTCAAGGGCTACTATAGGAGGTTACTCTTAGGTCCTCAAGGGCTACTATAGGATGGAACCCTTAGGTCCTGAAGGTCTACTATAGGAGAGTACCCTCAGATCCTGAAGGGCTAATATAGGAGGGTACTCTTAGATCCTGAAGGGCTACTATAGGAGGGTACTCTTAGGTCCTCAAGGACTACTATTGGAGGGTATCCTTAGGTGCTCAACGGCTACTATAAGGGAGCATCTAAAGGTCATCAAGGGCTACTTTAGGGGGGTACCCTTAGGTACTCACGCGCTGCTATAAGGCGGTACCCTTAGGTTCTGAAGGACTACTATAGAAGGGTACCATAAGTTCCTCAAGGGCAACTATAGGGAGTACCCTTAGGCCCTGAGAGGCTACTATTTATAGGGAGCGTTCGGTCCTCAAGTGCTATTAGTGGGGGTTTCTCCTTAGTTCCGAACTTTTACTACTGGATGATACCAATGGGTGCTTATGTTCCAATCTTAGGTATACTCGCATCACCTTCAGACCACCGCTAAGGGAATACTTTACGTCCTTGTATACTATTGCGCAAAACGCTTCTTCCCGAAATCGGGACTATTCCATTCCCTAAGATGATGAACTGCTACTAAATGGGAACAGGAAGTGCTACCAGCTCGTGCAGTACGGCGTCGAGAAAAGGCAGTGTGCGATCACATTTTACTGACGCTTTCTGGATACACTTGGTCTGTTAGTAGAAGGAAAGTACATGGGCATCTTCGACCGCTGCTTCGATTACCCACGATTCTCTGCCGATTGATGGGGATATGTATGAGTGCTCGCCCATCCAAACAGTGGGAAACACCAATTCGCTATTTCATTGGCCCAAAAAACAGACTAATCAGTTTTTAGTGAGACTTTCTTCCCTTATTCTAAGCACAACACATCGGTATGTTCTAGCCGGTTAAAGGTTATCAATGATGCTCTACCGATGAACTGGTATATGTATGGGTCCCCATTCATACCAACACTGAGAAACAGAAAGTCTTCAATGGATGAATCGGATTTAAGGGAGCTTTTCTTCGTTATTTTAACGACTAGTGATAGTCGTGTTGGGGCCGATCAAAGGTTACCAAGGATGCTCTATCGATTGATGGGTACATGTATGGGTCCTAACACATCCCAACACTTAGAAATAGAAATCTCGAAATCCAATAATCAGATTTCAGGGCAACTTTTCTCTCTTATTGTAATGGCAAATGATCGGTATGATCGGGTGTGTCATAGGTTATCGATAATGCTCTATCGATTGATCGGTATATGTATGGGTCTCCTCCCATCCCAACATAGAGAAAGAAAAATCCTCAAATGGACCAAACAGATTTCTAAAGAGCTTTCCTCCGTTATTGTAAGGGCACGTGATTGGCATGTTCGGACCGATGAAGGCTTATCAAGGATGCTCTAACGATTGATGGGTATAAGTGTAGGTGTCCACCTATCCCAACCCTGAGAAATTGAACTCCTCAAATGAAGCAATAAAGATTTCAGGCGATCTTTTCTCTCGTACTGTAAGGGAAAGCGATGAGCATCTTCGAGCAAGTCAAAGGTTATCGATAATGCTCCATCGATTGATGGGTATATGTATGGACCCCCACCCATCTCAAAACTGAGCCATAGAAACTCGCCATTTAATTGGTTCAGGATGTAGAGTAATCGCATTTCAGCAGGGGCTTTCACTCGTAGTGTAAGGGCAAAACATCGGTGGGCTCGGACCGATCATAAGGTTGAGGATCAAAGGTACTCCCTATAGTAGCGCTTGAGCACCTACGGGTACCCCGTATAGCAGCCCTTGAGGACCTAAGAGGACCCCACGATAGTAGCCCTTGAGAATGTAAAGATATCCGGCATGGTAGTCCTTGAGGATCCAAGGATACCGCCCTCGAGCGGTACTTAAGGACCTCTGGGTATCTCCCTATAGTAGCCCTTGAGGACCTATCGGAACCCTCTATGGTAGCCCTTGAGGACCTAAGAGTATCCCCCATAGTAGCCCTTAAGGACCTAAGGGCACCACCTATATTGGCCCTTGAGGACCTAAGGGTATCCCTACAACAAGTTCGGTTCGCTCAAATGAGCTGTTCGAACAGTTCAGCTCATCTGAAACGAACCGTTTGAGAAAGCTCAGTTCGCTAAAATGAACTGTTCGAGTAGTTCTTCGCTCTTTTGAACGGAGTTTGTGAGCTGAGCGTGTGTACCCCTAAAAACTATAGAGTTCTTTTAATTTTTAAGCATAGTTTCTTAGTTTCCGTCAAAATTTCATCTGAATGACAGACGGTTTTTTTTATACATTTTTTCGATGTTTTGTAGAAATGACTGATTTTTTAAATGATTTCGTTGTATACAATGTTGGAGAAAAAGGCGCCTCTTGTCTCCCCTTTCGAATGGTGAAAATCGCAGGGCTCTAGCTATCTTCATTCAAAAGTTATAAGCATTTTGCCTGATGGCCTCTTTTTAAAATTTTGACAATAGTGTCAATTACTTTGGATATTGAAAGTCTACAACTGATTTCAACCTTTATATACTTGTGTTGCATGATGAAATTCATCTTTGCTTTTAAAACTATGAGTACATTTCCTGCTATGCACTATATCGTCAATGCCGCCTGTGCACCGACTGCTGGCTTATCAGCCATTAATCTCCGATCATTGACAAATGAGTCGCTCATTATCGGTGCGCAGACAGATCACCCATCGGTTTATTGGCATATGAGCTACGTGTCCACTACTCATATAAACACTAGTTACTACTCCACCGATTGCCAGTCCATCAACGCTATGGGAAGACTAGCCATGATGCTACTAAGCACTTGAAGAATATACGACGACGATCTGTGTGGATATGCATGTAGAGACGTTTCAGACCAGACACTTGCACCCGCCTACAACCATACCGTATATATACTTTCTGGATACATCATCAATCTGATAGTGATCATTGAGTGCGAGCTGACGAGAGTTCGTAGATGCTTGCCGTTTATTTCGTTATTAATGTTATGCTTTGCTTGAGGGCTTACAGATATTTAGACGTAAAATATGAAAAGCTTCTCTTGCGTCATGTCTTCGTTTTATTATTGATGCAATGAAAATTGAGTCTCATGGAAAGAGGAATTTATGATGCCCTCTATTTGTTCGAAGTTTTCTGAAGGTTAACATCTCTTGAGTATCACTTTTCAATCTAAAAAATCCATGAAAGTGTTACTAATTCGACACATAAATAGTCTAGAACAAGGAATCTGACTGGTGTGGATGTCTCTGAATGCGTCTGAGTGAGGAGAAGGCATGCGTCACGTTTACACTACATGCTTACAGTTAGACTATATCAAGATACTTAACAGTTTGTCACTAAATTTTAGAAAAGGAATCAAATAATGAAATGGTAATTTTGCAAGTAAAACATATCAGTTCGAAGCATTTTTGGCTTTTTAAATCCTACTAAAACCTATATTTAATCAATCAAAAGTGCGAAAAAAAATTTTTGATCGAGTTTTTTTCTTATTAAAATCGATCAAATGAAAACTATTTTAATGTGATTTCAATTCCATTTTGGACTTTCTTTTCATGAATTTGGATCAATTATTTGATTTTTCATCGTTTTAAAATTCTAACGACTATAAGACATGTTATTCTGTTGTTTTATCTTAGAAGGGTGTGGTGAATGCCACGTATCTACGTATTTTATGCGCTCAACCCCATCCACACCCGAATTTCAGCTCAAAATCGCCTCATTTTCTAATCCTGGAGAAATGTATCCTAACAATGGAGATGTTTGTGTTGATAATCAAAAGATAGTACATATTCGGGTGAAATGAAAGCTCTCACCGCCAAACTAACAAGGTTAAAATATTAGCGGCCCTTGGCTTGTCTAGAGGGAGATATTTCGAATTTAAGTTTAAGTATAAAAATGAATCAGGAAAGGTTTTCTCCACTATTATAAGGACAAAATATAGTGCTGTTCGGGGCGATTATGGGGTTTGCAGGGTCTCTCTTTCATATGGCTCGAACAACACTATATTCTGTCCTTATAATAGTAGGGTGAACTTTTCCTGTAGCTCCTGAAAACAGCTTTTTTCTATCAGCCACTAGAAAAATTCACTCCGCTATTATAAGGAAAAAACATAGTGTTGTTCGGGGCGATTATGGGATCTGTAGAGTCCCTCTTTCATATGGCCCGAACAACATCATGTTTTGTCCTTATAATAGCGGAGTGAATTTTTCTAGTGACTGATAAGAAAAGTTGTTTTCATGAGCTACAGGAAAAGTTCACCCTACTATTATAAGGACAGAACATAGTGTTGTTCGGGTCATATGAAAGAGAGACCCTGCAAACCCTATAATCGCCCCGAACAACACTATATTTTGTCCTTATAATAGTGGAGAAAACCTTCCCTGATTCATTTTTATACTTAAACTTAAATTCGAAATATCTCCCTCTAGACAAGCCAAGGGCCGCTAATATTTTAACCTTGTTAGTTTGGCGGTGAGAGCTTTCATTTCACCCGAATATGTACTATCTTTTGATTATCAACACAAACATCTCCATTGTAAGATGAAGAATGTAATAAAATGGTCATATCCCAACAAGTAAGCCATATTAAACCAAAACGTTTTAGAGTTTTTCTAGTCTTACTCAGCGTTATATATGGGCGAAATATCATGTCAGAGGCACAGCTTCACCTTGCAGAGTTCCCTCATGAAACCGAAACCTCACCGGACCACATGAGGTTGAAGTCAAAACTCTACAAGCAGCGGCTGATGGGGAAACCAAACCTTACAGGGGCACTTGAGGAAAATATCAAAGTCCCACTATGAGCAGCTGGCAGTGTTATGAGACAATACTTTAATACTTGAAAAGTTGAAAAAGTACAACAGTTAAACTTCAAGTATTCAATAATTGAGTAGTTGAATACTTGAAATCAACTTTCAATTTCGACACTAATGGAATTTAAATAACATTCTTTTAGAATACATTCATTTACAAAATGTTATTATTGTATATGTTATTACTATGGCAGGTAAATGCAGTGATACAATATCAACTGAATATGTACAACACTGATCATCGTCGTCATCTCGACGGATATTGTCTATTATACTCAGTAAACAATAAAGATTTGAGTCCTGATACTTTGATATATCAGTTAATTCCATATTGTCTTCGACCGAGAGAAGAAAATCTGTTCAATTTCAACTCCACCGTTACATTCGATTCTGATTTTACTTTTTCTACATTACGAGAGAAAAATATCAGCAGTCAACAATTACTCTCTTGGTCAGCTTCGATTGATTTGGCTGAACGCTATCAAGTATTTCTGAATAATATATCTCATTCACTGTCAACATTCAAGAAAGAAGACGTGTTCTACAATTGTTTATGGCCTTGGTTTGGTCCACTTTGCCAGTTTTCATTCGATCCACCAGCCAATATATCATTTGATAGAATAGTTGCTCGCAATTTTCCACCGGAAACAGTAATTGTGCCTGATACTAGAATAACATGTTACAAGCATCTTGATTGTAATACATCATTACCATGTTTGGACTGGCGTGAGATTTGCAATAGTAAAATCGACTGCGTGGATGGATACGACGAATTGAATTGTTGGCAACTCGAAATAAACGAATGTGCTGAGAACGAATACCGATGCCGCAATGGTCAATGCATTCCGGCAGCGTTTTTCCATGATATTTCTTCAAATCCAGATTGCTTAGATAGAACCGATGAGCGTGTAATCCTGGGATCTCATAGAGCCTGTTTTGAAGATCCAAGTTTTCGATGCGAAGAACATACTTGTCGACCAGGACATAGAGAACTGCCTTGTGGGGATGGAGGCTGTTCACTTGAGACAGCTAATTTGTGTAGGAACAAGCGTGATGAAGTGATATTATCCGATGATTTATGTTCAAAAACCATGGAATGCCTTACAAATCACGAGCTATTCTTTGATCAAGCTTGTTTAACACAAGTGTGTCCAAATAGAATTTGTCCAAAAAGCAATTGCCCGTCGCTGTATCAGTTTCCGCCATATCCCCTCCTATTTGGCAATGTACGGTTCATATATGAGCATCAAGATAGGAATGTCGGACCGGGATTGGACAATCTGCCGAGTTATGTATGCTATGATGATCAACGTTTTGTATCACAATGTTTTCCACATACAGTACGTATTAATGATTCAGCTTGTTTTGCGTTTCATAAATTACGACTGTCAATGATAGTTGTGTATAATGAGTTGATTCGTGAAGTTCAAAACCTATTCCGAGCCTGTTTACTTGTACCAAATGAAACACACTATTGCAATCATTCAACAATGTATCAGTGTCAAAATTCAGCAAGATGTATATCAAAACACCGCCTTGTTGACTCTGTTCAGGACTGTCCTTTCAAAGATGACGAAACGTTTAATCAGAGTTGTTCACTGAACGACGTTCATTATCGTTTGACATGTATGGTAGATAAGAACAAAGTATGTTTGGCCCCATTGGCCATTGGCAATATTTATCAGGATTGCACTGATAACAGTGATGAAGATGGTAAGACCAGCTCTCTACATTACCATGAGAACTTCGATTTTGAGAGGATATGCGATAGAAAGGAAGATACCGTATCTAAGTCGATCGATGGACGAGATGAAACGGATGAAAATGAATGCGAATATTGGCCATGTAATAATACATATACTCGATGTGATGGATTATGGTCATGCAAAGATGGAGCTGATGAGGTAAATTGTCCATCATCGACTTGTCCAGAATTTCAACATAGCTGTGTGTTTCTAAACGATACATCAACAGTATCATGTTTACCAATTGCTCGAGCTGGTGACGGTATCGTAGACTGTCTTGGCGAGTTAGATGAACGGCAGTCAATCGGGAAGTTTATTCACGGTAGCTTGGAGACGATCCTAAACGTTTTTTATTGTGGGAACGAATCAAATAAGTATAAACTTTATTTTAATGAACTATGTGACAATCAGATACGGTGTCCATTTGGTGAGGATGAAGCGTTCTGTACAAAGTATGCATCTCCAACAAAGCCTCTCTGTCATCGAGAAGCATCATCTCGAAATAAAGTCGAAAATTAATTTTGTGATATTGTGATAATGAAAGATCGTAGGAAACCCTCTTTGAAACTACGACATATGTCGGTATATCCACCACAATTAACAACTCATGAGACTACCTCAGTTATACTATCATCAACTCATAGGAAAATTCAACGAAGTCAAAGCAATCCAACAAGCAACATACGGTATCCCGATACATGGCGATGTAATCGAGGACTTCCCATTTTGATTCGATTGAATAAAAGCATGAACGTGTCACGATGTCTTTGTCCACCAAGTTACTATGGAGATAAGTGTCAATTTCAAAATCAACGCGTCAGTCTCACAGTTCAAATACGTATGACATCAGATTGGCGCATTCCATTCACTTTCATTCTTAATCTGGTGGACAACGAAAGAAGTATTGAATCGAATGATTATATCGAATATTGGGCCATTCGGGATTGTGACGCGAAATTCGATGTTTATTTAGTCTATTCAGTTCGACCAAAAAATCCATTGAAAAATTATTCAGTAATAATAGATGCATTCAATAAATTAACATTGAAATATCGAGCCAGTTGGATTTTTCCAGTTCGATTTCCATTTTTACCTGTACATCGTCTGGCCATTCGGCTCATAGTTCCACCTTCAACTTTCGGTCCTCACAAAAGTTGTACACCATCCTGTATTCATGGTCAATGTTTTACGTATGTCAATGATCAAAGTTCAACATTTTGTCGATGTGAATCCGGTTGGACAGGTTTTCAATGTAACATTCCGTTTACATGTAATTGTGCATTCGATTCATTATGTGTCGATAGATCTACTTGTGTTTGTCCTATCAATAGATTTGGTCCTCGATGTTATCTTTCACAATCCTCATGTCATTACGAATCCTGCGATAACGATGGTCGATGTGTGTCTAACGATGAACGCCATGCACGTTTACAGCAAAAACAAGCAGTATGTAGTTGTTCTGAAGTGTTTTCAGGAGGTTACTGTGAAATTCGAAACATTCGAATCGATATATCGTTTGATAATAAATTGACTATTCCACAACTAATCACTGTTTATTTTATTACAACTCAGCCTGTCTCAAAAGCGATTCAGATGAGTACGATGAAAAGAATTCCATTCAATCAAGATGAAGTCACGGTCTATAGTTCGCTTCCTTTCAATATTGCTTTTGCACAAATATTCAATGAGTATTATCTTATTGCTCTTCGAGAACAGAACATTTCAGTGAATATTTCGACAAAAATAATACCTTCTAATAGATGTTCATTCATTCGTGAACTATTCAATGAAACTTTTCGTAACTTTTCCTTATTAAGACTTGTCAAATACTATCATGTTCCATGTCGAGAACGATCGAAATTGGTTTGCTTCTACGATAAATATCGTTTTTGTTTGTGTGATCTCAGTAATCAAGCCAATTGTTTCAAATTTGATCCGTATCAAAATTACAGTTGTCGTGGATACAACTTATGTGAAAATGGAGGTCAATGCATTGAAGACAATCAAAAGTGTCCGACATCATTGATTTGTGTCTGTCCAGAATGTTACTATGGATCGAAATGTCAATTTAATACTCATGGATCGATTCTCTCGTTAGATGTTATTTTGGGCAATCAAATTCGATTGAATACTGTGATCCATAATCAACCGACGGTGGTGAAAGTAACTGTTCTATTTACTGTAATTCTGTTTGTGTTGGGTTTTATTAACAGTTTTTTCTCATTGTTGACATTTAAAATGAAACTGACACGTGATGTCGGCTGTGGTAATTATTTATTTTTAATTTCGATTATATCAATGATCACAATGTGTGTACTAGCAATCAAGGTTGCATTTCTTCTTGCATCACAGATCGGTTCACTTACAAATCGTTCGTTTCTCTACATGCAATGCATATCTGTTGACTTTTTTCTTCGACTTGTTCTATCTATTGGTGATTGGCTCAGTGCTTGTGTTAGTATTGAACGCACGATCAATATCTCAAAAGGAGTCAATTTCAATAAAGAAAAGAGCAAACATATTGTTAAATGGATTGTTTTGATAGTGGTCCTATTTACTGGTTGTACACATATTCATGATCCGATTCATCGTCGTCTGATCGATGATGATGAAGAACGTACATGGTGTCTTGCAAGATATTCATCATCTCTACAAAGATTCGATAGAATTGTGAATACTGTTCATCTCACTATTCCGTTCGCTATTAATTTTATTTCGGCATTGATCATTATTGTTCTTGGTGCTCGTATTCGTTCAAAGACTCAGAAAAATAAATCTTATAAGCAACTTTTATTTAAACAATTACAACTACATAAACATCTACTAATTTCACAGTGTTTTCTCCTATTATTGGCTGTACCTCGTTTGATACTTTCGTTTCTATCTGGATGTATGAAATCAATTCGGAATCCTTGGCTTTATGTAATTGGTTACTTTATTTCATTTGTTCCACAAATATTCACCTTTCTTGTGTTTATTCTACCTTCGAAACTTTACATGGAAGAATTACATAAATCGATTGAAAGTTTCTTTAGACATTAAACAAACAATTTTCTGTCAAAAATTTACGCAATGCTTACTAGTGAAACATCGTATATCTATGACTTTTCTTTGACAAATAAAAACTCGAAATTGATCTGAATCATATTATGTGTTTTTTCCATTTTTCGGACTAATCGAAACATTTTTATATTGCAAGTAGGAGTGGTAATTATCGTGACTAAACAGTTACTTTAGTAGGTAACTATTCAGTTAGAATTTACTGATGCTAGCTCAGTTAGCTACACCCTCAACTTGTTGTAGTTGTGGGTATGAAACAACAGATTTTCCATATGAATACCCATGTACACACTCTCACCCGAAAGATAAAGGATAAACAGGTTGTAGCCATGGCAGAAAAGAAAGTTTTGTTTTTCTTCATGGTATACATTGCGTTACAAACATGAATAGAAACATGAATATAATTTTTTTTTGTTTCTTGTCACATGCTTGGCTATCACAAAATATTAAGTAAGAAAAATCTGAAGTAATAATATTATTTCCATTCCAGTAGAGTGAATTGAAGCAGAGGATGTGGGTATGTGGAGGGTGTGGGTGTAGGTGTGAGTGGGTGTGAGTGTGTGGGTGTGGGTGGTGGTGGGTGTGGGTGGTGGTGGGTGTGGGCGGGTGTGGGTAGTGGTGGGTGGAAGTGGGTGGGCGTGAGTAGTAGTGGGTGTGTGTGGGGGGGGGGGTGAATGTGGGTACAGATGTGGATTGCGGTATGACCCACACGCACACCGGCACCCTCCACTGGTAGATAATTATTAGTTTATTATGAATGCAAATCAACAGTTTATTAAAACAAAAAAAGTTAATTAGCTTAGCGGAGAAGTTCATGTAGGCTTATGTATTCATCATGAATTTCGAGTTTAAGGAAAGAATATATAGAAATTTACTCTTAATAAAGCTTACTGGGTTCTAAGACATCGAGGTAATGAGAATTTTTTCTATAAGTGTTTATAATAGGATTTTATCTAAGATTTATGAAGGTATGGTATTTTTTATGCAGTATTATTGGGATGAAAATGAATGATGAAGACAAAATTAGTAAAGAAGTAAATCGATTGTGGGTATTATGAAACGGGACCATATTATCATTGAATTTTTCATCTTCTTTTTTTATAATAACGCGTGTTATATAAATTTATTAGTATGTTTTACATAATAAAGTCCTATAAAAATTGAATATCCTTGATAGATTTTGTGGGAGTGAAGTTTTTACTAACTATTCCATACTATTTTGAACAATACACAAATCTTAACATTGTACAATACTGTGTACATGATGGTATACTAAACTAAAGATTTAATCACGAACACATTGTATTCGCATCATTGAAACATATTCAAAACATTCAGATAAATCTGTCTACAGGCTAAACATTTGTACATGCCTTATATATTTGAAAGCAATTAGTGAACAAAATTAGGGAAGCCTTGAAGAGTGAATTTTAAAATGAATGCAATGCGGCGACACCAGTGTACAGAAAGACTTTAAGCTGCTGTAGATAATTTACTGTAGTGTTTAACACTTATTGCGATCCATTAGAAAACAAAAAATTTGTTTCTTGGAAAGTAGCAAATATTTCGGCTGAGTTCGAAATAATGCTCCAGTGGTTGGTGTTTTATGAAGCAAATCAGTTTAGGACATAAAATGCAGATGAGAAAATTTATCGTATGCAGATTTTGACTCAGAAATCATTTCATTTCAATCACAATAAATTTTCTAAAACTCAACTTTTAATATTTGTGGTATTTTTTTGTGAAAGATAATGAATGTGAGATTTCAGTCAAAATTTTGTGATTTCTCTGTCAAATCAGGTTAAAGAGTCATAGAAAAACGAGTATAGCTTTTCTAGTATGATGGAAGGAGCTGGAAGAGGGGGAGTGAAGTCTATATTTAATGGGTAAATCTTCTTAGTAACCAAGAAAAGTAGGCGATAGTTTCCTTTCTGAAAGCTCGTTAGCAGCTAGAAATAGTGTTGAACGCATTTAAAAACAAAGCTTCTAAATTTTAAACAATTTCTAGACTATTAAGGGTGTGGATGTGGATGTGGGTGTAGGTGTGGGTGGGAGTATGAGTTAATTCAACAAGTATACCCACACCCACACGCAAACCCATCCAGAAAAATTAGCTTAGCATGGTGTATTTCAAAGAATCTCAGGATATATTAGTTGTTTCAATTGTTATAGTACATTTATTCAGGAAAATAGTTGCTTTTCTATGATAAAAGTCTGTGCTGTTGTTATTTCTCATGGGTAGTATCTAGTATAAGATAAGATAATGATGTCACAATGAATCATCTTCATTTTTTCTGTATTTTTGTTCTGGTCATGAATGTGCTATCAAGATGTAAAATTAAGATTTTGTTATATTCTGTAGTTGTAAAATAGGTGATGATCTAGAGTGTATTTCTTGTATTTGAGGATAGTAAACGATAAATTAGGTCTAACGTGAATAATAGTAATATTTGATTTGATCAATGATAGGAATGTGCCCAAAGAAAACAAGTGGGAGATCCTAAGTATAGATTCCTGTACTCCCTCTCAGAACAAATTTCTTACATCGAGATTTTATAATAAACGCTCTAGTACAGTTTTACTGTAGCAATCCACTACTTTTCAAAAATGGGAGGATCCTGACCCCCGATCCCCTCATCCGCACATCCCTGATTCGCGATAGTAAGATTAACGACTCTCATCACCGGCTCATTGTCGTGCGAAAAAGAGGAATGAATTAGCAAAAAAAAAACTAGGACAAAGTTTTCATGTATTGTCCTATCACCCATCGGGACACAAAACGTCAGCAGAACAGGACGCGATTTTGATTTTTATCCTGTCATGCCGCCCGCCAAGACAGAAATTGTCAACAGGACAAAATATGACAGGACGCGATTTTGATTTTGGTCCTGTCCTACCACCCGCTAGGGTAGAGCTGGCTATCATGACAGGGCAGAATAGGACGAAAAATCTTGTCCTGTGCTCATCTCTGGTACCTACCTATGTGAGAGTATACGAAAAACTGTGGATAATGTATCGTTTTGATTTTTGAACGTTTTGCAAAGCGTGAAGATATTGAAAGAAATATTTTTATTTACAGTCTTCGAACAGATATTTGATTAGAAAAAAATATAATTAAAAAAGAAATATTGACAATAATAAAACATTTAAAAAGACAATCAGGAGTAGATAAAAAATCTCAAGTAGTAACATTTGTTCTAGCACATTTTCATTAGAACTTCTACATTATCCGTGCCAATACATACTATAACAATGTCCCTCCATCCATCTTGATTCAAATCAGTAATAGCAACCGAGGAAGGAAGATAGTCATAACCTAATGGATATGATTCTTTTTTTCCAAAGGTCCCATTCCCATATCCATAGAGTAAGAGAATATCATTAGTACCAGAATTTGCAACAACAATATCCATTATATTGTCATTATCAAGATCAGCAATGGCGACTGAATATGGTCGAGAACGATCACCAGTTAAATATGTCTCTCCAGTAGCAAAAGTTCCGTTACCAAAACCAAGAAAAATAATTAAATTATCAGCTTCACAGTTGGCAACAACAATATCCGAATGATTGTCATTATTAAAATCACTGACTGCAACAAAACATGGAGTAGAACCCACTCCAGTTGGATATCGAATCATGTCATGAAAGTTACCGTCACCTATCCCAAATAAAATACCTATTTCGTTAGTACCAAAATTAGCTACAACAACATCTGCTAGACCATCATTATTGAAATCATCAACGGCAGCCGCGTATGGCTGTGATCCAGAGTTAACAGCAGTTATTGTTATAGCTCCATATGATTCACTGCCACATTGAAGAAAAATGCTTATATCTTTTGATGCACGATTGGCGACGACGAAATCTGATCTATTGTCGTTATTAAAATTGCCAATAGCTAATGACCAAGGTCCAGATACAATACCTGTTGAATATACTTTGCTCTTATAAAAAATTCCATGTCCAAATCCAAAATATATAATTACATTGTTAGTTCCGAAATTGACGAGAACAATATCCAATTTGTTATCATTGTTGAAATCACCAACGGTAATATATACCGGAAGAGAACCTTTCTCAGTCGGAAGTACTCTGACTGCTTGGAAAGTTGCATTTCCATAACCAAGTAAAACACCTATGCTATTTTTGTTATAATCAACAATGGCAATATCGAGTTCAATATCGCCATCTAAATCGCTAACAACGATCGAATGCGGTATAGAATAAGTACCCGTTGAATACGTCTTTTGATTTGCAAAAATTCCATTACCAAATCCAAGAAAAATACCAACATTAGATGCATCACGATTAACAACGGCAATATCTAATCGATCATCCTTATTGAAATCACTGACTGCAAGTGCAATTGGAAAAGAACGATATCCAGTTGAGTAAGTCACAATAGGAGCAAAACTTTCATTACCATATCCAAGAAGTATACCTACATTATTAGTACCAGGATTAGCCACAGCGATATCCAAATGACCATCTTTATTAAAATCAGCAATAGCGATTGTGTACGGCTGAGAACCGTTTCCAGTTGAAATAGACATACTAGTAACAAAACTACCATTGCCATGTCCGTGGAGAATGATTACATTGTTAGTACCACAATCAGCTATAGCAATATCTAATCTACCGTCACTGTTAACATCATCTACAGCTAGTGCACAAAGCAGTGAACGATTCCATTGCGGATAAGTGATCATCGTATCAAAACTCCCATTTCCATGCCCTAGAAGAATACCTACATTACCACGTTGGAAAAAACCAACAGCTATATCTAAATAAGTATCATTATTAAAATCACTAGTAACAACTGCATACGGTTCCAGAGTATCCACGATTCCATATACACTTTGTCTTTCAAATAATCTATAATCATATTGAATAAATACTCCTATATCGCCAGTATCCACATTGGTAACGAGCAGATCGGATCGATTGTCATTGTTAAAATCGCCTATAACAACTGCAGATGGACGTGAACTATTTCCAGTAGAATAGTTCAGTTGGGGTGCAAAAGTGCCATTGCCATAACCCATGATCACGCTGATACTATCATGCTTAGAATTGATAGTGATTATATCCGGATGATTATCTTTGTTCAAATCACCAATCATAGTAAATCGTGGATGAGAATCAATTCCAGTTGAATACAATATGCGTGATCTGAAGGTACCATTGCCTAAACCAAAAAATATTGCTAAATCATCAGTTCCTGAGTTAGCAACGACGATGTCAGATCGATTGTCATTATTCAAATCACCAATAGCTAATGAATATGGTTGTGGAGTAGAACCAGTTGAATAGATTGTTTGATTTGCAAACTTGGCAGCGAAATATTCAGTTAATATAGCTACATATCCAGTACCCCAAAGGCTAACAACGATTTCTAATTTTGTGTCATTGTTCATATCGCCAGCGGCGAGGTCTACTGGACGTGAAGCATATCCAGTGTAGTATGTTCTTGCAAGTTGGAAACTTCCATTGCCGTGTTCATAAAAAATAACTACTTCGTCATTGCCGAGAAGAGTGACTGCAATATCCAATCGGTTGTCATAGTTGAAATCAGCAACAATGATGAAATATGGCTTAGAGCCAGAGCCAGTAGAATAAGTTGTTTGTGTTTGGAAAAGTCCGTTACCATATCCAAAGAAGACATCTACATTTCCGGCTTTTGAGCTAGCAATGGCAATATCTAAATTATTGTCCCTATTGAAATCAATAAGAACCATTGACACAGGACCTGAATCGTAGCCGATTGAATAAAACAATAGGTTTGTGAACGCTCCTTTGCTATTACCAAAAAGTATAGATATGCTGTTAGAGTAGTAATTAGCGGTCACAATATCAAGATGATTATCATTATTGATATCGCCAACAGTGACTGCATTCGGAATGGAACCAATACCAGTAGAATATATAACAACGGCATCAAAGGTCCCATTTCCATGTCCAAGAAAAACACCTATACTATCAGTACCCGAATTCGAGGATATAATATCCATTTGGTTATCCTTATTAACATCACCAATCGCAAGTCGCGATGGACTTGAACCAATACCAGTAGAGTACGTCATCACAGTGGCGAAAGTGCCATTCCCTTGGCCAAGAAGAACACCTACACTGTCAGATCCCAAATTGGCGGTGACAATATCCATTCGATTATCGTTATTCAAATCGGTAACACAGAGTTGCTGTGGTCTAGAATTATTTCCGGTCGAAAATTCCTTTTTTTCCACAAAAGTTCCCCTTCCGGAGCCAGTCAACAAAACTATACCATCAAGTGTGAGACCTGTAACGGCTACATCGAGATGATTGTCATTGTTAAAATCACTAATTACAACTGATCCCGGTGTAGCCCCATTGCCAAAATAGTACTTCTTCTGCCTTGCTGATGGTTCATTGCTACATCCAATAAGTATAAGTATATCATTAGTACCATAATTAGCCATAATAATATCTGATTGATTATCCTTATTAAAGTCAACAACAGCAACCGAAATTGGATTAGATCCTTGTATCGCATCATAAATACTTACAATGGCAAAAGTATCATTCGTATATGTCGAGAGAATATGTATTTGATCATTTGATGTATCAATCACGACGACATCATCTAATTGACTATCTCCATCGAAATTTCCAATAGCAATGTTTTGTGGACGAAAATTAGAGCCTATCGAGTATGTAGTTTGTGATAAGAATGTGCCATTCCCATATCCGAATAGTATACCTATATTGCCAATACCATAATTAGCGACAACAATATCTAAGTAATTGTCATTATTAATATATCCAACTGCAATAGAAATTGGATTTGAGTCAAGGACAGTAAAATAAGTTTGTTGATTTGCGAAGCTTCCATTTCCGTAACCCAACAAAATACCTATGTTACCAATACCATAATTGGCAACAGCTATATCTAAACGATCATCACTATTAAAATCACCAACAGCTAGCGAATATGGTTGGGAATCATAACCAGTAGAATACACTATTGGCATTTGGAAGGAACCATCTCCATATCCAAGAAGGATGCCAATACTGTCAGTGCCATAATTAGTAACTGCTATATCTGATTGATTATCATTGTTAAAGTCACCAGTGATAATGAATAATGGATGAGAAGAACCAGTTGAAAATAGTTTTGGATTAACAAAGGTCCCATTACCATATCCGAGAAAAATGCCTATATTGTTTGTTTTATAATTGGCGACAGCAATATCAAGACAATTATCATTATTAAAATCATTAACAACAACCGAACAAGGAAAAGATTGAGAACCAGTTGAATAATTCTGTTGATCAACGAATGTCCCATTACCATTTGAAATAAATATGCCAATAGTATGTGTACCACTATTAGCAACTACAATATCGATTTGATTATCATTATTGAAATCTCCGACAGCAACGGATCGTGGTTGTGAACTAGAGACAATTGAACTTTTTCCAATTCGTTTAAATGTCATTTGACAGGTTTGATCTACAACAACACATATATAGAACTCGAAATATATAAATATTTTTTCTAAAAATGAAATTTCGTACCAAACTGTATAAATAATCAGTAACTCAAATGTAATCATCTTTTTATTAGAAATAAAATGATTCTATCTTTTTCTAGAATAGACTTTTTAAAAATAGTATAAAGAAATTTCCTTTTCATTCATTTTCTCTGTTTAACAACTTGTCTACATATCTGAATTATGAAACAACATTATATCTCAAAGTATAAATAATTGCTAATTTATTTGAGCAAAATTTATTCTTTTTTTGGAATTTCTATGTGCTAGTAAAAACAAACATGTCACTGTAGAAGTTGTATATTAATTATATTGACTCTAAGACTACCAAGCGGGGTCCAAATAGACTCTACTACAGGAAATAGACATTTAACGAAAATATCTCGGTATTTTTACTACTTTTAAATATATTTAGCATATTTCAACGTTTAGAATCCAAATTTGACTATAAAAAAAAAGAAGAAATTTATCTTCCTTTTTATATGCCAATTATGAGTATTTAATATGACTTCATACCTTGATCTGCTAACTAAATTATCGTTCGAAAACTTGTAAATTTTTACGTAAGGATATCAAAAATGCATTCACCGTTATCGATTATCCTATGATAAAGCAACCGTCAAAAGAATTAAGTGAAAACTCTACACAATCAAAACGTAAACGATGTTCACTTTGTGATCGTTCTAAAGATAGAAAAGTTTGAAGTAAATGTTATCAATGTTAAGAACTTGTTTGTGATGAGCATTCTGTTCAACGAATTTTTTGTATTACCTGTTCTCAATAAAGAAAAACTATAATTCTAATAATTTCTTTACAAGATTGAAGAGGAAAATAATCTAATTTGGACGAAAATACCGGTTCAGCAATCAAAATTACAGAATATAAATACATGTCATCATAATATCTTCAAAAACAAACTTGGTAGTCTTAGGATTAATAACATCTTCAAAATATGATTGTTATGCCTGTAACTTTTGCTGTGATACATATTTCTTCTTATAACTAATACTAACTTCGATAATAAAGACTTTTCTTGACACATCATTTAACAAGAGTAGATATTTTTCAGCTTTTGCTAATCGAATTTTAATTGTTATCTTCAAGTTTATATTATATTTTACATAAGTATTGTACAAAAAAAAACATATCAATAGTTTTTTTTATTATATTTCTCTAATTATAGAAATTTTTACAGGAAACAACCTATATCTGACATGGAGATAACAATATTCAGTGATTGATATAATATTATAGTTGGTTAAATAAGATAGAGTAAAATACAAAAAAAGTTTAATTCAATATAAGCGGGAGAGTTTGTCTCTTACAGTCGAATAGATTGTACTGTAAGTTAAAAAGATTGACCATATTCAGGTCAAATGATAATTCTCATCAAGAAATTAAACAATTTAAAATCAGACCTGCCAATAACGTGTATGAAACCCGATGTTCGTTGCTTTTAGGTTTTACAGTGTATGTAAAATGGACAGAATTTTAAATTTTAACAATAGTTGATTTCTTGATAATGGAATAGGGATCGTCGAGTTCCGTAACAAAAAAGTGTGTTTCAAACTTTAAAAAGAATTTAAAAGATTTTATGAAAGTACGAATTTTCGGCCTATTTTCTGTTATATTTGAAGATTGTTTAAATTTTAAATTGTGCCTATTTTACATACACTGTAAATACCTAAAAAAAGACATCTTGCTTCGTACACGCCATAGGCAGCTCAAATTTTAAATTGTTTACTTTTTAGATAAGAGTGATCATTTGACGTGAACATGGTCTATATTCTTAATTTACAGTACAACCGTTATATTGTTATTAATTTAAAGTATTTTTTGAAAAGACGTAATATGGAATCACTACTTTCGACTTTCACTGACGATGATACAACATTTAAATCGTTTGAAAACATATAATTTCACTTTTTGTTTTAATTCTTTGAAAAATCTATTTGAACTTCATTAATATAAAATCAATATTGTCTGTTATAAGTAACAAATAAAGAATGTATATTTACTTGTTTTAGACGCAGTAAAACAAACTGTGATCACTCCAACCGTCATGGCAATACTTGTGAATACAGCGAACATAAAAATCGCCATTGTTGTTGGATTTATGTGCAAATAAAAACAAAATTTATTCCTACGAAAAATAGTATGTAAACAAAATCGATATTTTCAAGAAAACAATATACCGTAGTCTTAAAATCGTGTATAATAATTCCATTTGAAGTTGTTTATCAACGAAATAATTATAAAATCACGCTTAAGCTGTGTTGAAAAATCTAATTATATATTTTTATCTAGAGTTGAAAATAGTGAAGAAATATTTTATTTTAATAAAGATAAATATGTAACAGACATTATATGAGCATTAGTTGTTATAAATGTATATCATTATGCGGAAGCAATATATTAGCGAAGACGATATGTAATGATCAATTTTTTTTTCATTCATATTTTTGTAGGGTAGACATTTTGTTGAAAATCAAATGATTATTTACTTGACTTACTGATATAACGGGTAAGTCGAAAGTTTTCGGACAAAATATTTACTCATTTTTGGTCCACTTGAAAATATTTCAAACGAGTCAATATCTATGGATTAGAACCAGAATTTTGTGCTCTTTCTGATTATGGGCTTAGAAATTTTGTGTTAGTTTTCGTTCGAAAGTAGTGAGGGAATCTTTGAAAGGCTTGAAAAATTAGTTTGGACAGGAAATTTTCTCGCACTTTCTTACATTTTAACTATTGTGATTTGAAACTAAAAGTTAGAACCTTTATTATTCTATCAGCTAGTAGAGCAAAATCTGCCTTACAAAATGTACTATTTGAATTTTTGGTCATTAGGCAAGACACTTCAATTTTCATTGTTCCTATACCTTCATTTTTGAGAACTCGACTTTTTGACCAAAAAGCGTTTTGCATAAAAAAGGGGCTCTTGACAAAATACATATAACTTCACTTGTATAAAACCTACAATTTAATTCAATATATCACATTTTGTAAAGAAGTGTCTGCTCTACAAAACTAACGTGTCTGATAATTTTTAGCATCTTTACAAAGGAGCGTAAATCAGTTAGTAAAAACCATTTGTGCGTCGTCCAAATTAGTTTTTAAGGTCTTTCAAAGATTCTTTTATTGCTCTTGAACAAAAACAGATACAAAATTTCAAAGTCCATAATCAGAAAGAGCACAAAATTCTGGTTCCAATCCATAGGTTTCGACTTGTCTGAAATATTTTCAAGTGAGCCAAGAATGAATAAACATTTTGTCTGAAAACTTTCGACTCACCATTAGTTGTTTTTCTACCTGTCAAATGTCGTAGACTATCATCATTTGTATTTATTGGCAATTTATTTGCATATGTGTACAAACTCAACATGCAATGCATATTATGCGAAATTAATAGCATAATAAAATAACGTCATTCGATTTAGTATACCATTGATTGTAGCTAATTACCTCTGTACAGACGCATGTGCTGACGATATAGATATACAGTGTTCGCTTGAAAAAATGATGGGTGAAAATCTAAGAGGTAACTGACGAAAAAAGGAAGATGAAAACAGAATGATATGATCATCATATGTGTTTTTATGATTATATCCTAGATGATAGCTAGTTTTTCATTCTTTTGATCTATTTTTGTTGATAATTTATGCTTCGAACCACTATTTCATTCATCATAACAAAAATAATGGAAGTAACAGCCTTCAGAAATTTACGTTCCTTAATATTTAACATACAAAATCCGATATTTATTCGAACGCTTAACAACAAGTGAGAGAGAGAGAGGCTTAATAATCCCGATCGACTGCTTTCTGTAGGTTCAGTTGTAATGTTCTGCATACTTTTGAAAATATTTGCATTAGTTCAAATAATTAAATAGTAGTCCATTCTATTACGATAGTTAGTTTTGAGTAACAAATCCCAAATAAGTTTATTATATACTGGCACATTATTTTTTCCCAGAGTTAATAGTGGACCTATTTGGTTAAATAGATCTGTCTGCATGTTGAGCAGATAGTCAATTTTTAATTGAATATATATTCATTTAATCATAAAAATAAGGTTTATGACAGATTGTATATAACATTCTAAGGAAAAATAAAAGATGGCATACGTATCAAAATAAATAAATTCAAGTATATTTTATTATTAAATCAATTTCAAATTAAAAAGTGTGTTTATAATACTGCTAATTGTACTTGTTCTTTGAAGAACTTTCATCAATGGACTTTAATATATTGGAAAAGAAACAATCAAGATGCTAGATCTCGGAAATTGATGGTGCAAGCGGCAGGTGTTAAATGTTGCGCAAAATGTCATTAAAAAAGAAAAATGCGTGTGTAAACACCTAATACCTCTAACAGATTCCAAAATTGTATTATTTATTGAATTCTCTAAATCAAGTCTGTTTTTCATAAAATTATATCTCTTTGACAGTAATGGAAAATTTTTGTAAAGAAATATAAATAATGATGTATTTATTGTTCTCTAGAGCAATTTTAAATTGCCCTAGATTTTAATTTCCTCTACAACATATATATACAAATTTTACATAAGTTCACATTATGTATAATTACTAGCAGAGTAAAATCACATTATTCAGTTTCTATAGCATTAATTATAGCTATTAACTTCCTCATAGATGCATCTGCATTCCTTACTTTAAAATAAATGATGGGTAAAAACGTAGAAGATAATTACTAAGAAAATGAAATAACATAGAATAATATGATCAATATATGAGTTTTTATGTCTATATACTAAATTGCAAGTAACTTTTCGCGCTACTAATCTATTTTTGATGATAAATTATGGTTCAAAAAACAATTTGATTAATAATAGTAAGAAATAGCCGCAACAACAACTTTCTACAACATATGTTTTCGAGATTTAACTACAAATTTTTGTATGTATTCGAGCGTTTAACAAACCAGTCCAAATGAGTATTAATTATTCTGAACATCTGTTTTCTCTGATTTCAACTGTAATGTGTTAAATACTACTAAAAGATATATAGGGTACGAATAATTCAAAAATCGACCAAAATTTTTTCCTTTGATATTTTTATGTGATTCGATAGAGCTCGTCGAGCTCTACAAATCTGTATATATTAAAAAATTTTTTCAAGATGGCATTTGGGTTAAAATTCACTGAAAACTGTCTAAAAAATACACCAAAAAAACCGTATTTTTGACACTTTTTATAGGGAAAAAAGTGGTCTTTTTTACAATAAATTCAGCTGTTTTCCATTAATACTCTTATTTAAGATGTTTGAAAATATGCTCATTAGATGTAGCATGAAAAGCTGCATCTACTGGTATAGTTTTCAAAATGTTTGCATGTGATATTGTCAGACAATTATTGAGCCTAAGAAGGTAAAATCCCCCAAAAAATCCTGGTTGGGTGTGGGTGTCGGTGTGGGTGGGTGAGTGGGTGGATAGGTATGGATGTGGGTGTGAATGGGCCGTGGGTGTGGGTGTGTGTGGGTGGGGTGTGGATGTGGGTGTGAGTGAGTGTGGAGCGTGGATATGCGTGTGGGTGTCTGTGTGAGTCTGGGTGTGACTGTGGGCGTGGGTGTTCTCTTCACGCACACCCACACCCCCTAGAGCCCATCAGGTAGAATCTGGACCCGGACCTGAGCGGATCCGGGCCCGGGTCCGAATCTAAAAATTTCGTTTTGACCGGGTCCGGATCGAGTCCTGGTCTGAAGAAAACTTTGATGCATACAATGTACTGTGAATTTTTTTAAAGTTTTGTTCGTTTTATGAAGAAGAAGATTTCGAATGTATTTAGACAATAGATAAAAAATAACAGAATACTTGTTAACTATAATATATAAACTGATTTATCATCGTGTTTGCGTTCAAAAAATTTAAGCGGCCAGGTCTGGGTCCAACATTTTCTAAACAAGTCGGTCCGGGTCCAACAGATGGTAAACAGGTCTGGGCCCGGGTAGAAAAAATTTTGAATAATCGGGTCCGGATCGAGTTCCGGGTCCAAAAATCTTGGGCCCGACGGGCTCTAACACCCACACCCAAACCCTACATCCAAACCCCACACCCGAGTAAGACATTGTTAGGCAGTCTATAAGCTATCGAATAAAAATCTACAGTCAGAAGTAAGACAGTCAATGATCAAGTGGTATTTGTCGCACTCTAGCACGTGGAAAATACCAGTATCTCGAATGTGAGGTCTCACAAGTAAAATTGATTTGTTTGGGGTTCCCCCCCCCCCCCCCCCCCCCCCAAAAAAAAATAGAACGCCACCCTATAATAGAAGGGCACCCGAAATACAACGCCACCTTCGAATGTTTGATGCGCTAGACGTAATAGAACGCCACCCGAATCAATTTTATATTTTCTTTACACTTATTTTTCTGCTATTTTTCTCTTTTCATTTTTCCATTCATTCATAATAGAAAATAGTAGAGATGAAAGAAATAAAGGTTATTCATCCATTTCGACTAGTCACTTTTTTTCGTTTTCACTGACTGACGTTATCTATTGAAGAGAAAGCTCATGCATTTATTTTCTTGTGTTATGTTGCAGTACACGACAAAGGAATATATGAATTTTCTTCAATGGATAGCATGCATTAATAACAGAATGTAAAAAGCGACTAGTGTGAGCGAGTAAGTGACTGTAGCTCTTCTCATCACTGGTAAAATCAACGAATAAAGCACATTCTAGTACTTGAATGAACAAAACTAGCAGAGAAATAAGCCAAAAACATGAGCATAGCTATAAAAAACAGTTTCCAAAAAATTCGTAATAGAAAGCCACCCTCAAGAGGCCGATTCACTGGATCATAATAGAAGGCCATGCCTTTTTATTTGGGGGAGGGCGGAGGGTTTAATTAAAAGCCTCATAGGGAAGAACGTTTTATGTCATTAGAATCAGCTCGTTGAGCTCTACAAACCGGTATAATTACGATTTAAACTGGCGCGTCACACTTGGAGACCTTCCCTTGTTAAAATTTTATTTTTTATAAGACTTCAAACTCTGCCATGAGAAGAAATTGTCTTAATAGCGCAGGCTGAACACAATTAGTGTAGTAGTATTTACCTTTAAAGAATATCTAAGCACCGTCGTAATCGAAAAAAAAATAGGCAAATATACTGGGTGTGAATATAAGCAAACGCAAAGTGACTGATGTGATTTCTGACGAGTGCACGTTTTTACCTCTTCTTTATTGCAGTGATTACTGATGCATAGAGCTACTTTCTTTCACCTTATTGAAAAAAAAGCAAGCAAATAAGCCGACAAACGACAACATCAATAAAGAACGATTTTTTTTCTCGTCACGCTCGTCACGAAGGTTACCGTTAATTAATATATCAAGAGAAAAAAAGGCCGTGATATCGACTAGCTCTCTTACATTAACGAAACACATATTGATAAACAAATATGAGAGTCTGTTGCCAACTTATTTCCGTCCTTCGTCTTATATGCAACGATGGTGCGTTGTTATTACATAGGGTGTGGATAGGTATGCACCAGCTCCAGTCCGACTGGGTGCCACCCGTCTGAATGCCGATCTAACTGGGCAGTAATGCGACCGAATATCAGTCAGTCGGGTTGCTGATCGGGGTGAGTGTGTGGGTGTGGGTGTGGGGTGTGGGTGTGGGTGTGGGTGTGAATGTGGGTGTGGGTGTGGGTGGGTGTGGGTAGGTGTGGGGTGTGGGTGTGGGTGTGGGTGGGTGGGTGTGGGTGTGGGGTGTGTGTTTGGGTGTGGGTTTGGGTCTGCGTCTGGGTCTGAGTATAGAATAATAAGCTAACAACCTTCTCACCCACACGATACACCCATACCCACACCCACACCCACCCACACCCACTCCCACCCACACCCACACCCACCCACACCCACAC
>CAJNOP010000133.1:11204-99230 GCA_905250075.1 Rotaria sp. Silwood1 | reverse complement strand
ACCCACACCCACCCACACCCACACCCACCCACACCCACACCCGCACCTACACTCACACATACAAAAAAAAGAAAGTATGTACTTGTACCATTGTCCAGTCCTTTGCTTGCAGACGAATGTCATTGCTTTTTTTTCTTTGAAAATGAGACTACAATAAGACGCATCAACGATGTTTCGAAATGCTGCTACGTACATTTGTCTACCGATTGTATAAATACGCTTGACAATAGATTATTTCACAAATACAGAGTGTGATACTTCGTCTTCTTCTACTTGTTGAATTAACACTCGGTAAAGTTGAACGTAAATGTCTCGTTGTTGTTCTATGTATTATCTTCTTTACAGCTGATCTTGTATCTTTCTATCGGTACTTTGTTGCTGTGCGCAATTATCATTTATACGCGGACGACCCGAACGAAATTGATGCTACAACTGTAAATGCCACAGGACATGTTAGGTTCCCATATGAAGTTGTGGCATGCCAAAGTCACAATCCGGAGTCTACTCAGCCTCCAAATACGGTTCTACTCTATCGATACGTTAGCCTGAGCAGTGCTCATCATTCTTACACAATTAACTGGCAAGACGTCATTCTAAAGAGGTTCCCAGTATTTATGTCGGTCCATAGCATATGGAGGAAGTGGCTGGCTACGTTTATTTGACTAGCCAGGTTAATAGGATACTACCTTTGCATCGATATGTACATCGTATCAACAATGTTCATCCATATACACCAAGTACTTGTGAAGTTGGTACATTAGTACAAGATTCAATCGAAAACGATAGATTCAAGTACGAAGGGATAGCTTGTTATGTTGTTCTTGTTTTATTTATAATGCACGAACTATTATGCTTATTATTTCACTATGATTTTAAATAAAACTTTAAGATTAAAAGCCTTTTTGCGCAGCTTCAATAGAAATAAAATGAGAAGTTAACATAGAATTATATATACTTGTCTTTGAAGAAAGCAAATATTATTCGATAGTTAAATTGAAGAAAAAGTGTTCCACAAAAACATTAAATGCCTGATGAATTTCAACTAATCGTTGACTTTGAAAGTTGATTTCCAACTAAATATTTTAGTTATTTTCAAAATCATTTATGCTTTCTCGGCGGAAATTGTCTTCAAAGATAGAAGCAATAACTAAAGAATATGACTCGCTTTATTTTTTGATAAACCTATTCAAAATACTCATCGATTTAACAAATAAAGCAATATTATTTCTGATGCACTCACACAAATTGATCTTATAGCAAACATAAAATTAAGATATTCTCCTCATCAAATCTTGTTATCTACATGGTATAGTATATTAAATTTGTGTTCATTTATATTAGAAAAGAAAACAAAATTCAGATCCTATTCAGATAGTTGGATGTGAGTGTGTACTTCTATTTCTACTCACACCCGAGTAGCATCAATGGATATGTGACATAAAATTTTTCTAGACAACAGTTTTTGTTTGTTATGTTAACCGGAAGCAAAATTATATAGCTTTTTGATGACATTATTTCGAATGATCATTGGAAGAGACGAATACAAATTCATAGAAATCAAGTATAACAGTGCTATAGGCCATTCAAACAGATGCAAAAAAAAGTCGATACATTATTTGACCTATAATGCAGTATATTTAATAATAACGCAGAAAATAAATTTGTGTATCTTCCTTTCTGACATTTATTATTTCAACTATAATAACAACAACACTTTTCTTATAACAAAAATAAAACAAATATTTACTGAACAATTACATACAATCGACTATTACATAGCATAGACAAACTGAAAACAGAGCATTAAATGTATTCATGTCAAAATTGAATAATAACTAGATTCAATCTTGAAAAATTTTGTCGCTATATCATAAATGAACTTTCAACGTTGATATTTTTAAAGTTTTCTTTTTCTTTCTTATGATATTCATTGTACTCAAAGTGAGATCTCTATTTGGTCAAAACATGTATAATTCTCTTTATTTTTACTGAAAACATCAAAGAACAAAGAATATTGTTGTAGATAATCAAATATGTTTTCATATATAAAAGTAAATAGAAAATTTGCTTGTAGACCTTGATTAAAACGTACACACGTCAATAAATCTGATTTTATCCAATGTCTATTCATTTCTTTTTGCCGAGAAATATTATCTCAAGGATCAAAATTCAGTCTTTTATATTGATGAGTTAGGATTATATTTCAATATATTGATGACCTTTACAAGTACATTTTTTGAGTGAAACTATAATACAGTGAAAGAAATTCTTGATCTATTGAACATGTCATTAGTATTATACATACTTCAATACTTTAAACAACAAATTATTCATGCTCTATTGATAAAATTTGAAATAAATTGATTTTGACTATGATTACACAATTTATTTTTTGTAAGATGTCTTACCAAATGCAGTTCAAACTAGTCATATGAACCACAACAAAAATATAACTCTTAGTTATTTTGAAAAACACTACATCAAATGCAGCGTGCACAGACATGAGTCTCATTTCATTAACATATCGCATATAATTAAGTTTAATTATCATAAAAAATAAATGAACTCTACGAAACTTCATATCTGAGCAATAAAAACTCATGCTGATATTTTTATTTGCATAATAGATCACGAGACTAGAATAGGACTCTGAAGTTTTAATTTGATAAGATGAAATTATATCCGTTTTACAGTAAATAAGTCTTGAATATGACTTATTTGAAAAATTAAATCATAAAAAATTTCTATTTTCTCAACAAAGTTAGAATACTCTATGTTATGATATTAAATTTTCAAATATACGTCATTTTTAGACAATGTCAACAAGAATAAAAATTGTTGGTATCGAATAAATATCATATCTTCTCGAAATTTATATATTTGAATTGATTGATGAATTAATATCATAAGATTTCTATTCAATAATCAATCATCTTTAGTTTATTCTAATTTAAAAATTTCTTATTTATGTTTACAAGACAAATTCAATTACAAGAAAATATTTCGAAAAAATTTAATTATCAAATAATTGAAAATAATTTATTTTGTGAATCTAAATTATTAAATATTGATTTCAAACATTTCAGAAGAATATTTATTTTCAAAATCTAGCAAAATGAAATATTTTTCTCTATTTTTCTAAAAAAACACACATTAAGTTTAATCATCGATACATTGATGAATTCATTAATGGTATTTCAATAAGAAGCATTCCATCATCTATAACTTGCGATGTAACATTATATCGATTAATTCCATAAGGTAAACGAATACTTTCATTAAGTTGTTTATTTTCATTATGTTTTATTGATGAAGTCTTTTTTCTTCCTTGCACTAATAAATTATCATCAAGTAAACGTACTGTTAATTCATCTGGTTCATATCCACGTGTATCAACTTTTAATGTTAATTTTTTACCATTAGCTGTAAACATTGGATGAAATTTCGATTGTATAAAATCTGCAATATTAAATGGTGATGAATATCGACAACAATCCATATCCATAAGACTACCAGCACGTTTTGGTACTGTTATTGGTCCTTGTCTTATTAATTGATTATTATATTCAGTTACATCAGCATGTGAAGCTGAACGATCATAATCATTTTTATGAGGAGTTTTTGGTTGATCGATTGTTTTTAATAATTCTTCATGTGAACGTCTTAATGCATCATTATCTCTTAACATAGGTATATCAATTGCTAATATACCATTACTTCGTATAATAGAACGAATTTTATCAATATCGGCACCGGGTGGAATAGGAAATGTTTTAACTAATTCTTTACGAAAAAAATTATCTACAGCAAATTGATCAAGATGCAAAGCATGAACAAGTAATGTATTATCATGTCGAAGTTTAACAGCTACTTCACCACGAGCAAATTCTGATACATTTACTTCAATACGAGTTGTTTCGGATAATGGTGAAGATAAATTTTGCATATTTGAGATTGAAGTATTAATATTTGAGATTATGATGAAGACTAATTCGATAATTAGAATTATAATAGTATAAAATCTATGAACAGAAGAAAAATAATAATGAATTTTTTCATAAAATGAACACGGTAAATACGTAAAATATCTGATTAAAATTCAAGGACATGTATTTAAAGTTTTAAGCGTACTCAACATACAAATGCATTTTAATTGACCATTTTAATATGTTTAATTATTAGAAAAATTCAAAATTTAGAGGTCTTAGTAAAATATATTGTTGCCGTCGTTTTACTTCAGATATTTATCAGACGCTATCTAATGAGGCAATCACCAAAAGTGACAACTTGCGTTTCAAATGAGACATCACTCATTGTGCAAGGTCGATTGAAACTAGAAGAAATCTAGAACGATTCTTTCCCATATGCTACCGTTTTAGAGTTATGATTGTTACACTAGGTTATTTACCTATGGCAACGTAGATAATAAAAAAAAAATGGACAAAATTTTAAGTCAAAATTTATTTGTCCGATTTTTTTTTATAATTACGATTATCAAAGGTAAAAAAAACTCAGTATAACGGCTACAACTCTATACGAGCAGCACATGACAAAAAGTTATTTTAAGTTTCTTCTAATTTCAACACATACTACGTAATCAATGTGGTTTCATCTCAAACACGAGTATTTCCTCTGGTGGTTTGGCTCGCAAGAAATGACTTTCAATGATTCTTTTGATAAGAAAAAAAAAAATTTAAGATTACTTATTCTTTTTACTTTTTCATCATATATTAAAGATAAATCTGCCAAAAAGAAATAATAAGATAGATTTTTACCAAGTTATTATCTTTCATGATATATTTCAAATCTTCGAATTATTAGAAAATATCTTGCTATGTTTTCCGGCAAATTCCAAAGAACGGAAAAGTCAATAGCATTCTACTATATCGTCCTTTCAAAGGAGAAGAAGAAGAAGAAGAAAAAAGAAAAAGAAAACAACAACATTCTGGAACATTCAATAACAAGAGACACTCTGTTCTTCTAATTCTATATTCTCAACCCTTCCTACCCGAAAAAAAAAGTATAATAGAACTCTTTTGTTAATAAATATAAACTCTAGATTAGAATATATAATCAACTGTATGTATCTATAGATTTTCAAGGATTTGATTCGATAAATCTGATATTTAACTTCATCGATCTTTTATTATTCTTTCTTTACACATATGTAGACGATATTTAAATAGCTATGCAAAAAACATTTAAAAAAAAACTGCCGACATTCAAGAACTCATCAAATTATGAAAATAAAACATTTAGTTAACAAGATAGAATTATTATCTATGGAGAAAAAAAAAGTAAATAATTTACTTATATGTTTTTTTTTTCTTTTTTGTACGCATTGAATCGAATGATTTGCATGACTGTCTATACTCATTTATATTAGTTGATGTCCTGTTCTCTACAAACACATTCAATCCTACTTTATTTTTCTGTCAATTTATATTATTATGATAGCAATATGATTTGACTGTATGTTTTTGACTAATAAGTTTCGAGAATTAATAATATTCAGAATAGTTTGAACGTCATCATCATAACATATTCAAGGTCTCAAAGAGCAGATGACAATAATGCTTACTTGTTTTTTTGTTGAATGAAAAAGAAAAGAGAAAAAGAAAATAACATTCATTTTGTCTTAAGATGAATATTAAGATGTTTATAAAGAAAATAGATTGTATTTCACATGAAGCAACAAGAGAGAATTGTTCTTCTAGTTGATGTTTAAAAGAAAAATAAAAGAAAGACAAAGAAAATCTTTCAACCATTTATTTCAAGGTTTAATAAATATAATTTTACTGTAGACAGGATTGTTCTTTCGATAATGATCTATTACACTTGCTGTGATTTATTATAAAGTTACCTATTAAAAATAAAATGTCAATCATTTTCATTCTTTCTTTCATCGTTTTTTCTCATCTGTTATTTCAAAAAAAAAAACAACGTTAGTTACCAAAAGAAAGTATTGATACAAATATTGATGTTTACTACTTTACCTGAGTGAATTGTATGAGATTATTATTATTGATGTCACCAATTTGTCTAAAACACACGCTTTTTCATTGAATTCATAAATATTATTGAAAAAAAATTATTTTTTGGAGTTGTTTTATCGTCACTCTCATCGATAGACCACTAATGAATGCCTTTTTTTTCCTCTATCGTTCGTTCTCTCTCTTTCTGCTTCTTTTTTCCTAACTGTTGCCTGCCGGCACAAACCAAAGTAACATGTTGCATTTGGGAGAACGAGTGTGGCTTTTTACTTCACTCTTCTCATTTTTTTTTTCTTTTTCTATCGAAAAAGAAAAGAAAAAGTGGCGGCAATCGTTAGAGAATTGCTGCCGACTGTCAAAAAGAAAAACTCGAGAATGATGAGTAGTAAAAAGAAGACGAAAGAAAAAGCAGAAAAAACAAGACATGGTAAATTTATTTAGTCAGAAAGAAAATATTCATGAAACAACCCTCGATTTCTACTGTCCTCATATATTAGTAGTAATAGTACCAAACGTTTTTTTATCATTTTCTTATCATATACTTATATGACTACAAAATGTGTGCAACATATTGCTCGATAATTTGAATGTCAATAATCAAGCGTAATTTTTTTTTAAACTAAGACACACACACACATAGGCATATATATATTATGTTTAAAGAAGTGTGTACATACGTCTTGAGCTGCTTTGTTCGTTGTATTTTGTGATGTGTAATCAAAGTCAATATTTAGCTTTATAGTAAAAAAAGAAAACGAAGGACATGTGCTTATCAACAGCATTTGCATGTCACTAAACAAAAGAAAATAATTTTCTTTTTCATCGAAAAAGTATCTAAAGAAGATTAATAGAAATCGATAGATTTTTACATCGTTCTTGTTTTTCGTATTAAACAAAATCATAGTATATATTTTTATCATAAGAACTTTTCATTTTGTATATATACCCATAGGAATTTATTACGAAATGTTGATCAAAAAAAAAAAACAAAGATGTCAACCTTGTCACATCAATGAACAGAGATTATTCAATGAACTAAATAATACTAATTCATTATGTATTATTATTGGTTAAATCTAATAAAATATAGAATATATTAAAGAATATAAATATATACATAGTTAACAAACTTGTGATAAAATATATTAATAATTTCATTTTCTTGTCGTATGAATACAATAGTAAAAAATTTGAGAATAAAATTTTTTTTTTTAGTTGTTAGAACAATAATTTCAATTGAATAAAAGAAATTATATTTTCTTCTCAAGGGAAATCTAAATGTGTGACATTTTATTTTATTATTAATGTTTTCATTTTATATATTAATAATAAGATAGATCATAGTCTTGTTTTAGTTAATGCTTTTATATACACATTTTTGAACTACTCTATAGTCAAAAGTTAAAAAAAAAGCTTTTTTAAAAATTTGTATAAATAAAAAACAAAATTATGCCTTCTTTACCTTTACGAATGTTGAAATCAAAATTTTTTAGTATAACTTTGAAGTCTCTTCCTTGTCAAATGCCCTACAGTTATCCGTTGTATGTAAAATTTTCCTAATGATAATGATTATTTCTTATTTCAAAGGTGCTGAAAAGATGGGTCATGGACCTTTATCACTGTCAATTTTCGAGTGTTTTCGTCATAGAAAAAAAAAGTCTTGATACAAACAGGAGAATTTATTTTTTTTCTTTTTCTCAAAATCAATTTTCACACGAAAAAAAATGTGCAAAATCCCTCTGATTTCTTCGACATAGTATGTTGGATCGAGCTAGGATGATTTTGATCTTTTTATTCGAAGAGAAGAAGATAAAAAAAGACGCTTCAAACAGTGTTTAATATCTGTAAAAAGAAATCTTACTTTTATCGAATTTACCTCTTCAGAAATTCCAGAAAGAGGGACCTTAAAGAATTTAGATTTGATTTTACTGAAGACAGAGACGTTTCTTCCATAGATATTTTAGAGATTTTGATTTATGTTGATAGATTGTACAAATCAATAAATAAAGTACTGATTCATTATGATTTACTTTTTATTTTATAATAGAATTTTCAATTGTATATATAGTAAAGATTTGATAATTATTTTTGCAACCATAGATGATATATCAGTTGCTAAGATTAGAAATATTTCAGGTCTGGTATAGTAATCTCATCTCGTCAAGACACTTACAAGAAAAAAAATTAAAAGGAAAAAAAAAAGAATTAGCATGGAGTGAGAGGGTACGAGTGTCGGAATAATTCAAACAACACTCATTATTGTAGGTTCATCAGTTTTGACAAGAGTACTTGAAAATACATCTCGACAAATTATTCTTGGTGTCAAATGTGATAATTAAAAATTTAGAAATAAAAATTGCATAGCTGAATATGTCATGAATCGTAAAAATGTGTTCTGCAAGCGTTATCGTTACAAATTCCATATAAATAATTTAACAGATCTTTTCACATTGATTCTAATCGATTTGATAAACATTTTTCTGCTAATAAAAAAAAAACAATCAAGTTTTCCAAATTCATAAATATCATTAGTATTATTTGAAAATATTTGTTCTTTTTAGTCATTTGATACAGATTTACAATAGTTTAAAACAGTTATTTATTAGTTAAAATCACATTAGCAGTTCACAACGTTTGTTTTAAATAAAATACAATGCTGCATCGCAATTGAAATTTCGTCCTTTGTATTTCTTACTTAAGAGTTTTATAGTTTACCTATTTTTCGATAATGGGCATACAGTGAAAAAGTACAAACTTGACTATATCATATGATATAATAATAGTAATAATAAACAAACAAATAGAAATCAAATAAGAAAATTTACATCAGACGAAAAGATGCCATTTTGTTAGTTTCATAGATAATAGAATATTTGTGATATGCAGTGATGATTTTCTCTCTTGTTAATAAATAAAAAGTTTGTGAAATTCATGATGGAAAACTCATTGTTATGGTTGGATAATGGCTTTAAACAACTTTTCTAAATATACGCCAAATTCGCTTATTAATATTTCATTAGATGCAGTGAAGTCTGTACTTCCTTGCTTTATATGTACATTATTAAGAAAGAAAAACTCTCATAGTCGATAGTAAGAAATACACACTATAAATATTAAAGCATTTCGTGTAGATCAATAGGACTTTTGAGATTCACTTTCAAAGGAAAGAAGAGATATGAGGTATTGAGGGTCGACATAAGAGCGTTTATAGTATTAGCACTGATTAAAAAGTAAAGTTCCAGAGGATTTCGGAGGATTCATGCAAATGTTTTGTTAATCTAGAAAGAAGCAAATTGAAGAGTCCAAGTTTGAAGACTATCAAAACATTTGAAATCAATATTTCACAATACCCCAAAAAGACTTCTACGAAAGGTTGTCAATCATAAAACATCATCATCTGTATGGGAAATGGATATTCTACGGCTTTGAAAACATCATTCACGTCTAAAGCAGTGTTCCTCTATACTTCACTCTCTTGATTACAGCAAAAAAATGATTTAGTAAGCAATAGACGACAAAATATTGCTGAATGATGGTATTCCAATTGGTATGATTTATCGAACAAAAATTTGTCGATAGTCTATCTAGTCTCAACTTGTTATTTCATCCATTGAAGTAATTAGAAAACGTTTGAAAACTTACTAGTCGAACGGCGTAGTGTTTTGGTGCACATCGATGAGTTATTTGTATATACGTTTTCTTTCTGTAAGATAAATAAGAAATTGAGGCATTTTTTTCGAGCATTATCATTATTGATAAAGTGGCTTGACTGAAAAAAACAACTCTGATAACACGTGCAGGCGGTTTGAGTCATGAAAAGCAAAACCGTATTTCATCTCAGACTTTCATGCTAGAGTTGAATCAATTCACTGTTTGTATTTAAAAAAACTCACGTTCAACCATATAGGACATGAGACAACATCACAACGTCGATAAATATGAATCGGTGCACCTTCTGTACAACATTCGTTTTGTTGTATCAACAAACATTCTGTGCGATTGCTTTTGATTACACAAACAAAAAACTATGATGTATTTCATTCCTTGCTGATCTTATAAACTATCCATTGCTTGCTGTCTGTATTTCAGTCACTAAACCGATGTCAATTTCATTTATTCCGAATGAATACCTCACGTGCAAAACAAAAGGTTTCGGTAGCTTCAAATGGAGGACTGTTGATGAATGAACGCGAAAATAGGTCTTCTGTTTATCTATCCGTCTGCAATCGAGGATAGATAAGTATTTGAGTGTAGTATGAGTGAACTAAATAAGGTTGTGTGTATAAAGGTGAAGAGAAGATCCTGACTCACCCATATCCTCAAAATAGGAAACTTATCAACTCTTTCAAGAATGAGGTTAGCAAGTGAGAATGAATTACTACTCGTTAAATTAATCAACGCTTTTCTGCTCGCATCTACCCATGTCGTCCTTTTTTTCAAGTAGCGCCGCTATAACGTCAAAACGCCATTTAGTGGCATTATTTTGCAATTTAATGCCGCTAAGTATCGTAATTATTTCAGTAATATAGTGCCGCTATAACGATTAAAATTATTCTAGCAATATAACGTCGCTAAGTATCATACTTTTTCTAGCACTCTCTACGTCGCAATAACGGTATCAAAATGCCATCATACTAGTTTCATCTTTAAGTTTAAAAAAATTATTATTTGAATGTGTATTGTCGTCTTCAAAATTTTGACGATTTGATTGATCAAAATAATCACGATTCAGAGATTTAGCATATTACCGGATCTCCTGTCTTCTCTTTTGAGATTTGTTCTGAGCACTTGAACTTTTATATGCATCTGAAACTAAAGAGAAAATATTGTTTGCTGAACGTCTAATTGATTATTATTGTCGAACAGCATCGAACGTTCATAATATAATTATTTATCGATTATTTTTTTCTTTGTATGCATATCTTCGTGCAGTATACCAGTTCCATCTACATGGTGGTTTAGCACATACACTAGTGTTCGTATTTGAATAATTAATTAGAAATATACAACAAAACCCTCATCTAAGTTTCAATCTCGCTCCTCAGATCGTAGATTGAAGCAATATACGATACAAGTGTGGCCGGACTAGTCTAAATTACCAAAAAGTTGCCCCATAAGCGTAAATACTGCTAAGAAAAAAATTGTATTTCGATTTTGCCTTTAAAACAAATATTTAGTTTATTTCATTGAATAATTACAATAAGTTAAAGATAGTAATGATTATATTTTATTTTCCTTCTGACTCATAGATTGAAGCAAGTTGAATGTTTTCTCTCTCTTCTCAGACAGAACAGACGAGAAAAAATAATCTCTTTGAAAATAACTACTCTCTCCAAATTTATTCCATTGTTTATCAACGATAAACGAACTTAATTTACTTTTCCTCCTTTCCTTTCGTCAATATAGCAATTCAATTTGTCTGACCTGTCATTGTTCAATCTCTTTCAATGTCTCATACTTCAATAACTCCTAGCAACATTCATTAGCAGGAACGTTTCGAAATGATGATATAATTTATATGCAAGAATTAAATAAGGATTGTAAAGGCTTTAAACAAACGACTAGTATGGTATTTTTTATTATTTCGTTAGAAATCGTTACAAATTGTTATACAGAGAATCCATCAATTATTATATAAATCAAAGCCAGATTTATATAACAGTGGAGTTTATACTCTAGTTAAAAGAGAAAAAACAGATTCATCATTCGTTTTCAATGAACGCAGCCTAAACATGAAACTGTTAACTCAAAAGACTCTAAAATTGCGTTGAAAAGGATCTTTCAAGAAGCTTCGACTAGCTTTTTATTTTTATTACGTAAAAAATTAATGCATCAATATTTTCTTTTGAAAATTTAGATTTTATTCTGAAGAGATTATTTAAATTACACTTCTAATATTTATGAAATGCTCATCTGAACTGGTATACGCACATATGAATATCAATTTAGGTACTTATTTTGCTTGAAGAATCAACTAGCGTCGATAATGATGATTCTAATTTTTCTTTATCTTTTGTGAGTATGATATTTTGTCATTTTCATACTTCGATTTTCTTTATTTAGATTTTTAAACAAACTGAAGGCGCGCCTAGTCTCCATTTACTAACAATTCCTGGAACAAAAAACGAAGCAAATATTTATGTAACCGCATTGATACAGCTGATTTACACATATGGATCAACTGGCTTCACTCACACTGGCTGATACCCATAACGACAACAGATATATGTTGGGTAAGGGCAAGAGTATCGATTTCTTCGTAAAGTTGATTTTCTTTATTTTCAGAAGCTGTTTGTACAATCTTTAAACTTAATGACAAGCAACCTGAACAAACATTCGCCGAAGGACTGTACATGAAGTTTTTCTTGCAAAAAAACAAGTGGTCATCGCAAAAATGAAAATTACGAAACAATAATAAATTGTCTTTTTTATCCACGAGCTTATTCATTTTTTTAGTTGTTGATATACATTACTTGTATTTTTCTCTAATTTATTTAAATAAAATTTAAAATAAAATAATCATATAACTCTTCTAGAAACAAACTTTTAAATATGAACGGGTAGAAGGCACAGATGTGAGGAGGAGGAAGTACAGAAGTACCACAACTGATAAAGATCTAATCCTGTGGTGCTCAATATCGTCTCATAACACCACCATATCGCGTTATTATGGTCATAGCGCCGTCATATGGCACTATCACAGTCATAGCGAAGCGCTAAAGGGGGTCACAGTGTGATCGCTATAGCGCCGTTATAACGCCGCTACTTTACCGTTATCGACGACGTGGGTAGTCGACTAAACATTTGCTTCAACTATTCAAGATGAATGCTCAACTATCGCTAGTTAGACTTAGATGTTGCTAAGTAGACCTTAGGTTGTATTGAACAGTTCTTCTTTTTTCCTCTAACACAAAGCAGAGAAGTTAACCTTCGAAAAATCTTGTAATCAGTTAATATGCATGAAAGAATTTTATTACTGTATTGTAAATAATGTAAATGAAAAAGTGGATCACTACGACAAGAATAAATTATGCTCTCAACTCTTGTAAGACACGAGCTAGACGTTCTTCATACATATTCATTCGAGAATGTCCTACTGGGAAACTCGAGCCATATTATAATGTGATATACCCAGTGATTGATGTCATGGCGGTATTGGGTGTGGGTGAGTGTAGGGTGTGTGAGTGTGGGGTGTGGGGTGTGGGTGTGGGTGTGGTGTGAGTGTGAGTACGTGTGCATGGGTGTATGAAAACAAAACGAACATCCACATCCACACCCTTTTGAGACGGTCGATTTCGTTTCTTGATTATTGATCTTTCAACTTTATTTTCAATTATTGAACTAATTCTGAACTAATAATAAAAATGTTTTATTTGTTATCAGTATCTGAATCGATTTCATTATCCTTGTTGAATGTCTATGAAGGATTTCTATTTCGACATAAAGAAAATAATTAATGTTCTTGATAATTATCGTTGCGAGAAGAACTAGTAGATGCCATTCCAAAGGATTTTTAGAAAGCTTGGCCGATTAATCCAATGAAATTTGTAGAAAGTATTGGACGGCGAATAACAAATACTGGACCGATTCTTTTGTCAGAGTGTTCAATTGTTTTAGAGGAACATAATCCTTCTCCAGAATTTGACCATTGTATATGTTCCTTTTGTAATGAAGGTTTTTGTTGATTAGCATTATTGAAAAGTGAATTTTTATTTGTTTCGAAATAAGAATTAACCATTGGACGAACAGCATGGAGCGTAGCTACAATAGCCTTACAAAATGCTTTAACCATAGATGCTGCTAGGTGAAATTTTTCATCATTTCTTTCTTGATGTCTTAAATCTTTAACCAATTTTTGTAACTCTTCTTTTCTATTTCAAAGTTTTCTTCGTGTTTTTTAAGCCCTTAAGATATCTAAAGGCGGAGATTGATTTTTTGTTTTTATATAAATAAAGATGATAATCTCTTCATGCAAGGCTTAGCTGCGAGTGTGGGTGTGGCTGTGTCTGTCTGTGATATTGTGTAGGTATGGAAGCTGGTGTCGATCTGTGGGTAGATGTGGGCCGTCTTTTTATTCACATATAACACCCACATACCCAAGCCCACATCAACACCAACATCCTCACATCTATAGTCATACCCAATTAACAGCCACACTTCAATTTCTTATAAAATTCAAATTCATGGAATGAAAATAATGTAAAATTCAAGGATTTATCGAATGATTTCATATTTTCGAAATAATCAAGTCATGAATTTTCGTGGTGGAAATTCTGAAAATAGCCATTTCAATGAATTTTTTCATGTTTTTATTTCATGATCGGTATACCTACCATTTACAATACTGAATTTATATTCGATAATGTTAGGTTTTGTATTTATGATTTCAGATTTAGATTTTAGAGTATTGATGTTTATTATGTTAATGAAGAAACTGAGTTCTGCTATGTGATTTTAGCAGCTTTGGTTGTTTTTGAATGAATATATTACCGGAAACTACGCAAAGTATCTAGGTACTTGGTGTACAGCTGTATATATTTAATGCTGTTGTATCTATTGTTTGGTTGTATCTGACGTATGATTGATCATTGTGCTAACTTCACATCGATCAAGAGGAGTTTTTATTGGTCTCTATTTGATGATGTGGTATGATTAATAAAAAATACTTGTTTTCGTTTTTTTGGAAATTGAAAATAGGATATACTTGCGAATCTTTTTTAATCAGTGGTCGTGGTGGTGGTGGTGGAGGTTGACGTGTTGATGGTAAACTTAGTGGAGCTTTTACAGTCTGATTTTTAATACTAGATGCACGCTTATCTGGTCGTGGTGAAACGGTAGGAACTCCTTCGCGATTTTCCGTTTCCAAAACATGTAATTCATTTTCTTCTGGTATATGCGGAGAAATCATTGTTTTCAAGTCCTGTTCTTTTGCTGAAGCATTGTTAAAAAACATCTATAAAAAACAACACATACTAGTTATAACGGTTGGAGAAAAAGCAATTTCACATACATCTTTATTACCGATATGAGTTACATGAACCATTCTACAAAGAAAAATTTATGAGCTATCTTACAGAAAATTTTATTTGACATACGAGGATTCAATTGGTGATGATATTTCTGGTCGTAGATGTTTCTTTTTATTTCTAACAATATTCAGAAAACCTGAATTTCTTCTTGCACTTGTCTCTATAACAAATAGCAGCATGCTCATTTGAAAATAGTTAATTAGAAAAATTTCTATTGTTGACGTAAGTCTGAGAGGTTGATATCACTGTTCCTGTGGATGTGAATGTGTAACAACAAAAATATATCGTTTCTGAAGGACACCACAATATAACGCATCGATTCAAGTGTGCTGATTTCTAATTATAGATGATTCTATCCTAGCCTCTTGTTCTGCACAGTCCAAAATGTTAGTCTAAATCATAACATTCTTTGTGTTTATATAAGTCTGGGAGCAGCCAATTGTTCTTTGATCTTGGTGGTAATGCAGAACAAGTACCCAAAAACAAGATGGTTTCTTGCAAAAACAATATTAAATCTCTATTTGTGAACGGCTTATCAAATTTTAAGTTTTCATGAGTTCTAATTATGTTTCAAAGGTATGTTCAAGGATTATCTAGTCTACGATGAGAAAATTCAAGGCATAAATAAATGCAGGATGAAAAGTTGTCTGTGTCATCGCTTTTCGATTATAATGGAAAAAACGATATCGTTATTGTTGCTAATCAGATTAAAATTGTTTCGTTCGATCTGTTTTCAAGTATATTTCTTTATTATCTTTACATAATCTTCTAGCTCTACAATAAAGAACTACAATAGTTCATATATTCTAATGAGACGTTAAGAATATACAGTGTGTGTTACTCAAGGAACATCATCGATCATGGCCTATGTGAGAGAAGAGATGAAAACCTCCACCGAACATACTTCAGCACATCATATTAAACCATATTCTATACAATCTGATTTTCATGAACGAAATACACATCCTATGGACAAATAAGGTTTTAAAACTTTTCCAAAAAATCGAGTAATTTTAAATGAGTCAACTTTGGAGAAGTCAAATGAACTAACTTTTGCTCATATAAGTTATACCATTACTAATCAATGTCTATTTCAAGGTGATAATCAACGGTATCCTACCTTTAGATGTTGGAGCATTAATTTCAAAGGTGGCTACCTACAAGCACAAGACATTCGACAGATATTCGTAGTATAGAACTATTATCGCCTGACCTTATCACGGATGAAACTAATTCCAGTGTTTATGGTACGGGAGACGGCAGCTACAGCTGCATCAGTCTATAAACATAAAGAGATAAGTGTCAGCAGAAAAAAAGAACATTAAGAAATTGTTTGTATCACTTGAATTTTGCTCGAATGTGCCTCGTCTTTTGTTTTGGTTATGCCGGTAGCAGTCATTGTCAAAGCATCTACGATAAGAGACAATCGTTTATTTTTTGCTACTTTTCTATGTCATCTCACATAAAATTTAACATCTTATCACTATTTCATTGAGCAGAATTTTTTTGCCTTTATGAAGTTTAAATCCAAATCAAATTACATTTTTTCTATTCAGTTTTCAATGGTAACATACAATTGGATACTTCTAGTTTGTTCAAGGAACAAAAGTAAGAAAAGTTCGAAATGCTTTATGAAGTAGTGTTTTCTGGTCATATATTGGAGGGTGTGTGTTCACTATAAATCGAAGGCATACAAACATTCATACGTGAACGCCACACACTCACACTCATACGAGTACTCTGACATTCCAGAATATCAATTGATGTAAGAATGATCATTTCAAAGATGTTACTTAATAAACCACTCCCATGCATCTTTGGATGATAACATATTCGAAAATCTTACAGAACTCTGTGTGTTGATGGTCAAAGAAGTAACAATCTCTAGAAAGTATGAGAGAGAATGTGATGTGGTATCTTTTCTCTCGATCATCAGCTAATGTCATCATTCATATAAACAAAGAAAACTAGAAAATATAGAAAAATTTTCTACACGTTGCATTCACGATGATCGAAGTCAGATTTGAATAATTCTATTCAAAAAAGCAATCACTGTAGTTTAATATAAATCGGATATTGAATGAATCAAATAGGTTGTTTGTTAGTCGACATTAATGTAATCTTATTGAGATTTTAATAATTTTTAAACAAATCAATTTTCACATAATTCCATCTATGAGACCAAATACGTCATTTGACTTCTTTAAAGATGATGTTTCATGGAAGCGTAGTATTTGTTAACATGAAATGCTAATAATTGAGAATTTTCTATTTAGGATATCATGCGAAGCTATAAGTTTTCAAATGCATGGAAAAGCTCAAAAATCAAAATATATCAGTGAATATATATTATTTAGGATAATTCTTTTATCAATTTATAATTAAAATGAACTTTTATTAAAATATACATTGACTAGTACACATTTCACTTATGAAATAAAAGAAAATATGACAAAACAGGAATCAAACGAGTTTGCGATTGATAAAAACTAACAAAGGAAAAGCTATGTACAGTTTTACATGTTATATGTAAGTTTAGTTCATCTTAATTGAGACATTCATGAGATGATGTGTTCAATTGATTTAGACACGTTAATTTCTAATCATAGATGTGTTTATTCTAGTCTCATCGCCAGTCGGTGGGAACAAGATAGTTTTTCTCCGAAAAAGTCAAAAGCACGCTTTAAAATATAGTGAACATTCTGCTAGTTGTCAACCTCTTACAACAGTGTGAAGATGCACTTAAAATACCATTCGGTTACTGATGAACGAATTCAACTCATAGAGCTGCATCCTTTAGTCGAGATAATGTGAAAGGACAATATTTCCATAAAAGAGACAGAATCTTTTCATTCTGTTTATACAAACAATGTATATGTGCTTCCTCTGAAACGCCATGATAGAAATACAATAGAACGTTTCTACGCAAAGACCGAGTAATTCTATACACAGCAACTATGAAGAAGCAAATAGAATTCGTCGAGAAATGGCCACATCATAATCTATGAATGTGCGCTCAGTTTCATGTCCAAGGTGATAATCAATAGTATCCTACCTTTAGTTGCTGGAGCATTAATTTCCATTGCAGATATCTATAAATATAAGACATTCGATGGATATTCATTGCCTAGACTGATTATCACATGACCTTTTTGAAACTGAGGGTAGCTCCAGTGTTTACGATACTGGAGACGGTTGCTGTAGCTGTATCGATCTATAAATAGTAGTAGATAAATGTGAACACTTAAAAATTATTTGAATTACTTGAGCTTCGTTGGGGTCCTTCGGTGTTTTTGCATTTGTGACGTCTACAGAAGTTGTTATCGAAGCACCTGTGATACAAAACAATCATTCATGTTTTTAAGGCTTTTTTGGTGCCATTAGAGAGTGTAGATGTAGATACGTGAATATCGATCTTCTATTCTGCTAGCTTCACATTGATCCCATCTGACCTTAAATTGGTTCTCGTCGAAAAAGAATTCATCTAATCACTAAGTGCATTCAAGATTACACAGTATCACAGAATAAGTGAGTCAACAACACATATGGACAGAATAGGCCGCATGTGTCATTCGTTCTAAACTTAGTTTTGACTTGTATTAGTGAGAGCTTTCTTTCAGAGAAGATTTCACGAAGATTAGAATGTTATTATATGTATTCAGGAATCTATTATATCGCTTCTGGTAAATTCTTCACTCACATTTTTAATACATTTGATGAGAGACAAAAGTGTTTCATGAGAGTTCATAAATCGCTGAGATCAATCTTATACATATGTGAGTACTAATGAACGAGTTACCTTGTTTCTGCACGATTCGCACACGCTTAAGATTATCGTCTACAGCTGTTTGTAATTCACCAATTCCGTCGACATTGTATTGGATTCTAACAGGTGGTTTCAGTTTTTTCAAGTCTAGCGCAATTTTGTTGATTTTGTCAGTCAATGTTTTCTTCGTTTTTAATAACATTGTATAATCATTGGTGGAAAGAATATCTGTGAATTCTTTTCTATATTGATCAAGCATCTGTTTTTTGCAGCTCAATGCATCTTGATACACTTCAAACAGTTTCGTATTCTTGCTTTCGATCTCGTCAATACTTTGTTTTAGTGTTCTTTCACTCTCATTGATTGTTGTACGTATAAATGCAAATACCTCAGTGATTTTGTCTTTATTAATGCTTCCACTCGACCTGATGATTTGTTCCAGATTTTCTAAAGCTTTCTCCAAAGGTAATTGTGCACTTTCTAATCTTTCTTTTAACTAAATTGTATGAAAAGTTACTTTTATGAAAGAAATGTACGTGCTATTGGATACTGACCTCATTCTCGATTTCTTTTGCAACTTGAATAATGCCTATAATCTTATGACTATGGTGTGTAGATAATTGACAATCCGGGCAAACCAGTTCCTCACAGCTGCAACACCAATACTTTAGCTTTTCATCTGGATGTATTGAGCATCGCACAGGTTCTGAAGGTTTTTGCTCAATGGGAATTCTTTTATGATTACTTAAAGCTGGCTGTGTATGAATAAGATTGCTACAATTTATGCAATAACTATTTTCGCACTTCTTGCACCAAAGTTCAGCTTTAGACGAACAATTGTTGGAGCATTGCATAACGGCTACAATTACAAAAAAGATAGTCACAATCACAATATTCATTAGCGTAAATGAGTGTTTTCTGGAAATCAAAAAATGCAAAAAGAAACGATGTATTTTACAAAATTTAATATACCTTATCTATTGTACATATGATAATATAGTAAATAAGCGATAAACGACTGGGTAGGATAAAAAAAGACATCTTGCACATAAGCATTCAAATTAATCGAGAACTACTATCAGAAGACGAAAAATAAGAAGTCTGTATACACTAAGAAAGTATCATAAACACTCGGTATTCCATCATCTTCGACATGGAATGCTTTTAGATGATAAGATAGCTCTAATTAAATTCATGAATAGTTTGTTCGATTCTTCGATGTTGTATGCAGAAGGGTATGATGTGACAGTTATTGAGAATTAAAAAGTCAGTTGAAGAGAAGATTACGATAAACAAATATTACATTATATAAATCGTGTGATATTAATCTTTCTCTGCGATAGAAATAGTACTACTATAATTGATTGTAAATAATTCTATAAATTTTTATGTTATGTTAATAAATCAATATACGTATGACACTGAAAAAAGCCTTCAAGTATTGCAACCAATTCTAGACCCTCGTCAAGTCCTGTATTCTATCATTTGTTTTCAGTATAAGCTTTGTTTCGAATAAGCAAAATATACAGACTCACAACATTGATAAAAACCCGAAAGTGTTCAATTTGAAGTTTTCTTTTTTAAGCAATTGAAACCACTAACGCAAAGTCTTCAAAATCAATATACTACTTTTTATGGCTGCATACCATTCACAGAAATTACTTATCTAGTACTTTATCTAGCGCAATTGTAAATCTAAATGCACAAATATGCATATCTTTATTCTGCTAGTCTAGGGTCAGGTGAAATGCTTCTCGGTGGACGTCATTTGTCGTGTAAACAATGCATTTCACATCAAAATCATGGTTTTAAAATCATATCAAATATATAGACAACGATAACATGAAAGTATAATTGAGTAGATTTTTCCTATCTTAGTCTCTTGCGAATCCAGGTACAATCATCTGAGATCTCATTTTCTTCTTTACAGAAATGAAATTTTTCTGAACCGAAGCACATATAAAATTCAAGTTAATCGTTTTTCATCATGTATGTTCAAGCACAAAAGTTCTACTATGTGGAAATTACATTCAAATTGTCGTTGAAAACTACTTTTCATTCAAAAAAGAAAAGTATGTTTACTCATCTAAGAAGTGGCAACATATTCGGCGAGTTAGATAAAAAAGACTTTAGAGAAACTAATATAACAAGAGAATGATGCCATAGAAATGAGCTAATTTTGATTCTTTTAGAATAATAGAATTCGTAAAAGTTTCTTATGAAACTTCTCTCAAAATAGCTATTTCAATCAATTTTTTCTTAATTTTTTATTCCTCAGATTCTACAGACACTGAACCAATCTATACAAAACTTTGGGAGGTGGTCGTCAGCCTCCACTGTGGTACAATATATTCTGAACTCAAATTGGATAAAAATACATGCTCAAGTTTTTCTCACTTTCAATCTCTCTTTTGCATCATTGCTCATCAAACTTCAATTATATTACCCACAACGTAGTTAATCGATAAAGAATCGACATAATGTTTCTGGATTCTAGTTCCATCAGAGTATGAAAATTCGAACTGATCATTACATTTAGTAGCTATACCATGAATGCATCAAAGAAATATATGTGAGTCGGGATGAGAGTTAAGGCATATAAAACAAGTGATCAAATCGCTGACCTATTGTATTTCTTGTTTAGAGAATAGTTTTCTACCTGAATTATTGGATGCCATTGTAAAGAATCAATAACGATATGATTAAAGTGTACTTTGATCTAAAAGTAAAACAAAAATACTTGAATTTCAGTTAATGATGAACATAATATCCAAGTGTGAGATCAGACATTTCATTAATGTTCAAAATTTTTTAGCATTATGTCTATGGATTGATATATGGCTCTGAAGTTTCCACTGTTGTCCTAAAGAATTACTGTAAGGATCGAAATTTCACCTACTAAATTTGAAGTACGATCATATGACTCAATGCATTTTAATCTGAGTTTTGCTGATCTTAAATTTCATCACATGGGTGAAGGAAGTGAATCTATTTAGTCTCACCATACATATTTTGCTATTGTCAAAAGTTATTCTTTTCTATTGTCATGTATCTTTTTTTGACTAATAGATTCTGGCTTTCATTTTTCAGAGTAATTTGCGACCAAAAGCTTTTTTTATTGTTACTCTTACGCTACATTCAAACTTTATCATTTTGTCGGCGTTCTTTTGAGGTTGTGGTCCCATCACATTCGTAGCTATATTATATTTGATCTAGTTTCTTATTTCTTTACTAACTAGAGTCGATGAATAGAGTAGGACACAATACGAGGCAGAAAAATCACAGTAAATATAGATGACGTCATAGAATTGGCATGAATCAAACAATGAAACAAATTGAAACTATCGTGAGATGGTCAACGAACACGGCCAATAACTGACATACATTAACAAATCGATCGACTAAAATAAATTCAATCATAGATATCAGTGTCATATCTGTTTCAATCTTTGAGAATATTCGTCACGTCTTGCTGCTATCTGCCCAACATTCAAAATAGTCTCTTTTTCTTTTCGAACCTTTCTAACAATTTACTTACGTTAGTCAAGAAATTGGAGGCAAAAAGTTCTACGTAATTCTAATGATGTCTAGCTATTGATGAGAGGCTTTTGCGTCTTACACCGTTTGCTTGTTTTTTTTGAATGATTTGTTTCTTCTGCAGCATGGCAGCGTAGTATTGCGCCTCGTTTCTGCTTTTTTTCCTATTTTTTTTTCGTTCTTGTCAAAGTCGTTTCAAGTGTGCGCTCTATTGAAAAGTATTACACAGAACGACAGAAAAGCATTTGTGGCACAGTAAGCGACAATTGCTCGTAAAGAAATGAAAGAGGGTGTGAACAGGTGTGAATGTGAATGTGAATGTGGGTATGGATGTGGGGGTGCGGGCGTTGTAGTCACTGAGATCCAAACCCTCATACAATGACAAAATCGGAAACTCTAAGAGTTTTCAGATTTTTGAAAACCCTGAAAGGTTTCTGATTTTGTCGCTATATGAAACTCTTTAAAGGTTTCCGAGATCAATTCATAAACCAATTTTAGTGGATTTCCAAGAAAAGTTTTTTTAGTATGCAGTTTCAACACTGCTTTGCAAACAAAATAGTCAAGCTCACGAGCTATTAGAATATATAATAGTTAATAGTTTATGCGTTCAACTCAAAAGATAATTGTATACGATCATTTTCGAGAAGATTCATATTTTTGAGATTATATAGAAAATTATAAAAAATGTCATACTCGGTATGTCTCTATTTATCAATGAATTTTAAATAACTGGTGTTGGAGATTTTAAGAACACACTATAATCTACAAATCTTGAAATTTTTATGCAGTTTGGCAATACTTCTGCATATTGTGGTTGAGATTCCATGGAATACCTTCCAGACTTTCCATTTTTCTTAAATACCTATTAGTATCCTGTAGGTAATAAATAACAATCGATCGTTATAAGTAGGAATTCTATTTTTGTGCTTTCAACTCGAATTAAAATGAAGCAATATGCAGAGATCACATTTATTCTTAAAATCATGCCATCTGACGGAGATTTCCCTGTCTATTTGTACAATAGTGAACAGTGTGATAGTCCAAATTTTTGTTCTGTCATTACCTAGCTTAAATAACAGACCAATCTTTAGCTGCATATTATCTAAGAAGAAAGCGTCCTAAAAGCTTTCTCATATTGTCTTTTTAACGTGTACTTTTGTCAGTAATCATTGTATTATGGATTCAATTAACATTGTTTTTTAATACACAAAAAGCAAACAATTAGATAAATTAAGTTCAGATGCTTACTTGGCCGACTCAAATAACAATTAACAATTTATGGTCGATAAATTCATTTCAATAAAGTTCGATCAGTCTTATGAATCAAATTTAATTGAGTTTAACAATTTTTTTTGCACATATTACTGTTGGCTCTAATGAAGAAAAACAAGTAGATGATGAAATGTTATTAACTTCTGATGAATTAACTTTTATTAATATCATTTATCATTATGAGAAGAAATATATATATTAGCGCTGCATTTACACATTACAATAAATTGGTTTTCAATTTCACAAGGCTTTATTGAGTTGATTGGTTAGTCAATACTACAAAAACTATTGTCAAATTTTTAATTGCCTTATAAAATATGCTCTCTTTCAATTAGATAGAAACAAAAATTATCCATCGACCTATAGAAAATATGGTTCGCTGGTTTTCATTTCATAAGCATGATAGGAACAGTTATACGCATTGTCAGAAAATCTTGATATCGTTATTTTAAACCACTTTGAAAGCAAAAATCAAGATCACTTCTCAATTTGGTGTGGTCGATTACCACTATGTTTACCATTCTTTTTGTAATGATTTGAAGTTCAATAGTGAAAGCATAACTCAAAACCCAATATCAGATGTTTCTGAATGATTATTTACGAAGACTCGAGCAAAATTTTATTAGATCGGCGACTTATTGAACAATCAAACTGTCACTTTGATTTATAAGGTTGAATGTGCTTTGCTCAACGATCAAAAGCACGGCTCTTGAGTTCTTAATGTTTATAGAATTGCTTGAAAAAACATCCAAACATTATATTTATTTTAAATAGATAAAAGTAACTACTATCAATTCTAAGTATTTGAAGAGTTATTTCAATACTAGGAAAGATTTATCTTCGCAAGTGTGCAAGATCTTGATTTCCTTTAACGAAGAATTTTCATTAGAAATAGATACCAAACTTGCTACTATACATCTATTTATGCCTTTCAAATAGTGTTTATGAAATTATTATAGAACCTAAAGTGACGATAAATATGGTCTTCAGCAGCTGGAAAAAACCTAGATAAACAACAATGATGAACTCGGCAAAGATTTCCGTTTATCTCTATTTTAAACAAAATCGAGTAACTAGTATATAGATTTCTGCAGATGAGTATTATCTTGCAAATATTCTTCAACTAAAGAAGAAAATGCTGGCAAGCTAAATCTTTCGGTCCTTTTATGGAGGATTAATTATGGTACGAGCAAAGGCTTTCTAGATAACAAAACCTGTTTTCCATCGTTTTTTTTCTGATCTTATGTTTCAAAGGCAGCCTATAAATAGTTTATTTATTTATAGAAGTTTTATCTTTTCGCACTGCAATCTTGCATCCATTCCAAAATAAAATTATAGAATTCAAATCCAAAGACTTGGCTATTGTACTATTGTGTCGTCGAATTAAACATCTTACCACATGTTCAACTGTTGATGTAAAAAAAAATGCAAAAGAATTTCAAATGTACTTTCATGTACAGATGCGAGAGAGAAAAGGGCTGTGATCAACCATTCAAGCAAACGCCGTATATATGTTTGTAGTTATTCGTCGTCATCTCTATGCTGTACCAACAGTAATATTCGCTTTGAGAAAGCTGCCTAGCTGAGGTAGTTGACAAAATTAACTTATCGTTAATCAGTTTCAACACATGCACGTTTTTTTTTCTTTTATAAAGTAATCCGTGCATGCTGTCTCTCAAATAATTCCTTTTCTGTTAAGCTACGTCAAATATGATACGAATAAAAAAGATCCTTTGATTTAAACATGTTTTCATGACATGGATAAGGTGAAGTAGAACACAAAGGAGTAATATGAGATGATTAAAATAAAATATGAGACTGGCTGGCTTCTAGTAAAAATAAAAAGAATAGTTGCCAAGATATACGAGAAAAAAAGCGTCAATAACGATGATATTTGTTGATGACATTGAGTTTTGTGTTAGAATCGGTGGTCGTTCGTTTAAAATGTGCGTGAGTCAAGTACATCTTGCGGCATTGGTCTAATGTACGTTGGTTGAGAGAAAACAGCAGAACTTGTAGCCATGTAAGACGTATCTCGACTCTTGCCGGGATAGTGACCTAAATTTATAAATACTTGCCAATCCCGATAATTGCAGCATGCTTACCTCTGGATTTCATTTCACGAGCTTCTTGACAAAGTGCACATGAACTACAACATAGTGTTGCCGGGACATCGCCACATTTTGGGTCTTCTCGAAGGCCATACATTTTTCGAAATTTTTCTCTTTTGAAATAGTGCGGTAACCAGTATTGATAAGAGCCACCTAGTGCCCAATACACACAGCACATCACCCAGCAGCTGCTACCATCTAATTTCTTAGCATTTGAGCCGAAGAGACATGATGGACACCAATATCCGTAGCAGCAGATACCGCAGTCATCGAAACAGCCAAATAATCTCTCTAAAATAAGAGATACAGACAAACCTTGCATTGATAATTGATCTTAGACATTTTGACAAGATGCACCTACCGTTCCAATCATTCACTTCTGCCATGTTCTATGCGATTGACAGTTTTATCTGTTGATGTAAAGATTGCCTGTTGTTTTTTTCAAGAAAGTATTTCTTGCAGAAGTAACCGAGTCGTATAAGCAATGCTTGTCTTTCTGATTCTGTATGACGTCGCAACGATATATAAAAGTATGTGAAAAAATGAAAGAGACCGAATCGAATTTCTTTTTGTACCGTTCTGTCTCTCATTTGTGCTTCGATACACTCTATCCTTGAATAATTACGATTCTTCTTTTTCTGTTTTTATGCTTGCGATCTAAGCTTTACTTTCATGCTGCAAACATAAGTAAATACAACAGTGAATCAGAGAATCCAGCGGCTGCAAACTAGATGACAGTATTATTACTATTTGAAGCTATTATGTCAGTCTGAATTAAAATGAATGGCAAAGAAAACCAGAACGAAAAGAAGACCATCGCCATCAACCCCCAATCTCACTCTATTTGAGGTACAGGTAAGTGTTTCAAGCTTTAGTGATGCTGTTGTTAGTTTTGTGGCCGCTGTATATGTTGATTCTCTATCGCATATACTAAAATCAACGGCATGAAAGTAAAGCACGGATTAATAATATAAAACAGCAAACATGTCAGGATTATGGTAAGAAAGCTTGTAATATACATGTTCAACGAAATATTAGTTATATTTCGGGAGAACCTATGGAACTTTGAAGAAGAAACATCAATTAAAGCCATTCGGTCGAGTTTGTTTTTGTCATTCTAATCAATGAAAAAGAATCCTGTTGTTCTCAATCCTATTAGCATTTCACAATTTCGACTTTTTACAAGGAATCAAGCCAATTGGGTTTCTAAGGATATTTCATTTGTGAACAGTAATAGATTGTTTATTCTGAAGACATTGTTTCATAATCAAATACTCTGCTTAAAATTCATCTTGTTTAATAATTGATGAACGATATATCAGAGGAAAAGATCCATTGATTGGCTTTTTAAACAACGAAGTGTTTGTAATACGTGATAATCAAGAGTGATCGACGGGTGATCGTTGAAGAACCTGTTCAGAAGCACTTATTTTTCGAAATGAATGACTACTCTAATCAACCAGTACTTGCTCTCATCTGAATGAGAGATTTGTAAAAAATCAAAAAGAAAAATGAAGAATAGAAATAGGAAAAGAAATCCTTTTTTTTAAGAACATGATTCTTGAGATGATTTATCGAGAATTGAAGCTAGTTTTTTCCTTTTATGTTCATCAACGTTTTAATAGCGATTGCAATAAATGGATTCTGAAATTATATAAAGCATAATTAGACGATTGATGGTATTTAGCAGATATGTTTCGAATCAGAAGTGGTTGTGTCTCCTTTTGACGATAAAACATTCATTTGAAATATAATACGATAAAGATAACTAAACCAGAGATGTCCATCGCGGCGCTGCCGCTGCCGCGGTGGCGGTGGCGGCGCGGCAGCGGCAGGTTTTTAAAAAAAATCACCACGGCAGCGGCGCGGTAGCGGCAGATTTTTTTAAAAGTCATCGCGGCAGCGCCGCGGTAGCGGCAGGTTTTTTAAAAAACCATCGCGGCAGCGGCGCGGCAGCGGCAGGATTTTTTTGGAGGACATTGAAAAACTGTATGAATTTAATAGAATTTCACGATTTACAAATGAAACGCCCTGATATTGAATAAATCTGATGGACTAGTACCCATATCTCTGGTCAAATATAGTCACAGCAGTGAAATTAGAAACACTTTTTTGAAAATCGTCGCGGCAGCGGTGCGGTGGCGGCACGTTTATTTTATAATTCATCGCGGCAGCGGCGCGGCAGCGTTTCTTTTATAAGTCATCGCGGTGCGGCAGCGTCGCGGCAACATTTTTTTATAAACCGTCGCGGCGCGGCAGCGGTGCGGTAGCTTTTTTTTTCTAAGGCCGCGGCGCGGCAGCGGCAGATTTTCAGCCGCGATGGACATCTCTGAACTAAACTAGCAAGAATTTTCATTAGTAACTTGACTATGATCGTCAAAAAGTAATTGAAAAAGCTATGATACAATCATAGACAAATTTCTTTCATAATTTAGTTATTCACAACGTCGATAAGAAGCTAACACAAACACGACGCATTACCGAAAACTTCGATATTCTTTGAGTCCCGGTAGTTTCAACCAATGAAAATTATGAAAAGCAGAAGATATTGTTGGATATGGCTTTCGTTAGCAACGAAAATCTTGCATTTATATGGATGTCGATGTGAATGTGGGTGCAACAGAAAAGACTCACATCATCATGCATCCACAACCAGATTTTATTTGTTACGTTAAAAACATTTTTAGAAAATCACTTAGATGGAAGCATATGATTTTTGTCTAAACACGAATGCTGTGGTCATTGAGTAGTGGGTTTCCTCTGATTGACGAATATGTGACCCCCAACTCTGCCGACGGAGTTTATTTGATGTCTCTGGTTTTGTTTACCAACATTTTTAGCGGTAGAATCGATTGGAATGTCTGCATTCGTCGTAGGATTCTTTTGCTTGTTTCTTTTGGATTTTGCTGTTTTCGATTTTGTTTTACTAATGTCATTAGGTAATGAATTGCTTTTACTTCGATATGCTGTAATTTTTGAACATAAAGCCTTCTTATTAAAGAGATATTCCTAAAAAGACATAGTTTTTCTCTTTTACTCATCATTATGTAATAAGTAAACAACTAATCAGACCTGTAATTGTTCCATATTTGGTTGATGTATATCGATATCGATGTTATTCGGCTGTGAGCAGAATCGTTGTCGAGCATGAAAAAATACATGACGAATTCTTATCCATTCTATATAGCAACAATATCATCGATCGCTATAACCAACAGAAAATAAAATTTAGTACTTACTTTTCAGAAACAATGCATCAGCTAAATTATGAGTCAAAATAAATGGATCTTCAATAGCAATAGTTTGACGAAACCATCCTTTTTCCAAACGTGATAATGGTTCATATTGTCGAATAGTGACAATATTTTTTTCATAATCAAATAGTTCTGTATAATAACGTAACAATTCAATCCATAATTCACCTGATGATAATTTGTTCAATCCGTAACCGTTCCATACTTTATTCTAAATAACAAAAACACCATCTCACGAAATAAAACAAAATTTTTAAATACAATCATAAATACGTACAAGTTGAGTTAAATCATCATAGAAGTAAATATTCCAATCAGCATATTTTCGAACATTCGAAGTGTTAGTTGATTGATTGTCATTCAACTAAAATTCGAAAGAACTAGAAAAAGTAAACAGGTTTTTCGAGAAAAAAATTTTCACAAACTTGCTGCAGAATGGGTACAACAGGTGGTTGAATTTGTTGAAGAAAGTGTATCACCATAATAATATATGCATAGCTTGAGAGTGTTCCATGACTTGCATCACCGATATCGCATGTCTGAAATACCATATTTAGAAACAACTCAATACTCGATCTGACATTATGATCTGTAGCTTGAATATAGACAGAAAACAAACTCATCATTTCTTACTTTTGCTAAAGTCTTCATTATAAAACCAAGTTCGCACACTCGTGGATCAATATCTGAATACATTTTCAGTAGTCGAGTATTTTCAATAGGCTAAATAGAAGATGTCATAGTAGATGAGATAGTTCTATCATTCCTCGACGAAAAAATATATCTATAATGCTTTTTTGAGAGATCCTATGCATTCGGAAAATGACGCACCAAAATATTATTTAGACTAATATCAATTTCGATCTTAGATTGAATATGTATTGATCGAATGATTGGTACTCTAGCACTTCGCATTATTTCAACACTTTTGAACATATTTTTATCGGATTCCATAGATTGAGCTAAGTTTTCTAGAACTTGAATTGTAGTTTCTTTTTTCTAGAATGTAAATAGAAATTCACTGGTTAATAGAAATGATTGAAATCAAATACAAACATTCGTTTCATAGAGAACGCAAACGTCGAGATCGCTTAGCTGAAAACCAAAACCATTATAGAATGAACCATATGCACGTACACTACAATTGGGATATTTTTTTCGAAATCCTGTTTCAAGATAATTTAAGATTGTTTCACGTTTTTCAATACATTCCTTGGTCGGTTTATATTTTTCTAAAAATGTACATAGCTAGCGAGAAGATAAAAAGTGATATTATATGAAAAATTTTACCTGTCATTTTTTGACAAAGACATGAGAGTATTTCAGACCAGTTTTTATTCACTTCTGGCACATCAACCATATTCGGTATAGATAATTCGGGACAATTAGACTTGGAATGATTGCTTCTATAGCACACAGTACAGACTGTAGGGACACCCTAAACAATAAAACAAAAACATTATGTTAACATGGTTCATATGAAGAACTTCGTACTTTATCAGCTCCAAAGTTTTTTGCTTGAAATTCATGAATGACTTCAGCAGAATCATTGAGTGAGATTTCTTCCAGCGACGCCAGTATATCTGTGGAGATGATTTGATTAAGTCGAACCAACTGTGAATTAGTCTCCGTTGAAGAAGCAGAAACATGGAAGTGTTCTGCAAGTTGCTGAGAAGAACATTCATCATTGACATTATTAACAAAGGACAATACACTCGAATCAGATACTGGTAATATTTTAAAACCATAAACTATCGCTCGCATTTTTTCATTGAATTCACGAACTGTAAATAGATATACCAAATCGAAACTTATTAAAATCGGACAAAAAACGAATGAGTGAAAAGTGAAATTTAATATCGTTCGGAAGAAGCTGTTTATACAACTCAAAATTTAGACTTTCCAGGTTGCATGTACTTCATAATTATGTTCTATAGAATGACATATAATTGCCCCTTCATCTCGTTCTTGTCAATTGCAATATAAAAACTCATTCAGTATCAAGCTTTCTTCTTGTATTTAGCATGTTCACGTTAGCATAACTCTACAATTGTTGAATGAGTCCAACATTCGATAATGGTTCTTTAACGATCAAAATGTAAAAATACTGAAAATGCTATTTCACATTTTGTCACAGTTTTCTACGGCCAAAGTTCTAAACGACTCATATATCTATAAAATATCACAATCTATACAACTGAGACATTTTCTCATCTGACGTAGACATTGATAATTTAGCTGGGAGAAAAATATTTTGTTAATATTTTGCGGTCCTTAAAAAAATCAGCATACAACTAAAATTTTCAATAAATTTTCATTCAGTAACTGTAAAGAATTTCTGGAAGCAAATGTCGCATTCATAAATGTTTAACAAGTTCTTTTCTGGTTTGTCGAATATCATGATCGATTCCAACAAACTCAGTTCACTAGTACCTTGTCGTTGGTATTCTATTCTGAAAGTACGTTTTTGATTTTCATCGAGGTGTTCAGCGAGTGTCTCGAATGCTATGGGGTGTTCCATTATATCGTCTTCCACGCTGTGAGTATCATGTATGCCTTGTATGTTTTCGACTTGCTCATTGTTTGATCTAGAAAAATAAATATGAATCAAATATTCTGAATAATCAATTCAATGGTTTTCGTTCATTTACCTAACTGTTTCAATCTTATCAGTATCTTGTTCGTATGCTTCTATTTCATGATCAATAATAGTATCGTCAAGTGACATGCTAGCATTGACTTCAATTTTATTATCGTGACCATCTTCAGAATCTGTATCGAGATCATCCCGAGATGGTGCTTCAAGTTCGTCTTCACTAACAACTTCTTCGTCTGGTAATGGTAATAGATTGTTATCATTCAATTTAAGTTTGGGTTCAGGCCAAGGATTCAGCATGTTATCGAATGTTTGTTTATATGCTTGTTGTAGATCTTTCTGTGTGAAGTTCATCTTGCCGTTAACTTCTAATACTAAAGCAACAAACAAAGATTTGCAAGATCGTTGCACTTCTCTAATTATCGAATAGCTTTTCGTTTGTGCTTCTTTCTCATTTCGACAGAAATAATTCAATGCATTGTTGAATATTCGTCGAAAATATCTAACCGAGGAATTCACTTTCATTGTGTAAGATAAATTTTTATTGATGTATGTCGGATCTATAGGACAGAAGAAGAAGCTTCAAAATGCAAATTTCAGTTAATGTTACCTGCACAAAACAGATGCCGGCAAAGTTTTTGTTTTTCATTTTTTAGAATTGGCATTCGTGTTTGTATAGAAACGATGAATTGATTCATGTCGAATTTGAATACATAGTAAGAGAGTAATTGAAGAAAGAGTATTTCAACAGATGTGTTGTTTTTACTCTTCCATCTATTGGTATAGTCGTTGCAAATACGGAAAAATTCAATGTACTGATCGTTACTCGGTTTGATTAGTGCATTATCAACTCCAAATATCTTCAGTTATTGACAAAATAAACGAGATTTAGTGAAGATCAAAAACGAAAACTTACGTATTCATGCAGACAAGGCACAACTGGCTGTTGTATTTGTTGCAAAAAATGAATAAGCATAATATGAAAAACAATTGGATGAACAGTGCCCAGATCTGGTTTATCCAAAGAACATATCTGAATCGTAAAAGAAGGAAAGTCACAATTGACTATTTTACAGTCACAAAAAGCTGACCTTGGCGAAAAATCGAAAAAGTCTTAGCAAATGAAGTACACGTAGATCGAATCTTGTGTAGAGACGAATTATTTCAGAACTATATATCCCTAGAATGTAATTTGATGTTATTCGCATGCGAAATTTTGTTTCTGGTACAATGAAATCAATACAACATGGTTCATGATCTGTATTCAGGCGAATGTCTTGGTAAGAACCTAGTGAAAAATGAAATAGATGACGTTCTATACAAACATGCTATTGTATACCAGAATTACGAATGATTTCAAGTACTTCTCTTAGAGTACTGTAAGGTAAAAGTCCATCACATTGAACATCAATATCAATCAAAGCCGAGTCTTTCAAACAACAAGCAAAATATACGGAACCATACAGAGTAATTTGAGCATCTATTTGTAACAGAACCTAGGTCATTAATTTACTAAACATATTGTGTATGCCGACTACCTGGTTTTTTGGCTTGGATAATAGTCCGTAATCCGTTATATAGGTGTAGTGCTTCTTCAAGACTAGGCCTGGACAAGAACTGCTCGATGACGACTCTATCAAAAACAGATTTCAAGGCTGCTAGATGGTTAGAGAATGCTTCTTTATTAGAGACTGCATTGAGATTTTTTTCTACCTAGAACGAATGAGATATTTTTTCAAAAGATGATCATCACTACAAACATAGGATTGCTCACTTTATTCTGAAAATAATAGTGTCTGTCTCTTTGTACGTGATTGTTCAACTCCACTGAAATGAAAGAGACTGCATTTGATGAGATTCTAAAGTTTCTGAATAAATCTGTACCTGGTGCTTTTCCTTCGTATTGCAATCCTCTGCTTTGACGAGGCTTATTTTTAGTCAAAGATACAACCTGTGGAGCAAATCGAGGAATGAATAACCGAGGTGCGTTCTTTTGTTTCGAATTATTTGATACTAGTCTATGTTGTTCAGATTGTGGCAATCGTGACAAATCGTTTTCATTGTCCGTACCACTTTGAACCAAATTATCGATTCTTTTTTTGTCATTTTCTTGTTTCAATTTTGGTATTGATTCAGTCATTGCGTCTGAGTGTAATAAGACAAAAGAGAAATTCTCTAAAATAAAACGATAACCGCACTTGCTGCTCTTTATTCTAGAAATGTGGTAGACATACACCATAGATAAAGTATCTTATCTTTACTTTGATACTTCAAATATTGTTAACCAAATCAGTCTACGTAAAAAATATGTGGGATGACAACAGAACTTCGCGTAAATGTCTCAGATCCTTGCTTGTGCTTATAGAGACTGCTCGTTATCTTCTCGATTTCTTGAACAAACATATTATACAAGTGCTAATTCAGTTTTTTTAAATATTCTTTTACAACACCTTGTGCTGTAAAATGACGTATAGTGCAATCCGCATAGAGCAGTTATACATAATAGTTCTTTTCTTTCAAAAACATATTTTACCCTACGAGTTCGTGAGAAAGATGACAAAAACAATAATTTTTTCTCAGTTTATTATCCAGATAAAGGTCATTACTGACGAAATTGATATATAAGATCTGTCGCCAGAAGATATGTATTTTGTTCACTAATAGTATATCTTTACATAATAAGTTAATCGAAAACTATTGAATTTCTTGTGAGACATTCGCATGAGTTAGTTTTCAGTCAATTTCTTTTCTACTAGAAAATGACTTTATCTTCACAGAATTTGGACAGCTTCAATTTGACCATTTTTCAGCAACTCACATTCCTTCCGGCTGGTATCTACTTAGTGAAAATTGACGTAAAAACAAAGAAGAAATATGCGTTGAAAAAAGAAAGAAAAAAAAACAAGTTGATTGCTTTTTTGTTCTTCTTAGGAGAAAAATGGAAACGTAATAGATTCTTTCTTTTCGCTACCGTCATTCGATTTCTGCTATTTTCTAATAATAGTTACTTATGATTGTCAAGATGTGGACGTGTTTGTGCATGACACGAAAATAATCACATCTAGTGTGTGGTTGTGGATTTGAAGGGAAATGTCGAACGCCCACATCCACACTCTACATATGAGTATACAATTCTAATAACTGTAACTTACACTGACAACCAAATCTATTCACAACTGCATTCTCTTTATCCTTTTCAAGCAAGAAAACAAGACACATTCATATTCGCGCTAACGCACCTTTACTTTTATCGATAACGACAACACATTGTAAATATTTACCCACAGAACTCGAGTTTCTGCGATGAAAAAAGAAAAAAACGTCGAAGTGAAATGTAAATAATCATGAAGGAACAAGACACTTTCTTTTACTTTTTTGTTGTGTAATTGATTTCATTATTTCTTATTATTGTTAATCATTCCATTGCTAGGCTTGCTGGTGTTGTATATTTGTTTACTATCAATAGCATAGCGTTTATGTCCACATTCTCTATCAGCTCGTTAGTTGCTCATAACGAAAAACTTGATGTATATACTTGTAACAGGCAGACTTCGGCAGAAAGAATACACTATTGTTTCAAGAAAATTTATTTTGTTATAGTTAACAATGTAGACTGATTCAAATCAAATTTTGAATTAGTTTTTGATATATTCCTAGACATTGATTGAATCTCTCATGGTTGCACAAATGTTCAATTAACTTTGATGTTTTGTTTTTTCGATTTACTAAATTATCATTGAAATTATTGAATGATCCACACTAAAAACTTTTCTTAGAACAGACAAGATGCGTAAAAAAAAGTAACTTCGTTAACACAAAACAAAAGCAAATATCTCTGCTAGAATTTAACAATATTGATTGATTTTTTCAAACGAATAAAGCAATTTTCACACTTCATATTCATAAATAAAACATTAAATTCTGCTTTGAAATATCACCAATTTCTTTAAATATTAAGTTTACTTTTCTGTTTACTTCGAAAACTTAATGGAATAGTTTTTTTTGAGACAAATTCCTTTTGTTGCATGGCTAAAATCTTCAGAGTGTGCCGAATCATAAAAAATGTATGTGCTTTAGGTTTAAAAATAAAAGTACTAAAGCATGAAGGGTAATCGGAAAGGGTGGAGTGTGAGTGTGGGTATCGCCTTGTCTTCATTTACACTCACACCCACACCCCATACCCACACTCTCATGGGTGCGTGCTGCGCAAAACTACCGATAGAATGACTCCGGTGTCACACATATTTATTCTCAGGAGCAAATGCTTTTTTTCCTCTTGCGTTCTGTATTAGCGTAATTTTTATTATATGACAACGACAAAAAAAAAAATTTACGAGCCTGTGAAGAAACAGAACAGAAAAAGTCGTAACTAGCTATATTTCTTAGTGAGTTAATAGAAACTGGCCTTCTAACAATGCTGGAGGCAAATATTCAACAACAACAAAATGGCGTTTCTTGTGAAACGATGCATTGTGTGAGATTATCAGTTAAGGGTGTGAGAGAGCTCATTGCTAGGGTTGTGCGAGGATATGCGTGTAGATATATGTCTGCGTGAGGGTGAAAATGACGATAGGATATGTGGTTGGAGGTATTGTAGTGGGTGAGCGTCTGAGGATGTATATGAACTTGTCATTTGATAATTACTATTACTTTAAATAAAAATTTTATTCTTGGCCTAGCAACTTAGACGAGATTTTTTATGATCATAATAGACTTACTAGGCAGAATGCTTTTCACGGCCCCCACAATGAGAGAGAAACCTTGTTTATGTATTTCTGCTTTCATCATAAATTTCATTTTCTAAAACTCCATTTACCTCTAGAAAATCATCTGGCTATCCAAAACACGTCAAATTTTGTGAAAATCCGTAAGGAACAACATATATTGCATGTGTGGTTTGTCGTTGGGTGTGGGGGTGTGTGTGTATGGATCAGGGTGTGCCTATGTTCTTTATTCACATCCACACCCCACACCCACACTCACAACCTTATTGTCTTAAAATAGTATGATTTTAGATATTAGAATATCATGTTTTTTTGTTCTTTTTAAATGCTTCTAGCACATGCTTCGAAAGGGTCCGACGAACCAGATTCATAAACGTATGGACTCGATGTATTTAATATGCTACATCTGGGTATATGTGAGTCGCATGTTTAACATTCAGTAGCCAACTTTGGATGTATGGGATGTTGATTGCACTTGGGAGAGTTGCAACAAAAATATTCTTCTAATATTGAATATCCATCTGTGACTGCGGCATTGTAACTAGGGAGACAATGCTTCTTGTATGACTGTTGTAGCGTTTTGTCTAATGTTTCTCATGTTCCCTGCGAAGCTATTCGTTTCTGTCTATTTCAAGAATAACAATTTTCACTAGATTGACAATCTGTAATGCCTATCTTTTAGAAAATATCGAAAAGTTTCAGATTGATAACTTTGAACTAATATTTCTTCATCTCTCTGAACGATATTATAATATCAAAAACAAAAATAAAAGTTCGATTACTGAACTTCGAAGTATGAGTAAAATATGGTGAGTATCATACTTCAGTCATACTTCATTTCTAATTCGAATCATTGATTGGCATGCTCTAAATGATAATTCTATATCCCTAAATTTGAGAAATCTGGTTAAATTCTAGTATGACACTTGAAAGTGTTTGATCGGATACGAATACATATATATGTTATGAACAGGATTTTTATTATGGAACAAAGCAACATAGAATTGTAGACTATCACAAACGAACTAGTACGACAAAGCTGGTTTTGATCAATATAATATGCTGTAGCTAACCGTTAGTTATGATTGAAGTGCCGACATAAAGATAATAGTAGATCTTGTCTTATCGAGACTTTGCCGAACTTTTTCAAACGCATTCGTCAGCTGGCACAATCGAGAATTAATGTTTAATTGATCCGCTCGTCATATGACCATTAAATGTGATAATCAATGTAGCGTCTTTATGGCTTCATAGCATTATCCTTCGGCACTAAAAAAAACGTCTTTTTTATTCGTCAAATACTTTAAGAGAATCTCTTGGTAGAGTTTAGTTTTATCAATTATCAACATAGTACACGAGGATGACAATCATATCATCCAATTATGGATTCTTCAAGATTTTTCAATTAGTTTTCAACAATTAGTTAAGAGTTTCATATATGCAAGGGAAGAAGACAGTAACTCTTAGATTCTACAATTTATTGCATTGATTCACCCGTAATGTGTTATGGTTAAACAATTTCTAGCTTTACTCTACTCATTCATTATATGTTGTGTTAAGAAGATTTGTGTTGTCACTCAAATATTGTACACTGCTGAAAAAACTCGCAATCCACAGAGCTAAAATATTCACTTCAACTGATAATTTTATGGTTATTCTACCTGAAAGCCTAACTTCTATCTAGTTAATACTCAAGATGTCGGTATCCATATGTTTGAGCACAATGTCGTAACATACCACCAAGGAAACCAGCAAAACTGAATTTCAAATTTGACTTTCATACTTTTCACAGAAGAGGCTTCAATGAGAATATTTTATTGTGTAAAATTCAAATCTTTAGGTTGCTTCTCTTCGGGAATAATAAGAATATTGGGCCTTGTTGATGTAAATGAATGATATAAAAATTATGTTGATATCATAGAAATATATTAAGAGCTAGAAACAACCAAAAGATTTGAAATTTTCAAAGTAAACTATTATCATTGATACTTTTTCGATTCAAAATATCAAGTTATAACTCGCAACTCATGTAAGTTTTGCTGGTGTGCCTAAATGAAACACTACGGCATTGTGCCTAGAAAGTCGTAAAAAATGCAGCATTGTGATTGTATTAAACTAACGATTTGAGCGTTTTCAATGTATTCGTAGCTTATTAAGATCTTCATAATGTACACAGTTATGACTAAAAAGGAATGAATAGCTGTGAAGTTTTCCTTATCAATTGACATATTACATCCATATCCCATCTAACTATTTGAATAATATCATTGTCAAGAATGTTTGTGAAGCAATGATCATCGAAAGTGATAGCACTCGATACTTAGACAACATTACAATATCCAGGTTATAATTATTCACATACTTTTTATACGTATTTTTAAAAAGAATACAACGCCTCCTTTTTTCAAGGAAACTTTTGTATCATTTTCATCTTATCAAATGCTGTCATGAAATAGCTATCTCTTTCACCTACTGTAGAAGATTCAGTATCACTACTGCGAATAGTGGCATAGGAAATGCCGTTACAAATGTCGTTGTTCGAGAAGCAACAATCAATTTTACATGTGAGATAGGTCAGTACAGGTAGTGGTGGTCCAAGTAAAGAATTGCACCAGTCTTCTTTACAACAGTACTGATTTGCTGAGCTGTGACATTCGTACGACAACGTCAAATTACGAGTTGTAATACCCGCTGAGTTCACAAATATCTAAATAAAGTATCACGAATAAATTGATGACGAAAGGTGATTTTATATTGATAAAAATTAATTACTATGCACACGTTGAAGTATCCATCTTCTTGAGATCGCATTCGTTGAGTTGTACTCGAATGCGGCGAAAACAAGATACTACATTCATCTCTTCCGCTACATACATAGTACTGAAGATATTCGCACATTCAAATCGCTTTTCAAAATGTTCAAATGAACTATATTGAGATCACATTGACGATATGACCTATCATGAACTATCGTCCAGTAAAATACAACAGCTCGATTGTATTTTTAACCGAATACAATATGATTTGTAATACAATGTTACTGTCGACAACGAACGCCTATTAACTGAATGGTTATAGGACAACAACTATTCGCATGCTTTAATATATATATATATAATGATTCAGTAAGTTTGTTTTTGAAAATTCACCATTTATTTGTCGCTCATTCATTTTTTTCTCCATCTGGCCAAAGAAAATGCATCATTATTGCTCAGCATGATGGCATTGCTTACATTTTGTGACTTTGAAACTTCCAAGAAGAGAAAAACAAACACAAAAATATGTGGCGCTGCAAAATAAAAAGAAGTATGTTGGCAATAATATTGACAAACATTTAGGGTACTTTTTTCAAACATTAACATCGCGCTCACTCATTTCAGTTTCAGTCAATTATATATATGCCAACGATCAAAGCAAAATATTCTCTTTGTTTCATTGTTAAGGGATGTGAATGTGAATGTGTCTTCGTAGGTATAGGTGTGAGTACGAGTCTTCGCTTGATTGCAAGGGAGGAAAAGCGTACGTCTGTACTTCCCAAGCAGACAAGAATTTGGAAAAACGCGTTTAAACCCTACAATCGGGAACCGCGATTGTGACCCATTCACGCTCAAAAACAAAACGCCGTTTTTCGCGTTTTTTGCGTTTAATTTTCACTTTCAGAGCGTGAAAACGGTGAAAAATTTTAAAAATGAGCGTTAAAACGCATTGTTTTTAAATTTGAGAAAATTTGAGAAATAAAGGCACGTTTTAACACTAAAAACTGGAGTTTTTCGCCGTTTTCACGCTCTAAAAGTGAAAATTAAACGCAAAAAAACGCAAAAAACGCGAAAAACGGCGTTCTGCTTTTGAGCGTGAATGGGTCACAATCGTGGTTCTCGATTGTAGGGTTTAAACGCGTTTTTCCAAATTCTTGTCTGCTTGGGTTGTGAAGTACGAAAGAACTACGCTTTTCCTCTTGATTTTTCCCCCAAACAGAACAAAAATGTTCTGTTATTGAGGTAGGTGTGAGAACACTTGGCACCCACATCCACAGCCCACTCCTGTGAAGCCCAATTCCTAATGTGTATACTATAGTTTCTCTGGCTGACTTTCAAATTTCTCTAAATGGAGAAATTTAGTTTACAGACACACTAAAACATGAGTAAAATTTTATACGTAATATAGATGAATTTTATTAATGAGAATGAAGGAATTCTATGTTGTTGTCGGTATGAATGGAATCGAATCCATATTTTCTTACTCGATTCAGTCTTTGTTTTGCACCCAGCACAAATGGCTAGAAGGCTAGCTGATATTCATGAGCAAGTATCAGCAAGAATTACTAAGAGAATAGGATAAAATACCTGGTTTTTGGCCCAAAGTCCCACTTTTTGGTCGATGATTTTCTTTAAAATTGACATCAATAGATAGAGAATTCAGTTATGCACACAGGACAATTGATCAGAAAGTCAGTATAGATTCGGGAACAAATGTCAGCAGAAAAGCCTTGAATTTGCTGCTAACTTTTCTGATGTATCATGCTGCGGCTTCTCTGTAATGTACCTCTTATGGATTTGAAACAATCATTTATGCCTTTGCTTGATTTTTTGAATTCATGACTTCAGTTCGATTTAATAGGCTATGTTTCTACTATAAAACCTTTTGGTATGGTGAGTGAAGAGGTATGCGATTTGTATGTACAAATCTATACTTGGCTTCCATTTTCATATGTTTGTTGTAGTTCAACATGATAATTTTTGAATATCATTCTATCATTGCTAGATTTTGACATAACGATAGAAAACCATTTTTGGTCACGGTAGACATTTCTATTCAGATTATCTAATTTTATTTTCGTTACAGACTAGCTCCAAAGAGGTGATATTCATCGTTTAGTCGAGCTATCTGTACTAGGGCTGGCATTTTTGCTTTACTTTAAAGTTAAATTTAAAGCTAACATAAGTGTACTTTAAACTTTAACTTTTAAAAACTCAAGGTTAAAGCCCCATTTCTTATCATCTTACTATATCTATATTAGCTTGTTTCCGTAATGCGAACATTTTTCTGTTTTTTCTCTCAATTCTGCCTTCCAAGTATTTTTTTTTCTGTTATTAAGAAAACATGTTTCTCTCTATGTTGCATATGAGAAACATAAAATAATTGGCACATCTTTCACCAAGAGTATACTCGCATTTAATAAGTAAGACTTGGGATTGATTGAACTCATTCATGCTTCCACTATATCAAACAAAATATTGGTTTTCTCCATTTTGATATCTGAACTCGATATCCTCCAACACTAGAACTTAATTGAAACCTCAAATTAAAGATATGACCATCAATCGAAGAGATATCTGTATGTGAAGTTTTCAAATGGATTAACCCAGATCGATGAATATGTAGTTTACATACACTTGTGAACGATTGCATATGTCTTCCATTTACGAACTCTTAAAAGAGCTGTTCTCTGTATATGATGCGGATATATACGATTGTAATACTAAGCGATGTCTATCGTTGTATTTCACTGGATACAGCTGTAAACAGTCTGAGAATAAAACAAGAGTCAAATTTGTTGGATCTCACCAGCAGAAAGCAAATTAAATAAAATTAATCAAATTTACTTTAGATACAATCAATAAACTAATAATTGAATAAAGATTACAGTAAACAATTCACTGTATTTATGTTTATACTATTATATTAAAAGAATTACCTGGTAATAGGTTTGTTTATTTATTATTATCTTTGTACTATTTTTCTATTAACTAGTGTTTAACGTTTGTCTAATTGTTTTTTTTTCAAATATTTTAGGATCAGTTATTGAGATGTATAGTGTTTATTAAAGTATATACTAAAAGAAAACGGTGAGCACGCAGTACAAATGATCCTTATAAATACTAGTTCTTCTTTTTCATAATATGATGTATTAGTTCATTTGTTCAACCTTCTCATAAACAATAATCATCATGTTTTCTTTTTTAATTTCATTGAAAGCTTTTCATTATTATGTGAATAAAACATTTCTTTTCTTTTTTTTAATTTTTAAACTTGCCCTAGCTTGATATGCAAATGTTATTTTCATTTATATTTATCACGCAGAGTAATATCATAGGTTAATCTTACAACAAAGATTTAGTCGTTTTAATCGATACAGAAAAATAAATTATCATAGAATCAAGGTATGATTACTGAGTTTCTACAAATCGTAATTTTTCATATATATAAACGAGTGACTTGCATAGCCATTGTGCGGTTTGGCAAAAAAAAATCGCTAGTGCCAAGAGGAAAAATAACCTATTGCATAGAGATTGACTAGAGACTTCACAAAATGTTTATGATTAGAAGCGAATCGTATGATACATAATGAGTTTAAATCTACAGTTATTTTAGTTGAAATACAAACAAAAAAATCTTAGTGGACATTTTGTTCAAAAAACCAGAATGAAGAAAAAGTTCTAAAACAATGTTTTTAGAAATCGTCATTAGTATATAAACTTAGTGCTAATCTCGGTGGACAGAATTTGCATAAAAAAGTATTGAAACGGACATTTTTGATAGCATTAGATCCAAATCTGATTTTATTTTCAAGTCAAAGTAGGTACTCTGAAAGGCTGTTTTTTTTCAAGCTACTAAAATCTCTAAAAATCGTTTAAAACAAGTTTATATAAATGAGAGAAGAAAGAATGATTCTTTCTCTATATGAAACCCAAAACAGCTGTTTTTTGGTCTTGATCGACGTGCATCTCAACATTCATTTGAGATGGAAAGTTCTTATTTTTTTCATAAATGAATGACTATTTTTAAATCAATTAAATAAGAAAAAGAAATCGGTGAGCATGATAGCTATTATGAACAAAACACTAACCGAACAATCGTTATGCAATTCATTAATATAAAATTTACTTTTCATCAGATGACTTATAACTTGAAATAGTATATCAAAAGTATTTGACTTTTCTTAATGCACATTGTAAATCTTTGAAAGAAGAAAATGATTTGCAATGTTTATTACAGTATGAACTTTTGAAAATAATTTTTTATAAGATTAAGAGTAAATTGATGAATTATTTGTAATTAAAGTTTGGATACAAATTAACTTGATTGCATCATATAATTAATAACTAATGTATCTTATACAAAGAATGACAATATTATGGTGCTGTTATTTAAATATTCAAATTTAAATATATTTAAAAACAAAAGAATTTTATTTACATATATCATGATTGACTTGATAAAATCCGTTTAATACAAAATTGAAAATATATAATTATCTATCAGCTATATTTTCTTATTTCTCCAAAAAAACGAATCATCTAATGCTCAATGATTACATTTCTATTTTCACATGTAAAGATTCGATGAGAATATATTTAAATGGTCATGTGTAGGTGCACACTTACTATAAATATATTTTATTTCATTGTAGAAATAATTATCTTTAGCGTATACGAACCTGTCGATTATAATATTATTTTTATAAGGGAAATAAATGATGCCATATGATAATATATTTAAAGCATACATGAGTATTTTGATTTTCTTGATGAATATATCTCAATATGACAAGCACAAATACTTATAACATCCAATCTAAATAGTTTGTGCCTGGTATAGACAGGAAAAATGCTTACGCTTAAATGACTATTAGATTATAGAAAAGAATAAGTTTAAGTTTTGAGTAGGTATGAAAAAAAAACACGCATCGATAATAAAAAAAGAACATATATGTCAATCGTGGCATTCACTCATAACAATGAAAAAACAATTGAAACATTTACAGTATAGATCTATTTACGTTCGTTGATTGTTCTCTCTTTCTACTAATAAATAAAGAACTTATATATCATCGTGATCTTAAATACTTTAATGTTATATGGTAAAAAAAAGTCGATCATTATTTCTTGAATGTACGATTTGATTAGAATATATAATTGTTTTTGTGAGTACTACTTGTTTTTTTAATATTACTTATCAACGATTGAAATAAGTGTTTTGTCGAATACAGTAAGTCATATAACTTGTTTATTTTTCTAATGATCGTTATTATTCACGGCATCAATTCTTGAATCATAGTTGAATTAAAACTATTTTGAAATTTTTCTTCAAGAAAGAATTCATCAATTGATATTTTTCAGATTTCTTTTATTTAAAAAAAATTATTAAGAGAATGCATGAATATAAAATAGTCATACTTGGTAGTGGTGGTGTTGGTAAATCAGCATTGACTGTGCAATTTGTTCAAGGATTATTTGTTGAAAAATATGATCCAACGGTTAATTGAATTCATAAGAGGAATTCTTAAATATATAATTTTTATTCTCAATAGATTGAAGATAGTTATCGAAAACAGGTAGAAGTCGATGGACAACAATGTATGCTGTAAGTTTGAATTCTTGAAAGAAAAAAAACAGTATTTTTATTTCGATTTTATTTTAGTGAAATTTTGGATACTGCTGGAACAGTAAGCCATTTGAAAATTTCATTCTCTTATTCGTTTATAAAAACATGTGAAGTAGTTTGAGATCTTTCTATGACTTTTTTTTAGAATAATCTAGAGGTATTACGCTTATTGATCAATAAAAAAAAATATAATCTAGTTGCGAACTATTTTGATTGTTTTTATTTTATCTAATCTGACATTTAAACACATATTGATTGTAGATATGTAATAGTTTCGATCTTTGCATCGATCATATTAAAAATAGATTTCCACAATTATAGTCATAGTAGAATATTCAATTTATTATTACTTGTTTTTGATAATAATAATTATGAAAGGTAAAGATGCTAAATATCAAAAGCTAGAATGCCGATAATCATAAATCCTTGTAGATCTTACGTGAAAAATTTTTTTTGATCAATAGAATGTAATAAATCACACATAGCGCAACGGCGAAGTCTATCATTAAATCATTAGAAGAAAACATCTTGAAGAGATCTTTTTCTCCTTTTGCAGTCGCCAACTGCAATATATGATAGTTTTTGATATTCATACAATATAATATATCTTAAATATTTTTTCAGGAACAATTTACAGCTATGCGAGATTTGTATATGAAAAATGGTCAAGGATTTGTACTTGTGTATTCAATAACTGCTCAATCGACATATAATGATCTTATTGATTTACGTGATACGATTCTTAAAGTAAAAGATACAGCTGATGTAAGAAAAATTTTGTTTTTCATGTATAATTTTTATCTATACATATTTTGTAATAATTAATATAGATACCAATGGTATTAGTAGGAAATAAATGTGATCTTGAAAATGAACGTGTAGTTGGAAAAGAGCTTGGTCAAACATTAGCATGTCATTGGAATTCAACATTTCTGGAAACATCTGCAAAACAAAGAATAAATGTTAATGAGGTTCGAATTTTTTTTAATATACTTTATAAAAAACAAAATAATTAATTGTAATATTATTTAGATATTTTTTGATCTTGTTCGTCAAATAAATAAACGAGCAGCAGTAAATAAAGATAAAAAAGCAAAAAGGAAAAACTCTGGTCAAGCTAGTAATCCAAATCCCTCAGCTCCAGATGAAACAAATGGTGTTGATATTTCACAAACAAATTCACAAAATAAAACAACTGTTTCAAATAATCGAGACTGTTGTATACTTTTATAAAATTTCAAAGATGTATATTTGCTATTTTTCTTTTCTTATGGCAATTCTACGTTACATGATGTTCGTTTTATTTTCTACTTAGTTCAAATAGAAAATCTTTTTTTTTTAGATCTTATTTGTTCCGTAAATATGAGAAAAATCATTCATGTATGTGTTCGAGAAGCAAATCCTTCTATGTGAGATAAAAAAATAAGATATTAAATTCATTCTTTCGAGTTTGACTATTTTTGCTTTTTACTTTAATTGTATGCGGATAGAATCAAAAGATAAACAATAGATAAGAATAAAATAAGCTTTGGTTGAATTGATGTATCTCGAGATGTTGTTGTCCGTTGAAGTCGCTCTTTTTTTTCCCAAGAATTGAGTTATCTGGGAATACATTCTAGGGTGAATAGACAATTGAATTGACATTAAATAAGGCAGTCCTAAAAATTCTGACGAGAGAACATTTTCAATTAACTAATCATGCTTCCATTGGAAGTTAGTACATCGCAAGTTATGAACCAAACTGATTCCGACTATAACAATCAGAAATTCTCTTAGGTCTTCATGCGCTAGTTTCCAAGCTAACAAGCTTTTTGCCACAAACAGTAAATTTCTCTGTTTCTAATCAGTTTCTTTTACAGAAAATACAACCATTTTATTTCATCCAACCGATGTATGGCAAAGCTTCAATGTGAAAATTTTCAAGATGATATTATTTTACTTAAGATTCATGCTCGGAAAACAGAAAAGATTGTTGTCTGAGAAACAATTCGATAAACTCTATAATCTGAGTAGGTCACACATGATTTTGGCGAAAGTTTGTTAGCCGGGAGAACCAGCATATAAAAGTTTAAGTGAGTTTCTCATGATTATGTTCGAAATCAACATGGTCGATAACTTAAAACTCACTGGCATCCGATAAAGAAGCGATTGATCAGTTGAAAACCTCTGGATAGATGCTCACGTTGGGTCTGTGGGCATAGATGAAAAGGAGACCTACACCCCACAGCCTAGGAATGACAAAGATAAATGTAAGTATATGAATAATAAATCAAGTATTCTATTAACATAGTTTAAATTAAGACTAGAGAATCCTAGCTTTCTTGCATATGTGAATATTGTCAATCAATCAATTTGACCAAATGTTCTTATACGGATTTTCAAGTTTATCTCTATTTATTCGTTAATAAACGTCTTCAATCATCGACGTTAATAATGTGCAATATTAATATACCCATACAAATTGAACTGTTTTTTTATGTGTTTCATTCATCAATAAAGTCTTGTTCTAATTACATTCTCCGTTTGTCATTACTAGAATGCATAAGGAGCAACATCTTCAATTTAGCTTATTACAATCATTACATATCGCTGTATCTGTATCGATTGAGAAAGAGTCGTCAACTAACTACTTGAAAATCGAAAGACTTCGTAATTTATTATTCAATAATAATTTGAATTCACTCACAGTAAAAGAGAGTATCGTTCTCTATAAACAACTATGTTCGAAACAACATCTAAAACAATTGATGGTTTGATCCCTAATTTAATCTTGCTTAATGTTACTGTACGCGAATCTAACGTATGTAAACGATCACTGGTACCATGACTTTGGACAAGTCAATTGATGATGCATTTGGTTGAATTCCGAATAACGACCGAAGAACAAGTAGCAACTACATTTGATCATTGACGTGGAACGGTTATGCCTCTCATTCAACTCGAAAGATTTATCCTCGATGTAAAACAGTGGATTAGTAGCAATAAACAATTTGTAAAAGACGATCGAATTGAAATATTATTTTCCAAATTAATACCTCGACTTCGTCAATTTCATTGTTTTATTCAGATAATCCATGAATATTTATTCAGATTTTTGCAGCACTAAGCAAATGTTGGCCTTTAGCATGCAAATCGAAATCGAATGGTTTATATCAATATTTGTACATGATTCCATAAGCATTTGAACAACTTGATATATTATTGATGTATCATATACATATATTTATCACAACATTTTCCAAATATTCATACACTCAACGTTCTGCTCGAATGCAATTTCTCTCGTGATGATTATATGACATTTTGTCGAATTCGTCATTTGAAAACAACTGATATTAATATGATTTCGTTTCTTCCGACAAGACATCTTCAGACATTGACGTTATCTGAAGGATTCGAATTATTGCAGCATCCAATAATTTATTCCAATGTATTACATTTGATATCGAAAAAGAATAAAATAAAGTCGTTGAATAGATTAGCACTGATTGTTTTCAATATTCATTGTTCAAGCACAAACATATTTTCATCAACATGAAATACAACAAACTATCAGAGAAACTTTACTATCTGTATTCCGAAAAATCATTTTCGAAAATGCGATAATTGTCAAGTCGCAAAAGCTCTGAACTTGAATTTATTTTAATCGAACTTTGTCAAAACTTTTCTTGAATTTATACGCGTCTTCAAGAAAATTTGAAACCTACGAAAAAAATTTTGATTTACGGTGTGAGGTGTGAATGTAGTCGAGAAGTGGTGTAGATGAGGATGAATACCAGAACCCCACTTATACCCACATCCTTTTTTTCAAATCCAAATCTACTCATAACAGTTTTTGTACAAGCCCGTTTGCGTGAAAGAATACTACGAATCAGAGCTTAGTAATTCTATTGAATATTAGCGCGCTCACTGCGACTGTATTCAAGACCTTGCCGCATCAAACTTTAATGAAGATGAAACGAATTGTCTAGGTTCTTTTTGTAGTGTTTTTATTTGCATGTTCTTGTTATCATTCACCGTCAAAGTAAAAAAACAATAGTGTGTCATAAGTCTTCAGACGCAACAAAATGAATTGCAATGCAGACAGAGAATAATTTCAGAGCGAAAGATTTTTATATGAGTATTACAACAATCTTATTTAACCAACACATATTTGTTGTTTAACACTTTGTGTTGATTCGCTAAATCTAGTAGAAATTTTATCCATCATTGCAAGTTTTCGACTTTTATTCTTTGTTAAGTACACTGTATTTTACGTACTTTGCATTGAATATTCCTAATTGATGTTCAATGAGCGATACATCTGTAAATTTAGCATCATGTGGTTGAGATCAAATTTCATAATTAAATAATTCGCCAATAGTTCAAAATGGAATCATTGCTAATTGGTTTTTCGCTATAAACACACAGTTACTGTTTATATAATTGTGCCGAACATGAAAGCAGTAGATCATGAGGATGTGGGTATTAAAGAAAGAATATTGACACTCACGTCTACACCCTAGCTGTTTTTTATTAATCGTTTTCTTAGTATTTAAATTCAAAACTTAAAGTTTAATTTTTTTTTCATCTAAGAAATAAGAACACATTTAGAACAAGAAAAAATGATAAGAAAAATTCATATTTTGCGTCATAATGGTGAGAATTTTTCGAGTTATGACTACATATACTTATAAATTCGAATAATTATTATACTCAACATGATTGGTTTCAAGTATTTCTAACTTTAAAACAACTAATTAAACATACAACTCTTGATGTTCACTGTTTAAAAACTGATCTATATCATGAAATAGTCATCTTAACAAGTGTACAATTATAAATATTTCTTTACACTCATCTTCACATTTTTTAAATAATAAATTGACAAGTTTAAGAATTAATTCTTATAAAACTTTGAATTTTTTTTCCTACATATGGAACATGATCGAATTGCATCTCCACAAGATACACAAGTATATATGTGTCCACAAGGCACATGCGTATTCTTTTACTGTAGTTAAGACATGAAACATTCACCAAATGATTCTTTTCGTGATTGAGAGGGAATAACAAAATTTTCTGGAGAACCTTGAATAATATCAATTTGTTTTCGATCGATACGACAAACTAATTGATAAATCAGTATCTGATTTAAATTTATCATTTTTAATTTTGAATTGATCTTCAAAACAACGTTTAATAACTGCTAATAAATATTGTAAACGAAGAAAAGTCGGTTTTTTGCTATTTGAATTTTTCCATACAATTGTTTGCCACATAGATATTTAGCACAAGTACAGTGAGGAAACCATGGAGCATGTTCACTTAGAGGATTGCCATTTGGACTTCATTCATGTAATGAACCATTACAATAAAAACATGTCACTGAATTATCAATGCTAACATTAAAGAATCCTACGCGAACCAAATTTTCAATAGTTGGTGAATTTTCTTTCCAAGTAGTATTAGAAACTGTTGTTTCTCGACGAGAGATTTCAGGATGAGATGGTTCAACATCTTTATCAAGTGTATTCTCAATTACTTCATCAGTCATTGTCCATTCATGATAAATTCTATTATAACACATACATATAACTCGATCATTCACATTACATGGAAATCAACCAGCATATGCTATAAATTCATAACTTGCCGTAAAATATGATCACTGAATAAGACTATTTATTCGAACTTGTTGTATTGATTGTAATTCATTTAAAGAATATTTCTGTAGATACGATTTATTTCGATTATAATGAATCAATGACGAATTTTGATTAATATATTATTCTAATATTCATTATGGACTTCTAGGAAGTATCTAATAGTGTTAAGACTTTTTTAAATAAATTTCTATGTTCGGAGATGAAGTTGGTAAAAAAATCTTTCATCCTAAAGTATGTGTCATTATTTTTTCCTTCTCAAAGTTAGAGAAAAGAAAAAATATTACGTTGTGAGTAGGTGTAGATATGATATTCTGTTCACTTACACCCACATCCACATCCTTATGATCAAAATTTAGAGCTCTTTCGGATCTAATAATTATTGAGTAAGGTTGTATAGATCATGTTCATGCTCATAATTTACTAATAACTTCGCTCAGTTTTGTCTGAATTCGTCACTTTGGTTTCTTTTTATAAATGAAAAACATTAGCTTTTCAAATTGAGGCTTTTGATCGGAGAAGGTACAAAATAAACGAAGATCTCGTTGACTGTTGTACGTTCGCTTTATTGAGGATTGTTGTAAAAAAATATCCAAATATCGTCATTCAGAAAAAGCTTGGCATTGCATCTCTACTAGTAACAAATATATTTTTGCAAAAATGACTTAAATAGAAGAAACTTCTGGATTATTTCATTATGAAATGTATAGAAAAATTGAATCCATGAATGATGCTCCCCGGACACTTGCTCCCGCGACAATTGCTCCCCGGACAATTGCTCTCCAGCGACAATTGCTCCCGCGACATTTGCTCTCATGACATTTGCTCCCCAAGGAAAGTTGCTCCCCAAGGACAATTGCTCCCCGGACACTTGCTCTCCTATGGCAATTGCTCCCTGGATACTTGCTCCCTGATGACATTTGCTCCCCAATTTCACTTGGCCTTAAGCTACGATTTTTTTGTTGACAAATTCAATATAATTTTTAAAGACTTAAAAATTGGTAAAATTATGAAAAGAATGAGATGATTAGAAATTCGTGCAGAATTTAAGATTCCTGAAAATTCACCAATTAATTTTAAATATATAGCTAATTTTACTGCAGTTTTATCAGAATTTCGAAAGGTGGTAGTATTGATCTATGAATATATGAAGAACATAGAACAAATAAAATAGGAAAAGGGTGTGGGTAGGTGTAAATATGGATCTTTCCTTTATTCACATCCACACCCACACCCTCCGGGTTGGGCCCGGGTTCAACATTTTTTAAACAAGCGCGTCCGGTTCCGGGTGCAGGTGTAGCAAATGGTAAACGGGTCCGAGTCCGGGTCCAAAAATCTTGGACCCGAAGGGCTCTAACCTACGCTCACACCCACCTCATACCCATATCCACATCCCACGCCCTAGCCACACCCACACCCACGCCCTAGCCACACCCACACCTACGCCCTAGCCACACCCACATCCACGCCCATTATGTTGAATTTGTCAACAAAAAAGCCGTAGCTTAAGGCCAAGTGAAGTGGGGGAGCAAATGTGATTGGACAGCATGTGTCCGGGTAGCAAATGTGATTGGAAAGCATGTGTTCGGGGAGCAAATGTCATAGGAGAGCAAATGTCATCAGGGAGCAAGTATCCAGGGAGCAATTGCCATAGGAGAGCAAATGTCCGGGGAGCAACTGTCATTGGGGAGCAAATGTCACGAGAGCAAATGTCGCGGGAGCAATTGTCGTTGGAGAGCAATTGTCCGGGGAGCAAGTGTCGCGGGAGCAAGTGTCCGGGGAGCATCATTCGTGTTACCAGAAAAATTATAGCGAAACTGAGATTAAGTATTTCAATTGGAAATGTTTATTCAGCATTAGATTCCCAAACCATAACTTCTTTTCCGACTAGAAAATGAAAAACATATTCGATCCTTTTTTATTTCATGATTCATCGAAATTATGAATATTTCTCTATACTTACGAAAATACTTTCTTTAATTTGAATATACAAAAATAAATGAAAAAAAAATAATGTTAGTCAATTGTTGGAAATTAATTTCTAATGATAAAGGATCTGTCAAGAGTCTGCTTGGAATAATCCTTTATTGTCCCTTACACCTTCATATACTACTTCCGATGACATTGACTCATGCATATGAATCATCGATATATCCTTATAAACTTGAGAAGTTTCATAGTTATTCTTTATAAGAATGACATAATTATTTTTGATGATCATCTGACAGAGAAGTACGTCTTTGATTTCTTTTTATTTGTAGACAATTAGATGTATCTGAAGTTGCATATGATAAATACAATTAATGCAGTAAGATGAACCAATACCAAAATAAACAAAAAATCCGATTATAGACTGAAAAACAATATGAAAAAATTTCCAACTGACTAATTTGATGATAAAACAAATCAAACCATAAATCATTGTCATAGAATATCAGTAAATAGATCTATTTCAAACTCTTTATTTTTTTCATTTTGAAAATCTCAAAGCCTTGTTGTATTTTAATACTGCTTTTTGGACTGTAGATTCACTATTCTTCACATACGTCTAGTACTTAAATTGAAATCATGGTAGGTCTAGATGCAAAAAATAAACATATTCTTGATACAGAATATATTTGTCCTGTGTGTTCATTGATACTACGAGATCCTGTACAATTCATAAAGTGTGGTCATCGACAGTGTCAATCATGTTTCGATGCTCACCATGAGCAAGTTTTATTATTAATTTATTACATGATTCTTTATTATTAATTTTTTAAGAATGACAATTCACTGTCCAATGTGTCAATCAGAAACATCACGAATTGAGGTAATATATCTCATTATAATTAAAGAGAAGAAAGGATTTGACTTATGTAGATCATGCCTGATCAAGGATTCAAAAATGATATGAAATCACTATCTATTGATTGTTCTTTTTGCCAATGGACTGGTGTCTTACATAACTATCAAGTCCTTTATTTATATTAACTTTATTTCTGAATCTTTCTATTATTTTTCTTTCAAAAGGAACATCTTGATGAGTGTCATTCAAATTTGAAATGTGAATATTGTGATGAAGAATTCAACTCAGTTGACAACATCAATGAACATAAAGTCTCTGGATGTCAAAATTTGATGGTTGATTGTATATTCAAAGATTATGGTTGTAATGAGCCAGTATGGATATTCTCTAAATATAACGTCTGAAAATGTTTGTTCTTTAGATTACTCTTAACAAAATGAAAGAGCATTATTTAACTGAACAACATCAATATGTCACTGTCATAGTTGTTCGTGAAATTTTATCACAGTTAAACGATATACAAGCACATAAAGATCTTTTTCGAGCAACAGTTGCAGGAGATTCTAATCCAATCACAACTCACTTACAAGGGCTTTATGAAATGCTTAGTATTTTTTCAGGTGGCATTGAAACATTGAACAATGACTTACAACGTCTAAGTAATGAATCATTTGGAATTCAAAACGCGCTTCCAACATTGACAAAAGAATTATCAAAACTTAAATTATCGGTTGAAACCTCAAATGTTTTTCTGGACGAGATTGAACAAAATCAAAGCATTCTCAATCGAGTTTTTGCATCACTACAGGAAATAATCAATGAATCGCAAAATGTTTCATATGATGGAGCATTGGTATGGAAAATCACAAGTTTTCAAGAGAAAATGAGTAAGTTGAACAATCATTCTTATACTCAATCATTAAAATCTATCAAATAATAAAATGTTATTTGGTTTCTAAAAACATCGACAAATAATATATATTTAGTCGAATATTATATTCAAGATGAAATCTAACCATTCTGGAGTACAATATATGATTAATTTATCGATGTATTGATGAAATCAATCTTCAACGTTATCAATGTGTTAATTTTCTTTAATCTTGCTTTATTTCTTCTTCACGTATTTTGTTTTGCTTAATTTCTAGAAAATGCACAGTCTGAAAGACAAACATCAATTTATTCGCCTCCATTTTTTTCATCTCCAACAGGTTATAAAATGAGAGCTCGTTTGTATTTAAATGGTGATGGAAATGCTCGTGGTACACATATGTCTATTTTTTTTGAGCTCATGCAAAGTTTAAACGATGCTAATCTCAAATTTCCATTCAATTATAAAGTTACCTTTTGTTTGTACGATCAAACGTCTGCAAAACGACATATTATCCATTCATTTCTACCATATATTAGATCAAGTAGTTTTCAAGGATCTGAATTGGACATGAACATAAACAGAGGTATACCAGAATTTTTTTCATTAAAAATAATTCAACAGGATGGAAATCATTATGTACAAGACGACACAATGTTCATCAAAATTATGGTTGATTTTGTAAATACACCCGATGGATTGATGCCGTACGCTTTCAGTCTCAATCCTGCTCTACCAACTCATATTCAACAAATGATGATCAAGCAAGAAGAAGACCGAAGAGCTCAACAGCAGTCTAATGAATAACTGCAGATGCATACAGAATAATCTACCGCTCCAACTAGACTAAGAATGAAATCAATAATCACAAACTGTTGTTCTGAAGTTGTAAAATTTTTACAGCTTATCCTATAAACTAGATGCTACTTAAACCTTCTTCCATTTTTTAGTATTCATGCAAAGTTTATCAATCTTACGTATATGCTACAGCGTTTTCTTTGTCTAATAACAGAAATATTGTTTCGAAAGTAAAACCTTTTATTTTACAAGAACTAGTACTCAAGCAGACAAGAATTTAGCAAACGGTGTTGAAACATTTTAATTGTTGTTTCCATTTGTTCGCTTTCATGCTTGAAGATTCAAATAGAAGGAAACTTTTGCCACTGGAAAACATGCAATAATTCTTTTCTGAATATTCTGACGTTTTATTTTCCAAAGAAAACTTGTTGCAAGTTTTCATACAACTTTCGTGATGAGAGAAACTTGTTTCGGCGTTTTTGGAAACCCTTCTCTATTTAGTTATTCTGATCATTTTTCGAAACGTTCTGAAACAGTGAGAAATATATGGACTTTTTCCAATTATGTTTGGAGACAAAGATAGCTTTTCAAATGATAAGCTTTTTTTTTAAAATAATTCAGCATTCATCGAGGTTTTCAAGAAAACTTTTGTTCATAATCAATACTTAATGATGCATCGTATCAGATTCCGCGATTTAATCATACTAAATTTGAGCTTTACTTTAAAAAATTTACACTGAATGTAACAATATATATGATAATAATAAGATAGACAAGTTCTCTACTCCTCTATTTAGTTTTTTTCTCAACAACTATAAAACTTGTGATTGGGCAAATATTGCATTGTACGGCAAAAATATCACCTTCTCTCTTTACTTGCTTCGGTCGATAGTTTTGAACCTCGAATAGAAAACATTAACTTGAAGATGTGTATGATTATGGCTGTATATTACGACAAGTGTGAAAACAAACCTAGCATACACAGCCGCCTACATTCGCAGTCAAAAATCCTCCACTACTCATTATTCATAAGATAGGTTTGAATGACATTGGCATATTTTCCATAGATTATAACTTCTTGACTGCTTTAGATTTTCTTATTCAGGTTTTTTTTCTTTATTGTGAATGCTTTGGTGTTACGCAATTAGTAAGTGAAATTGTGGAAGTTTTTGGTGTTGGAAAAAATACGAATCTTTTAAACATAAGTCACTATCATGCAAAATAGTATTTGATTTCACATGCAATGTTGAGTATGGGTGTGGGTCAGGATGTAAATGTAGAAAAGATTCATATACACATCCACACCATCTTATCATCGAAAACTAATCAAACTAGTTGTCGTTTATCTTCGTTATGTATTTTTTGGAGTTAATACGATGTGAATTGAAAAACTCAAATCTTTAATTACATCAAAAAAGCTTCTTGAAGACTGTTCAATAAAAGTGGTTAATAACAAATTTTACCTATGGTGGAGATAACGATTGTCAACATTCTATTTTCTTTTTCATGTTGATTAATGCCAAATAAAAATAAATACAACATATTCTTGTATTACAAATTGTAAAGACACAATCATAACGATATGAACAAATCTCATGCATTGATTTTATTTATATGAAGAACCATTAAATTTTTAAGAACTAAGGAGACTTTTATATGTTAATTATCTTTTCTCATTTTTTTTTTCTTAACACTCTTTTATCTTACAGAATTTTTTCTATTCTATTCTGTTCGTTATTTTTCGATGACAGAGATAAAAATATGTGATCGCACAATCATGTAAAATTATTCCTGTATCAGTTAGTATAAAAACAAGTCTACTCAATAGAAATGATTATTTTTCATTGCAAACTTGATGTATTGATTGAAGTATGAATCGAAACAAATGACAAAGAAACACTAATATCAATGACTGTAGCAATGGTAAGAAAAAGAAGAAGTTCCAATACACTTCTTTTTAAAGGTGTCTTATTCTGCGCTGTTTTCTTTACAATGAAAGGTGCATATATTCATCCTCACACAATCGTGACCTTCCAGGGACATAGCTCATCTACGAAAGACATTTTCACGAGCTCATTCTTTTTTCACAACCATAATGGCACATCGAACAACCAGTCTTATCTGTTCTATCAAAGGTTACTTCATGTAGACGCATATGTAGTCGAGGGAAACGACTGTATATTTGTCATAATAAGTAAATCTTTTCTTTTCTCTTACACGACGAGCAAGTGTGTGATTTTATCTGGTTCCAAACGATCATCATCGGCTCTTTCTGTGCACATTACTTGTATAATTGCAACATGTCAGTGGTTTCAAATGTTGAGTTGGAAATACAAACAGGTCGAACGCTCATCAATGATGATGTTGTTACTAATAATGAATCAACTTCACCAGAAGAACAACAACGATTATGTTTTCGAACATACAAAAATTTATTGGTGATCAGCGTTGCATTTCTACTTCAATTTACTGCATTCAATGGTATGCAAAATCTTCAAAGTTCACTCAATACAGAAGCCAATATTGGTGTCAATTCATCATCGATCATATATGTTTTTCTTATCATTTCATCCATATTTTTACCACATCCATTGATGTCGATCTTTGGTCTTAAATGGACTTTAGTGATTTCTCAAGTACCGTAAGTATTAATACATATTTCTAGTTGCTTCAAAATTCAATTTTCAGTTCCATCATTCAATTTTTTATGGTACATACATGCAGCTACTAAAATAACTATTGGAACAACTATCTGTCTTTCCATGTCTCACCATTTTCACAGTAGAAACACAAGATTAAAATTTTCTTTTTTGTATACTTTATTCCCTGTGAAAATCCATGATTTCGATTGTCTTCTCGGTTTTTTTCCGAAGAAAAATCTGTTTTTGTGAAACACGAGTGTTAATGAGTATTGAAGTTTACAGCGAAACAAACGCGGTAAATAACATCGTAGGAATTCTCATGTACGATTAAACTAATACATCATATTGTCCCGTATAAAGATCTATTTTTTGACATATTTTCAGTATCAGCTTTGAATAGAAAATAGTCAGTTATGTAGCACGTTCTCTATTCTATCGAATAGAAGACATTGATAAATAATTTACATAACAACAGGAATGACGTGAGACCAGAAAAAAGACTGATGTGCACATTGTACGAATGATATATAACAATAAAAGAACAATCGCGATTATTGATTTTTTTTAGAGAAGAGGGTGAAAAGAGAAACCTGTTGTCTTTAGTGACTATATATAAACTCTCTTTTTTTAGCTATGTTCTTTTTATAGCTGCCAATTACTATCCGAAAGCGTATTTAATGTATCCAAGTAAGAAATTCTTTAATTACTTTGATCACTGATTCTTTCATTTACAGCTGCTGCACTTGTCGGCCTTTCTGCTGCTCCTTTATGGACATCAAAAGGTAGTTATCTAACCGATTCAGGTTCTGTTTATGCTTCTGAAAAGAATCTCGACAAGAATGCAATTATCAATCGATTTTTTGGGATCTTCTTCACGTTCTTTCAATCATGTCTGTTATTCTTGTCTTTTACATACACACGATATTTTTGTTTTGTTTTGTCTTCATATCACTACACAGGTCAGATTTGGGGCAATATGATATCATATTTAGTACTTAAACCAGAAAACAAAGCACCTTCTACTATCAATGGAACAAAAAACAACACGCTGTTACTATTCAAAACGTATGACAAGTGTGGAGCTGATTTCAGTGAACAAGAATACCAGAGTTCAGAAGTTGTTAACAAGATTGATCGAAGAACAGTATGACTTAAATATTTGATTCGATGTCTTTAAAAAGAACCTTGCTTTAGATTGATATTCTTTGCATAATTTACGTTTGCATAGGTATTTGTTCAATACTTACTTTAGTCTTTTTACTTGATCAACGACGTATAGCATCTCGTGGTAGGATATACTTCTATGTGTTTTCTAAAATTTTCATTGATATCTTATAGATCAAATTTCGGTTATGCTTCGTAACTCTGTGAAATTACTCATCTCAACTATCAAACATATGCGTCATATCAATCAACTTCTTCTCATTCCAATGACTATATGGGCAGGTCTTGAACTAACATTTCTTTTTGCTCAATTTACTCAAGTGAGTGCTCGTATTTTTCTTACTACAAATGGTAAATGATTTGTCCAATTTTATGATTAGGCTTTTGTTTCGTGCGCGATCAATGCTAAATACGTCGGCCTTATCATGATTGCCTTTGGAGTATGTGATTCTATTGGTAGTTTCGTTTTTGGTCAACTAGTTAAAATAGTTGGACGTTGGCCATGCTTTGCAATTGCTACACTGATCAGTTATGCAATGATAATCACCATGCTTGTTTGGCGACCTTTGGCTGATCAAATAGTCGTTCTTTTTATCATAGCTGGCTTTTGGGGAGTGGCCGATGCCGTTTGGCAATCACAGACTAGTGCTTTGTACGGCGTCTTATTTACTGACAATAACGAAGCGGCATTTTCAAATTATCGTCTTTGGGAGTCGGCTGGTTTTGCTTTCTTCTATATCCTTCTTCCTCGTATACGTACTCGAATCACTCTTATTATTCTCCTTGTATCTCTTTCAGTAGGAATCAGTGGTTATGCATTGGCCGAGTATCGATGGCAAACAACTGAAGAAAAAGAAAAGAATGCTAAGAATAATCAAGTATCACCATCGTGAGAACTACCAGAGAATAAACACAGTTTTGCATAATAAAAAACATTCACGTATCTGCCTAATATTATATTCGCGCTGGAACGTTATGCATGTATAAAATAAATGCTTGTGAATGAGTATGTTTACACAAGTTATTAACTGTGCGCTATATAAGTGTCATTTTTTCTCACCTTTGAAACACCGATTCTCATTAACCGCATAAAAAACTCGTCGTCTTTTCATAAGTTATTTTTTTGCAAGAGAATGAACGATAGCTGGAAGTGTAGGTTATCTGTTCAACTTATTCTTACAGGATGTCGTTGTGGGATCTCTCTAGTCGCAACCATACCCACGCCCCTAATTTTTCGTTAATTTTTTCATGGTATCCACATCGTGTAACTAAAATCCTTTTTTCAAAAGGTGACTAAGCTCTTTAAAGATGTCTTGAGTATTCGTCAGCAGCATGATTCAGATAACAATCCAGATTTTTATTGTTTGCAACGAATAAAAAAGTAATACAATAACTTGGCATTCTCTTCTTTCCTTTTTTATTGAATAGATGAAAGAAAGATCACTAAGACAGTGACAATACTAGTAATTAAACGTCACAAAAAGGTCTGTTGACTCGTTAATGAGACGACTAATTATTCAAAAAAATCAATCGATCTCACTGAATGCATCTATATTTACTCTATCATGACTTGAAATCCTGCATGCAGCCAGAGGTAAAGTTGGGTATGATTTCTTGCACATTGACTCAACAAATTTTAGGCTTAAATCTGATCAAATTCTCTGACTTGTTCCAGGGTTTAAGCCGCACAGATCAGACATTTTCTAGACTACTAACATACCCTACACATTGTTATAACACAAAGATGGATGGTCTGGGTGGGTGTGTGGTGGAGGTGGGTATGGGTGTGAATGGGGATGTGTGGGTGTGGGTCAGTAGTCACTTCAATAAGCCCACACCGACACCCACACGCTACATCCACACCCTCCAAGAGAAAAAATTGAGCGATTTCGATAATTGGAACCAACAGGAAGCGAACGGATCTTTTCCTGCATAATATGCCATTAAAGAGCCCAATGAAATCCAGATCGTGTTCGACTATTTTTTCTATAGGAAACACTGATTTTTGGCATTACTTCAATATCAAATCTGATCTTTTTCGGTAGGATCGACAGAAAGGATTGTATGACATTGGGCGTCACGATACCTCTGAGCACAAATTTATCCTTGAAATAATCCCTTATTGTTGTTCGTTCAGCCCCTGAAATCTTACTGTTTAAATCATGAACAGCAACAGTGAATTCGGCCGTTTGATACTCTGACGTATTAACACTTTTCGAATTTCCAGTTTCGTCATGAGTTAATGCTACTGTATCATGAGTGGACACATCATCAGAGATGGATGCAATGATTGGCGTTTCATTTTTGCAGAACTTTTTAACGTTGTACTATAGGATGATTCACATTTGATGGTCACTTCGCTGATAGAATTCATCCGTTTGTCTACGACATGGGATTCGACTTCGTTCGCAGATGTTTCCATCTAGAAATGGCACATACCACCTATTCATCTTCTTCTATTTCCTACTTTCGATCGCACCGACAGAGAAATTACATTCTATTGCGCAAAAAATTTTTCACTTCAATATAAAGCAACGTGGTTTGTCTCATTGATAAGATATCTGTTATTGATTGTTGGATTCATCAAAACAATAACTAGTCATTTCAGCTTCTTATCTTTTCTCCTTGTGCTTTGATAGCATATACAGCAGAATACTTCATGCAAATTAACAGACTGCAATTTCAAAAGCTAAGTAACTAAAAGATAATTACTCTGCGTCCGCTTTTTGAATGCGTCGACCAATAGAACGATTATTCTGTTATTTATGCTAAGAGAGTCTAAAAATAATGATTTTTTTGCAGATAAGACCTTACAGGATAAGTCAATCAAATATTTGGTTTTCCAAGTATTTGTGCTAGCAGCTAAGTCTACAGAAGCGCAATCGTCCTGTTTCAATGAATTAGTGTTGAAAATAAATGAACAAAATTTTCAGTTCAAAGTGAAAGCTCAATGGTATAATCAGTTTTTCAAATCACATATTCATCCACATCCAGATTAAACTCAACTTTGGTAGATAGAAAAAATGTCGAAAACAAGAATGAGAGTGATCTGCGGGTGTAAGATTGAGAGTGAGGTTTGAGAAGATTTGTACTTTCACAAACTGAGTGTGGGTGTGGGTGTTAATATCTCTTCACGAGTACCCACCCACACCAACCCACACCCACACCCACACCCATCCCTACAATCACGAATCGGCATTCAATATTACAATCGGTGGCATATAGTGTAACGCTTAGGTTTAGTCATACAGTGTTTTGCTTCAACGTATCCATTTCTTTTTTTCATCATGCAAGCACTTCGAGTGTTACATACACTAACATAATTTTAAAAAAGATGTATTGTTCAGTGAACAAACAAAATCTGCTGTAATTTTACATAACTAACATGTTATCTGTATTTGTCATACGTGCTGTTTTTTCAGACAGTATTAATTTAGCCTTGAAATAATACTAAATAATTACAGGTAGATGCCTGATAAAACGACAAAAATTACGGCCAATAATCATAGAATTTGAAAAAGACTCTTTCTGACATATCCTTCTCTTAAGTGTATATCAAAACAATTTATTTGACAACTCTTCATTTTAATCGTAATGAATATTAACAGCTTCAAGGTTATCATTGTTAGTTCGACATTGATCACATAATTGATAAAATATTACATTTTACTATCTAACAATCTGTATTTATTTTTTCTTTTCTATTTTCGAGTACGAAGGTGTAGATGCAATTTGATTATAGTTATCAATTTTTTTGGTTAATGATCGTGATGTTTGAATAATTGATATATAATGGCTTGGCCATGAATTTACACCGAATAAATAGAGTGTTTTTTTTTCCTCTTTCTTTTACATTGTAAACGACATAACAAGTCTGTTTGATAAATAACGATGTGTTTCTACTCTTGTCTATAGTACAACTATAGTAAAATCCTTGTATTGACACATCATTGATAGATATACGAATAGCTTAGAGACAAACATAATTAGCCAATTCTACTATATGAGCGTAGTCCTTATAATAAGTGATAAACGTCAGCATCCTGCTTTCTAACAAAAATAACCTCGCTTTCTTCCTTTTTTTTCTCTCTTTCTCTTATATTTTGTAAGATACCTAGGCGACACGATTCACCTATAAAACCACCAACATTCGTTTCAAGTCAATCATCTGAGAACGACCATCGTTGCAATCAATCCAATAAACGTGAGTTGATTCTGTAAAACTTAAATCAAGGGTCGTAGTTTGCTTTTTTACTAATATAATATCAATGCTGCTTTCCGGAAATTATCAATAACTCAAATTCTCAGTGACATACAAAGCTGGATTTTAGATTTTGAAGTAGACAAAACTTTTCTCTATATCCAGCTTTGCTTTGCTTTTTTTGTTTCGCGAGTCATTATAATTTTTTTTCCTAACTTTGTCCTTTACACTTATGATTGTGGTAAATTTTAGAAAAAAAACTAAATTTCTTCATGAAAATGATCTTCAGATGAAAATAAAATAGATATTGTTCGATTCCTTTATTCAAGTTTGTCTATCTCGATTTTTTTTATCGACAAGAATGAACGAAAATTCTTTAAAAAGATGAATAACTGGAATTGAAATGTATAATTTCACTATCATTCTTATATCAAAATAAAAATTCTAGCTAAGAGTAACATGATAGCATGAAAGAAACAAAAATATTTTTGATACTTTTCTTTTCAACAAATCGACCAAGTTATTGATTGAGGTGTTTTTTTACTTTTTTCATAGTAAATGAACTAAATTTTAACAAGTTTTAGTTTGAATAAGTGGTTCAATCAATTAATAACAGTTGACTAGCGCCATGAATTAGTAAGCAACCTCTTAGTCTATTTACAAGGCACCCGAAATATAAATTTCGATTGAAATTTTCTCGCTTATTTCTATATAATTTACGGCAAAAAAACTGTAGTCATCACATTTTTTTTTCGTTTTCATGCTTCACTCATGTTGCAAAGCGTTTATCATCTGACATGGTCGTTAAAACGTCTCGATATATCAGTATCTACTATATGAGGAGTCATAACGAATATCTAAAAACATGTTTTTTCAACAATAAACAGCTATAAATACAAACTAGTATAGTTTTTTTTCTTTTTTTTATAGAATTACGGTTGTCTTCCTCACTTTTATCTCTTGAATTCGAGCTTTGATTCCTCTCTATTATCCAATGATTTATTTAAAAAAAAGCTATTACCTGAATTTTTATTTATATTAAATAAGCTCTTTTGATCAAGGTAACATCCACATATCAATCAATCAGTATCATGCAGTGACGAATGATCATTTAGTAATAGTTTTAACTTATATGACAGAAAAGAGAAACAGTCAGAGAGGAAAGAAATAAAAGAAAAATGTACAGGTAGACCAAATATGTAATAAACTTGTGTATACTAGTTAAGGTTTGGCGATTATGCCATTCAAACGAAGTACTATAGATAAAGCGGCGTTATTACGAAATTTTAGACAAGTTACAAAAATACGTAATTTTTTCAAAACTTGCATAGCGTTCACAGATCTATATAGATTTAAAGACAATAACATGTTTTAAGTAATTCGAATTACTTCTGTTTTTGGTACTGATTTACTGCGTTCAATATATGCTCAGTATAGCTCGGTTATTAAATAGAATTTAACTCTTAGATAATTGGTTAGTGTTTTTTTTTTATTGTCTTCATAATATTCGACTTGGTTTTTTTCTAAAATTCATTCAATAAATAATACATTTTATCACTTACAGCTTCTTACGTGTTCTTTAAGCATGATTCACAAGTAATAAAGACCATAATTGTAGCTATTGGTTTTTATTGTTTTCTTTTTTTTTCTTTTAACATACATTCTTAGGTTCAATTTCTTAACTCATGAAAACTGCCAGTGTAACCATATGCAGTTAAGCATACAGATATAAGGGTACAAGGATAAGCACATATGAATTACGGAATCGAGTTAAGGCAATAGCTATAACGGCGCAAGAGTCAAAGCCTATATGCAAGGGCACGAAATATAAGACTTTCAGAGCAGTAGCATACGTGTAAGGATATTGAAATAAGTGCGCCTTCAAATAGTCTTACGTAGCACTCAACGAGTCATCATATCTTAAATTGTCTATTTTATCTGTAGAATGTGCTTAATACCACAATCAAACGTGGAGAAACAGGTTTAAAATATTAAACAAAAAAAAACGTAAAAACTCATTAACATATCTAAGGAAAACGGTACCATACATAATTAAATGTTTGCACTAGCTTAGAAAAATATTTTATTCATAATTGATCAACAAAAATTTAAACCACATTGAAGCAGTATTAATAGAATAGTTATAAAAAAATGAATTTGTTAAACGAAAGCCTTCAATCAATTTTTGTCAATACTTAATCAAATCAAGGAGAAATCTTTATTTTTTGCACGTAAGAGAAATATTTAATTGTGAATAGATTTTAATATTTATCTACATATTAAAGCATGAAAAATCATACGTTTGAACATCACAAAGTTTACATTTAGAATATTCAGAATATCATATTTGCAAAAAAAGTTCCCAAACTAACTGAACTTGAAATTTGGCAATATCTATAGAAGAAGTAAATTCAAGGTCAAAATGATACTTTGTCATTCATTTCAGTTTTTGAAACATTTTTTGCAACCAAAGAGTGATGCAATCGAAATAAAAAGTTTCTATTTATGACCGATTTTTCGAGCTTTCTCAAACTATCTACAAATAAACGAGAGAAATTTACTTGAATTTTTCATTTTTGTCACCTTACAAGTAAACTAAGCAGACATTTCCTAATAGTAAACGCTAGTCAACTGTCATGAATCGATCGCATCATCTATTCTAATTAAAACTTGTAAAAATTTAGTTAATATAATATGAAAAAAATAAAGCCAACTCAATACATAATTTGATTGATTTGTTGAAAAGAAAAGTATCAAAAATATTTTTCTTTTGTTTCTCTCATGCTTTCATGTTATTTTTAACTAGAATTGTTATTTTTAATATACATCAATCGATAGAGAAAAGTTTGCTCTGTTTCGAAAACTAAAATCCAGTTCTGTACATTACTTATGTTCGGCAGAATAAGGTTCTCTGACTCTCAATCTCTCTACATTAATTCTAGGCATCATAATAGCTATTTAACGACAAAGAAACATGGGAAACAGACGAAGCAAACGTGCTCCTCCTGTGCCTCCTCCTGATATTCCTCCTCCGGTTTTTAATGAGCCATTTCCAACAGGTAATCATGGATAACTTTTATTGTTTTCTACATATTTCACATACCAATATAGATATTTTACACTCTTTTGATTTCTTATTACTTAGATAATTTTACTTCTACAACTATTCGTCGACGACGCCGATATCGACAAAAGCCACTTCCTCCTAAAATCCGTGCCATCTTTATACCTCAAGCTTCTCCTGTTGGGATGTGGTAAGATCATTTATGTGATGTCGTGAAATAAAACTTTAAACGAATTCTTCGTCTCTTACTTAATAGCGCTTTACCAATGGCTGTTGCAACACCAGTAGCATGCCCCTGCGCTAATTTCGGTAATAAGATCACCATCGATTTTTGAATATTTTTTTAATCGACAAAAACTTTTTCGCTTGCATTATAGGTATTGCAGGATACGGAACATACGGCTACGGAGGATACGGGGGATGTTGCTGTTATTTCTAAGCTGTGCCAATGTTTTATCATTTTATTTACTCTTTATAAACATAAAACAAACTAACAAATTACAAACGATACGCACAATTTAACAAATAAGATTTTAATACATTACCAACGAATTTTCTTTTTATGAAACTGTTCTTCGGATTCTTTTGTCTTTTTTGTATGTATTTCTTGTACTAGAACAATCACTGACTTTTTTCGATGGAGAGCAAATAATACTCAGTGGAAAATGTTTCGAAAACCAACGGTAAACGATGAGCTCTAGAAAATGAACATTTTTTCAACATGGAACGCTAGAAAATGCTTTCCACTTTTTGACAACATTTCTTTCTTAAAAATGATTTTGAGACTCTGCTGAAAGACTCACTAAATTAAATGACTTGAATTGATTGTGTGCATCCCTGAGAGAAATGAAACAATTGTAGTATAAATTTCATCGATCTATTCTTGAGAGACAAATTTACTTCGGCAAACTTTATGGAAAATAAAAAACTTTTTGAATTTATTCTTAGTGGAATTTCGTATCGTAATATTTATTGTACGCGATGAAAAAAAAAAGCATAAATAAGAATAGTAATGAAGAACATAAGCAATAGACAAAGAAACAATCGAGTAGATCATTTTTCATGATATATAGCATCTGGACTAATCGGTTTCGATTCGTAAAGATTAAGTGTTTGAACATCTCAATTGCCATTTGGATACTCATTTTTCTAAGTTACTAAAACCGAAAAGATCGATAATGCATAAAAGGTTATAATGAAATCGTAGTAAATAGAAGAGAAATATGCGGAATTGTTTTTGTAGAATATTTACTATACTCAAGCAATAAATTCAATGTTCAATCAATTACAACTTGGAACTAAAAAATGGGTTCATGGTTCAATATCTATTCTTTACTGCAGTTCCATAAAAGCTATTAGGATTTATTGCTGAATTCATAAATTCAGATGAATTTTATTGGATACAGAAGTTTTCATGATGACTTAGTATGAAATGCAATGCAAGAGTAACAGAAAAATAAAGTTTCATCTCAAACATTTTTCAGCTAAAGTTTTGATATAAAAAAAGTCGACGGTTTCTAAAGAAATATTCTGATAATTTCAGCATCTCCCAGTATTCTTGTCTATTATAATTCTTCATTTTTGCCTATGCTGAAAACAACAAGAAAATCTTTAATGATAATTTTTCTAACATCGGGTGTGGATGTGGGTGGCTGTAGTTGTGAATACTCTCTTATATAAACTTCTGCTAGTCGAAGTAACGGAAGTGAACTTCATGTTTCTCATAAACGCTTTCCGCTATTCATCTGTGAGCGTGAGACCGTGGTAAATAGTTTGACAAGTGCCTCTCGATTTGTGAACCAAATGCTGATCTAGCAGGAAGGCGAACGGTCCCAGTGTCATCATCTGCTCACGAGTGATCTTATTCGGTTCTCGCATCGCTCGATTCAGCTCCTTGTACTAGAAACAATCCTTCGAGTACAGATACACACAAGTCTCGCCGATTACATTGGGAATAGCTACATGATCACCATCCGCTTCCTCGTTGTCTCCATGGTACTTGACTGTCAGCAGTTGCTCAGCCAGCCATTTCACCTCCTTGGCCTTGCCGAGGGCGGTATCTTCCACAAGAATTCATTTTGCAGCTACTTGAACCACGAAGCCAAGAGTCCTGTGCTTGTTCTTCAGCTCCACTATCCAGTATGTATAGCGAAAATCTCCGTCAATAACAGAGAGTGTGTCTTCAGTTGATGTGAAAGTCGAAGTAGAGGCAACAGCGACAGGCAATGAGAATCTGTCTTCTCGGATGTGCACGTTGCTCCTGTCAGTGTGGAGTTGGACTCTCTCGATCGGACACTGTTTCTGTGTGTCGTCCTTCCTGTACTGCACTCGGTCTTTCAAGTTGATGACGTAGCTGTCGTCGATCTCTACCTGACGTTTCTTGGCGTTGAGTGCATCCTCGATGATCTCGTTTGCGACGTCCGTGAACTTACTCCATTCTTCTGCGTTAGAAGACCACGGGTCAGCAGCAGAGTTCCAGTACCACTGGAACTTACGTAGGCGAAGGAGAACAGGAGCACGAGGAGGAAAAAAAGAAGAAGAGGCAGTGTTCATTATATGATCGGTACTTTCGTTCACTCTTGATTTTCACTTTGTAAAAAAAAAACTGGCACAAAGGAATTTTTTTATTTTCTACTTTCCTTCTGTTCGTTGTTATTGCTGCTCTGTTCCTATTTTTCAAAGAAAAATAAAAGCAATAGCAAATGTAAATGGTATTTTTTGTGCTCGTGTGCCTTTACTTGAATGTGCAAATAAGATGTTTGCTTTCTTCTTTTGTTTTTCCTTTCTATTCGGTTCTTTCTCTTGAGAAACAGGAAAACGACAACAGAACAGCATACTCTCATTAAAAATGTTTTTCTCACTCTTTCTTCGCATTGAAAATGGAACAGATAGTGACACAATCAGATTGCTTACGGTGAACAAGAAGAATGACAGTTATGTTTCATGAATAAGCTTTTATTTTAAAGTTAGACTATACCTCTTTTTCGACGATTCTGGTTCATCCACTTATCAGGGTCGTAGAGATCTAGAATTTTTATCATATACTCGTCGTCTCTATGCCTCTGGTCGTTTTTGGAATTTTTCGATTTCGATGAGTTTGCGAGAGTTATACACAAGACTCCGTTTTCACTTGAGTACATTACGACCTATCCGAATTTTTATCTGATTGGGCTGAAAATTTTACCATATGCTCTTGAATGAAAGTAAATCGACAAATATGTAACATAAAATGAAAAAATAAAAGGGTGTTGGGGGCGGAGGTTATTTTACTGCATTCAAACACACACCTACACCCCACAAGACAAAAAGTTTTTGATTTTTTACGCGATTCTACTCGCTAATATCCTGTGGAAAAAAGTACGCATCATTTTCCTAGAAAGGGTCGGATGTAGGCGTGGGTGTGTGTTTGAATGCAGTAAAATAACCCCCATACCCACATCTCACAATCGAAATAGCATTTGTTATAAATTGTCTCAAATCAAAATAGAATTTTTTCTATTACTACAATAACATAGGATATATCAGTGAAAGAAGATTAATAATTGCGTTTTTTGATTCAACATAATGCTGAAATTCATTGTTCGATGGACACTTACCCAGAGAAAACAAGGTTCGTTGTTCATTTTTTTATTACAATATGTCAAAGAAATAAACGCATGAGGTATTTATTGACATTAAAAGAGTCATTTTCAGAACAAATTAGTCTCTCATCTATCTGAAAATTGGTTGACGAGCTTCAATTGAATTGACCACTATGATGTTATATTATTCTTCGACAAGTATACACAACAAAATAAGTTATCAAGAAAGTGTGTTAAGCTGAAAGATCGTAATAACAATATCACATGCTTGCATTCAACATAAAATTCTCTTTCTTTTCTTTACCTTTTGCCGTTCGAATGCAAAACATAATAGAGAACGAGTCTTGTTTTGTTTTCATCATTTACAATAGAAGAGAATTCTTTTTCATGGCGTCTTCAACGTCGACAAAAACTCCATGTGTCACGTGCGATAATAAAGGTGTGGATATTTTCAAATGTGAAGGATGTTCAGAAATATTTTGTGGAAATCATGCTAATGAACATCGAGACATGCTTAGTGATCAATTAGATATAATTGTTCTTGAACATGATGTTCTAGAACAAACAATTACTGATCACAGCAATCACGCGAAGAATCATCATTTTCTTCTTACGCAAATCAACAAATGGGAACAAGATCCGATTATAAAAATTCAACAAGCAGTAGAAGAAACACGACAACAGATCAAAAAATTGATTTGTTCACATACAGGTAAATAGAATTGAAATGGTGAATTTATTTGTCAATAATAATAATGCGTATGTTAAGGAAAAGTATTGAAAGAGTTGTATGGTCTTTCTGAACAATTACGAAAAGCTCATATTGATAATGACCATGTTGAAAATGATCTTTGCGCATGGACAACTTTGTTAGAAAAAATCAACTTGATCTAAATACTATTTCTTCCTTGATTAATATTTATGAAGATCCAACAAAAATCCTTGTCACTTAAAGATGTATCTCTGAAACAAAGTCACATATAAAACAGAATGACAACTTTGGAGAATCAATTGGTATTGTTCGTATTGAAGAGAATGGTTGTATGGCTATACATATCGATCCAAGGAGAAGTGATACATTTGTACGTGAAATATGTGAATATTCATCGGGTAAACATAAAATTCGATTGTTTGTAAAGAAAAAAACAACCACATACTATTGCTTCTTTGGTTATTATATCGAAAGCCAAATCAATCCCACAGAATGAAACTGACATGAAGATATCAACATATGGTTGGCGTACTGATGACGAAACAATCCATCTTCACGCTGATTGATCAACTAATAAAGACTGTCTGGATATGAGATGTCAAACTATGTTTGAAATTGAACTTTTACTTGATTGTGACAATGAAAAAATCATCTATGTCAATCAACAAACGAAAAATACGCGAGAAATAAAAGTTGATATTACAAGATGTTCATTCTCTTGGCAATTATTATTTTATCTACATGCTGTTGAAGATTATTTTCAACTGATATCTACAAGTCAATAAATATAAATATCTATGTTATAATTTATAATTAATAGTAGAAAATATATTCAATCGAGAATATATAAATTAATAGTAGTATGTCACAGTTAAAACTGAAATAATTAAGATCCAAATCAGGCAAACAACAAAAGATGGAGTGACGGATGTAGCAAGCATTTCTATGTTATTTGTGTTCATCTTTAAGAAATACAAGAAAGAATTCAGATAAGTTGTTGAAAGATTCCTGCGATTGTATCATATGGTGACCAATGAAGGGAAACATAACAAATAGTTATAGACTTTTCAATCTAATACTTATCACCACTAAATATTATTAATATTGAATAAATAAGTGTATAAATATGAAATCTCCAAGAAAATAACCGCTATTTTGTTCTTTGGCAAATCTACTATGCTGACTTGCTTATTTTGGTCGATAAATATTTCGTAACGAAAGATAAAATAACCTTGTATTATTCACTAGAGAGCAAGTATATGCAGCGTGGCGCAGAAGTAGCGCGTACAGCTCATAATTCAAAGGTCAGTGGATCAAAATTACTCACTGGTATGTTTCATGTTTGCAATTTCTTCTTGAAATTGCACAATCATCTACAAGTAATAAACACAACGAGCAACAGAGAAATATGCTCGTTCTTTTGTTTCATATATACTATGCGAAAGTATGATAAAAAACGAACTCGAGTCTACTGAATTTATTATAAATGAAAAATGATATAATTAGAAATAGAATTGTTTTTTTTCTTCAATAACCAATTGCAAAAATTAGAAATAGCTATATGCAAGACATGAGTCGGTATTCATTAAAAAAATTATGAAATTAAATTATAATTACACTAATTTATTATTAAAAATATTAACATGTGTTTACCTGAATGAAGACATGAAAATATCAAATGATGAAGAGATTAGAATCAGACAGCAGTAATGAAAAATAATCTTCAATCAGACATGAAATGCAACATATGTTCTTTTCGACTAACATTAAGAAAAAGATGATAGAAATGATACAAATAAATAATTGAATCTGAAAGTATTTGAACAAAATTATTCAGTTCATAAAGGGTGTGAGTGTGGGTCTCAATGCCAGTGCAAACAAGATTCACACCCACACGATGCTGCAAAAATATTTCATTTAATCAAAGACACAGTGAACATGCAGGGTATGGGTGTGGGTCATAAGAAGATCGACGCTAACACCCACATCTCAAGCTCACACCCCGCACACCCACACCCACACACTCAATCGAATTAAGACAAAAAAGTATCTTAGGTACTTGTTTATAACTTGGAGAAAGCGATGGAAAAAGCAAAACAAATTTGTAGGAAGCAAAGTCTGTTGATTGAATCACAGAATGCTTTATAAAAGCCTTCTGTTCTACAATGTTAAATAACACCGAATACAGTTTGTAGAGGATAAATTCTATAACTTCTGCTGCTTTTCTTCGACATAAAATATCATAGAACCCAAACTAGTTCGTAATTTAACAGTTGAACAACTCTTCGTGCCATTCTCTACAATACGGAGAAGATGCCGAAGATTCCGGCATCGCGACTATCCTCCTTAATCTAACTGGTAGTGGGAGCAACACGACAGGTTCCTCGAGTCCGCACACATATGCTATGTATGTCCGTCGTGCATATGGATTTTTACTGTTCGTGTATGAGTGGTTAGGAGACTGAAGCAGCCATGATCAAGGACGCGGGTATCCTTTTATTCACTATAAATCATTCTCAAAAACAAACATAGTCAATTTGTTTCGATGAAGAATTGTTTTACTTGATGGTTTGCCCAATCGGCGACATAGAGATTACCATATCGATCGAATGACAAACCCGTAGGACAATTCAATAGATATGCGTGTTGCTCTTGATCTTTTCCGCCCACAATCACATCTCCCTGTGTGGCTCCTTTGCACCAACGCATCACTCGATGATTGCTACAATCTGCAACATAGACGGTGCCTAAGGAATCGACGAGCACCCCTGCAGGACAGGACAATTCCGTGAGATCATTTCCTTGGCCTCGACCACCAGCAACGACAATTCCTTCTTTCGCATTCTTCATCCACTTCATCACACGATGATTGTTGTTGTCCGACACATAGACCGAGTGATCTCGATCGACAAAGATATCGTGAGGATGAGAGAGTTGATCGAGACGTTTATCTTGTTCATTGCTGCCCGCCACTACTGTTCCATTCGTCTCGCCTAGTCGATATCGCCTTACTTGATGATTTTGATAATCAGAGACATAGAGAAATCGCTGGTCATCCATTGCCAGTCCAAAACAAGAGATATCCTCGATTATCACTGCTCCACTAGTGCCACTTTGACGAGGCCATCGCATCACTCGTCGGTTGTATCGATCGCAGATGATAAGACTATTTGTCTCTTTATCAACAATTATATCTGATGGACAATACAACTGATCATTCCGATTTCCTGGTCCGTTTCCACCGGCTATTACTTGACCATTCGTTGCACCACACTTCCATTCCACAATTCGATGATTATAATGATCAGCGATTAAAATACTTTGATCATCATCCACATAGAGACCGCAAGGGTGGTGAAGTTGATTGAGTGCATTGCCTTTTCCGTGACCACCAGCGACAATGATGCCGTTTTGTGTCCATCTGGCGTTGGGAGAAATGTTTGGGAGAGCTACAATAAAACAGAAGTAGATCTTATCGTAGTAGACTATTCTTGATCAGAAGATTTTGGTGATCTCCTTGGGCGATCACAAACAAATGTCACACGTTCTGTTATCGTGAAAACAACGACGAGTCACTTTGATGTCCTTCCAATGATGCCTCTTGCCTTCATATCTCCTATTTTAGCGATATCAAAACGTCAGATTTCTTTTTGGTTATAAGTAAAACATTTACAGATCCACTTGTACGGTTGTCGTCGCTTCTGAGTGTTTTTGGATAAGAAGAACATGAGCTTATCTTAATCGACCGATCTGAACGAAACTTGTGTGACAGTATTTCTATGATTCTCGAAACTTTCTCAATACTTCAGCCACTGTTGGTTCTGTCTGGACGAGACTAAAGTGATTTTTTTTTACTTTCTGAAAAAAGATTGGTTTTTGAAGATTAAGGCCACTTTTCATCGTTACTTTGTATTACTTTGTAGGTTTTTTTGTCCAGAAACACACACATTTAGTGATAAACATTCAGTGCAATTTATTTTCTGCGACTTACCGTATTCTGATGCGCGCATCTTTTTCGAGGGACTGGTAATTGTTTTCTATCCTCTATTTCAAAATTTTTCAAAAAATTGTAGTTTTAGTGCGCTTCATAAGTGTAGCACTCGAAAAGTTGGATCTATCGAACAGACGAGTTTCGAAGTTTGAAAACATTATATTCAAGTTTGCTTCTCTCTCTGGATTTTCGATGAAATGTTGGCCGTCTGTATTTCATGAACTACAGACATTAAATTTGCATTCGTGATCTTTGCGGGGATGCCATTTAAGTAAATTATACAGGAAGAATTCGATATATTCGATGTAGCTAAAAATATTCTCAAATAAAATTTGTGAACAAAACTCAAAACATATTTTGCCGTGGGGCACCATCAGGGCCGTTGAGGTTTGCAGAGTAGGTGCGAAAAAGAAAATACTGTTTATTCAGACATCAAGTCAACACAAAAAGCTAATTGATGAGCGCACCGAAAGGATGTGGTACACGAACCTGCGGAACGAGAACAAAAATTTAAAACTTGAAAAGTCATTTTTTCAGCTGAGTCTAGTTTTCGACTTGTACACTACTGTTAAGAAAACGATTCAAATCCCTGTCGAGAGAAAAAGATAAACAATGTCTTGACCGACTATCACATGGAACATACCTGTGTTCTTATCTGATTTTCCAGTTTCGTTCATTTTGAATTTTCGCTTCGTTTGTCCTAATACCAGTAACACCTTTTGTTTTATTCACTGTGACTTCAATTGTATCGACTCTAGTACCTGAAAAACACAACCGATATCAATATACTAGATTTTAACATAGTTGGATCGAATTGATTTCTTTTTTTCTAGTTCAACAAAAGCATATTCAGTTTGTCAAACTGTAAAAATGCATTGGAGATCATTGACTAGCTGACGTGTACCTATGTTCATAAGTATCTGTTATTTGTCTCTCGACTTACAAATCAGGCTTTTTGAACATCTCAAACTGACAGTAATGGCTGTTGAAACTAGTGGTGGAAAATCTGAATTGACCTTAGTGTTCGCTTGTGGCTCCAACGAAATCTTCGGCGGTCAATAACTCCTTCACTTTTGATACTCTTTGGACTATAAGCGAATATGAACTCAGAAATGATTACTATGTCTCGCTCATATCTGCTGAATAACGCTTTGTACTTCGGGAACCTTCAAACGAATGTTTCTCATTGTCTCAGCTGAATCAACTCTCAACTAAGACACTATTTAGAGTGAGTGGTACTAATTCTGCTACAAAAGTTTGTCTTTGCTGTGTTTGATCTATAATTTGACTATCTGACATTGTACACAGACTATTTGTATAGTTTTCAGAATAGAACAAACTTTTCTACGTCAGTTCATATGTATTTGATCATAAAAGAATGAATCTCTCTTCCGTGAGAATCGTATCAATATGAACAGGCGCAATTTTTTACACTTTCTGTTGTGTTTCTAATGTTTTTACGCTTTGAATTATTGTCTTCTCATTTGCCATTCCCACGTAAAATGGCATGTCTCCTAGAAGAAAAGCTGTATTACATGAACAAGACTGTGGAGAAGACGAACTTGATTTGCTTTGAGAAAAAAGGCATTGATACACCGTGACAAAATGACTTGAATGATTTCTTCTCAATTAAACAGAGACACTCTGTTCTATCAAATCGGATTTCTTTCTGAGAGACATGCCGTTTTTTGTGGAAATGGGCAAATTAGGAACATAATAGAAATGGCATCTGCTTGTATTGTCGAAATTCTCATGAAACAGATACTCATTCATTTATGATTAGATGCCTATCAATTGATGCAGAAATGTTTCCTCTATACCGGGAATTACAAGTAGTCTTTGTGCGTTGTCATCTAGTCGAGTAATAGATTAAATACTGAGAAGTCAAATTTTCTTACAGCAAAATTAGGACCGCACACTCTACTAACACAAAGTTTAATATGTTCATCGAAGATGCATCAATCGACGAGCTCATTCTCATCAATAAACACTCACCTTCAGTTGTCACTCTTTGTAGTTTTTGCAAGATGTAGATAAACTAGACTTTCATCTTTGTCTTTCTTTTCTCACTCGTCCTTCTCTTTATTTAAATAAATATGGCTTGAAATATTGACTTAGTGTCCTCCTTAGCCAAGATAAGGGATCTTCATCGACAAACAATGATAATCAACGTTTCGCACCCACTTCTTGATTGTCTTTCGTCAGCAATGCAACTACTGACGAAGCCAGAGGTATCATCGGCTAGGTCACCAGAATTTTCAAAAAGATAAATTAACAACAATGATTACATCTACAGTAACGATAGAGATTGCAGTTCTCTGTTCATCAGAGGTTGTGGATATGGCTGTGGGTGCAGAGATGATTCGAACAATGACAACTATACCTATACCCACACACCCTGATAGAAAAATGATTACATCGAAACAAACAATGATTCATTTATGGATTCATGAATGCTTTGGATAAGAATTTTATTGAGGAAAATTTATCTTATCTTTAATTTTAGTGTTTTTGCTGATCGACTTAATGCTGATAAAGACCTTGAGGGTTTATTCTTTTTTGGTTTTTGATTAATTAAAGTTAATTGTTTGATCAATGGAAATGATTGAGCAATATGAAGAAAAAATTCATGTTCAAAAGATCGTTCATCAAATAATGATATTTCACGAACACATTCAAATAATCCACTTGAAAAATTATTTGTTATCTTATTGCACTCTTTCAATGTATATGGATATAAATAAATAAGACATTAACCTTTTGCTACCTCTGAAAAGTAATCAACACAAGAAATAATTTGATTAGATTTAAAATTTCTGAATGTGTTTTGTATATTTTCATTTGATGACAAATCAATTTGAACATCAAGATGAATCCTTGAATGAATATTAAATGTAAATTTCTTTAATCGTTCCATATGATTGATAATATCCTTCAAATGGATTCCATCAATAGAAATTTTTTTGCGGTCGATTGCAAAATTCGAAGTGAGTTCTTCTAAATTCTACATTCGATGTAGAAGTGGTACAACTATTCCATCATATGCGTTTAGAACCAGATCACAGTATAGCACAAAGCATCTTTAATTACGGAGATTTTTCTAAAAGATAATATTATTGACTCGTTTCAATTAGATATTAAATAAAACAATCTACTTTATTATCGATTTTTAAATGTGAACTAATTGTAGAAATATTCACATGAAGTCTACAAAGTTGATTGAAAAGTCCATCAAGTAAATAAATGCAGTCAGTGAAATTCTCCAAACTGACATGCAATTCTAATATAAAAATATCGAGAAAAAAATGAATCATTTTTAATATTGATTCTGATCTAGCATCGATTCTTAACTTTTATCTCTTTTCGACATTTATTCAGTATCATCAACGATGTCTTTGTAACTCAGATGTGCAAATTGATCATTTCTTTACATTCTGATATTATTTAAAATATTTTATTTCGGATATAAATAAATATTCATAATTTATCAATCAATTAGAGTATCCAACGATGCACAGTGTTACTGATTTTAATATACTTCTTATTTGTTTTAGAATTAATGATACAGGGTGTCTCATAAGTTGTGGCAGATTTTTTTAAATCTAATTTTTGATGATAATGAATACAAATTAAACTCAAACTTATACATATGACACGGCTTAGCATGTACTTTTATTTCATATATTTTATTTGGATTAGATCATTGAATATACAAGAAAATAAACAAATTCAATGAACATACCCTCCATTGACAAATATCAAAAGTCTGCATTTTTTCGCTACTTTGTTAGTTTTTTCTCCAATTACTATTCCTATGGGAGTAAGTTTTTACAAAAGAAATCACACATTCTGATAGCACTTGAAATGCTCTATGATATTATGTATTAATACAGTGTCTTAAATTTAAGTAGCGAAAAAAAATGCAAATTTTTTGGGCTAGTCGATTCGGAGTATATTCATTGTATTCAATTTTATTTCAATCTATAAACGCAAGAAAATAAGTAAATAGACAGGGTGATAGAGAATTTTAAGCTCTATCAGAATCTATAGTTACTTTTTCATACAGATCATTCTATACGGATGAAAAATTTTTAAAACTAGTTTTGATGACGAAGGAAAGATCAAGTCTGGGAATCTGGACATGAGGGTGCCTTCGTTGTCTTCAATTTATTTTGGTAATGAAAAGGTCAAAACTAAAACCTAATTCTACAGAATGATAGAAAACTCCGCGAGCTTTCAGAATATGTAATTAGTTTTAAAATAACTTATTTTTATAGTGACAATATATGAGAAATACAGAGTGAAACTTTTGTCGGGGTATATATATTGTAACACATTGATGGTGTGCTTATTTTGCACATGTACCAATTTCTTTATTTTTTTGTATATCCAATGATTAAATTCAAATAAAATATATGAAATAAAAGTACATGTTAAGTTGTATGATACGTGTAAGTTTGAGTTTGATTTGTATTCATTATCATCAAAAATTAGATTTAAAAAAATCTGCCACAACTTATGAGACACCCTGTAATCAAAGTAAAATATATTACCAGTAAAGAAATGTGTTGCCTTTCCTATTTCAAAATAATATAAACCAAGTCCATTTAAATTAGGATAATTTGTAGAAAGAAGAATACGTGCCATTGATAATGATTCAAGAATAAGCCATTTAATTTTATGATGAATTTTAGATAAAATATGTGAACAGAATTGATTAAGTATTGGATCAGGTAATCGATAAATATAATCATTCAAGTAATGGTTCATTAAACTCAAATGATTTGTGAAAATCAGATCATTTAAAATATTATTTAATCGTTTATTAACACCGAACAAGGAATAAAGTAGTGCAACATTGTTCACTTTTTGAAAATAATCAAAAGAATTGCATCGGATAAATCAGTCAATTGACGACATAGATATTCCATGTCTTTCTTCAGTTGTCTATTCTTTTTTAGCTTGAAACTGTTTATATATTTACTCACTTGTTCTATTTAACCCATGTTGTTGAAGAAAATAATGATATAATTTTTATATAGTCTGACTCGACAATGAATAAACCGATGAAAGAATGATAATATTTCTCTCTCTTATTCTCATTCAATATATTTGCTATAATGATCATTTACAATTACTGATGACTTCTTCTATCCTGATAAAAGGAGATCTATATTTCAACAAAACTAATAAACAGCTTTGTTGGAATTGGGTCAATTGTTGACGAACTTACTTCTCTTAAGCTAAATCGTCAGTGTACTTAAATTACAACACCAATTTACATTCAATATTTATTAAATCATCTGTTAGTATTTGATACGAATGTTATTAGTTTCTGCTGTTTTGATCACTTGACTATATTGTTCTAAATCAATCCTTTTACCTATCAACTATTTTTCTATATCATGAGGGTGTGTGTGGATGTTTCAATCCTCGACAATCACAACCACACTCACACCCACACCATCATGGCGACGAGAAACAAAGACAGTATGTCGACATCTAGGAATAGTCAATTGTTTTAGCGAACGTATTGACGAAGAAATTGGAGGAATAGTGTCAAAAGAAAAGATAACAGATCCAAAAATGTTGAAGATTTTAGGAAATTTGAAGAAAGCCCAAAAAGAACAAACAGTCATTTTTCGACAAATTGATAAATCTAAAGTTTTTCATCTAGGAAAACCCGACATATATATAGAAAAATCAGCACAATACATGTCGAATATAAATGCTTATAAGGAGATCGATCAATCACCGCAAGAAGACATGATCAAGAGCACCGAAGAACTTTTAATTGATTTAATATAAAGAAAACTTTTACCATCCAAATATCTAGAAAAATTAAGACCATCTCGAACTGATTCAGAACTTCTACATCTCTACTATAACCCCAAAGATCATAAAATCGGAGAACCACTACGTCCAATTGTAGCTGGAATAAAATCTCCTATTTCAAAAATTTCATCTTTCCTGGATCGAATATTAAGACCTATCTTCGATAGAGTAACACCATATAGTTTAACTAACCCAATCGATCTTTTGAATGAACTAAAAAAATCCAAATAAAGGGAAAACAAAATTGTATACTTTTGATATAACTGACCTCTATACATCGATACCACAACATGAGGCAATCATGGCCGTTTGTGAAATGTTAGGACAGTATAACATCCGAAAAGTGAACGATGAGATTCCGATCAATACTATCCGTATTCTACTGAAACATGTTTTGAATAATTCTTACTTCACACTTCAATTACCAGGACAACCACCAAGATTCTTTCAACAAACGAGAGATGGGGCAATGGGGTCAGCATGTACCCAAGTTCTAGCTGACGTGTATATAAAAAAAATGGGAAAAGCCTCTTGTTGAACAACAAGACAAAGAAAAAGAACTATATCGTAGATTTCGAGATGACGTATTCTTAACAGCTCAAAAGACAATCGAAGAAATGAACAATATACTCATCGATTTAGAAAAAAAGATCCTAATATACAGATAACATTTAAAACAGGCCAATCGATTGATTATCTAGATATCAGAATAAGTGTCGAGATACACAATTTTTGAACAGAAGTCTATCGAAAAATTGGTGCACAACCATACATACTTCCATTTCATTCATCACATCCGTTAAATATTTTTAAAAATATTCCACTCTCAGCAGTACTCAGAGCAACTCGCATATGTTCGCATATTGAAGATTTAATAGAAAAAATCCAAAAAATCCGAATCATCTTGTTACTAAACAAATATCCACAGAAGTTTATAGATAAACATATAAATCGTTTCTATGAAACTCTCACAGGAAAAACTGGACCTGAATTACTACTAAGTGATCAACACAAAGCATTTCGTGATAAAGTTCTAGACGCACAATGGAATAAAAAACCAAAAAAAGGAATAGATTTCAACAGAGACGTTCTAGTTCACTTTACATATAGTTCATCACTAGCTCAATTTGGGGCAAAATTTCATCAAATATGGCATGCAATTTTCGAAGCGGCTACTTTTAGAAGACATCTCGGTAACATATGCACATCGCCTTACAGATAATTTGAGCAAAATTCTCATACACAAAAAAACCACCAAACAGTGTTATTAACCTTTACTACAATAAGAAAAATTAATAGAATAAGGATAAAAGATAATGGAAAAAATAGAAGGAATGAAAAAATTCATAAACATTCTAAAAAAGAGTATTTTACTAGGATGAATCAACGAATCAATACAATCGGAAAAACTTCAGCGAATTCCCATGTCGTTAATAATAACAGGAATATGAAATAGAAAAAATAAACAGTAGATACTTTCTTCTCTTTATATATATATATATTTGTTATTCGAAACATTGTCGAAAGAATATTTATTCATTTTTTTTATCACGCACACAAGTTGTTAGCTAAAAATATATCCCCGCCTGTTTCTACCATCTAACTCCTATCATTTATATTATATAAAAATATATTTCTTGTATATATATTTTTTTTCTTTAAAAAAGTACATTCTTTTCTAAATACTCATTAAAAATATTATTCATGTGTTGTTGATTCTTTATGTATACATATTGTCGATCACGAATATAGCTCTATTTTTCGCTACCATCTGACTCTTGACATCTACTTTATGTAAAAAAAGAGTATCTCTAATCTCGATAATGTTTTGTTTTTTGCTATAAAATAATTAACTCTAACACCCTCAGGCTTTTTCTATATAGATTTTCTTTTTTATTTTCTTTCTAAACATTTGTTAAACATTTTTTTCATGCTTGTTGATTTTTTATGGTTAACTACCAATATACCTTCACTCTACTCTACCTTTTCTTCTTTACCATCTGATTCTAGACAGCTATGTTGTGAAAAAAGAATGCTTCTTAATTTCTGATTTTCTATATATTTTTGCTTTCTGCTATAAGATAATTACCTATGACATTCTTTAACATTCTCTAATATACTCATTATTGTTAATTACTCATGCCACACCTTTCATATTACAGTACAACTCACCTCAATTCGTCTCAATTCTATTCAATGCTGTCATATCACGATAAAAATCATGTACTATCGTAAATCACATCATCATTTATTCCTTTCACGTATTATGACTTTTATAACTCTTATTGTTTCATATTATAATGATCCTCAAACGAACCCCAAACATATCATAAATAGATGCATGTTTGAAAAAAAAATTTTTATATTGAATACCAAAATCTCATCGTACAATAACACAACATCATTTAGTAAGTCGAAAGACCTAGCGTTTTATTTGTATGAAATAAATATCTATTGGAAAAACCTTGAAGATGCAAAAAAGACTGTTTCACCTTTTGAGAAATATCGTTGTTGACTTCTTGAATCAATACAATACAACTATCTTATAGACATTATTTATTATTTTCTGGCATCTTTTGAAAAATATCGATGCTGACTTGTTAAATCAATACAATATACATTATATATTATTTTCCTTAACTTCTTCAAATATATGGATGTTGACTTGCTAAATCAATTAAATCAATACGATTATCTTATATACATTATCTATTAATTTCTTTTACTTTTGTATTGCTCTAGCTTTTCCTTCTTAATTCTTTGCGTCGTTTCTTTTCAACTTTTTTTACCCTTCTGTCAAAGTGTTTGTATAATTTTTCTTCTCGATATTTATGTCGTTCTTGTCAATTACACCCCTCATTGATCTGTATCTAGCCTGTATCTAGCCTGACAAAGAAACATTCGAAACGCGTTGCTAACATTAGTCTATTGCTTATTTCTTATCTAACGAGGGAAGGTCCCCAGGTGCCACGCTCCGTTTTGAATCGGACATATGCCATTTTGTAGAGCTCAGTGAGACTAGCAAAAGCTTAAAAGGGTTCTTCCCCATGGGCCTTGGGAGTCGAGTTATGCCCTTTCTACTGAATTTTTGACCATTTTTTCGATATTGAATATTATTGTTCAAATGATTATTGCTCATGTTTTTCCAAAAAAGAGCAGTTTCCGAAAAGGATTGCCGGACTACATAAAGTATTTATGTGATTGCAGGCACAAGGTTGAAAACCGAGTAGATCAATACACGAGAGAAAGTAGAACCTCATTTGTGTCCGCTGAAGTGCTTGTGCATCCTTTCTCCTTTCTGGACGTCTTTGTTTGACGAGTCCATCGTCGGCAATGTTCAGCTCATACAGTGATTTAATTTGAAACCGTGACGGCATCTGAGCGGTGTCGACGAACCGATCTCTTGAATGACGTGCAAAGAGTGCACGAACGTTGTGAGAGTGTGCCATTTCATATGGAATTAATCCCGCTCGATTCACACTCGTTCTCAGGTACAAATCAGACTCCAGAAGACATTGAACGATCTCCGTTTTGTCTGATAAACATGCGAGATGCAGAGCATTATTATGGTACTCATCCTTTTCCTCGCCTGTCACTGAAGGCAATAAGTGACGAACTTGTTCAATATCTCCTCGGCAACAAGCATCGAGAAACGAGGAAGACGAGTTTATACGGATTGCGGCAGACGATGTACTGCCCATCATTGATTCGAGCTTTGGGACGTTTCGTTGTCTATCTTGTTACCTGAACCAGTGACGTATTCAGAATATTTTGTGAAACACGATCTAAAAGAAATGTTGAAGTATATAGGGTAGAATTTGAACCCACTTCTCCAGCTCCCTCGCTCACAGACCGTGACAGACATTTTAATTAATTATATAATTAATTAATTGACCATCAGAGACCATGACACACAGTTTAATTAACTAATTAACTAATTATTATATAATTAATGAAGCCATCATCACAGACCGATACAGACAGGCTCTACACACATCACAGACCGTGATAGACGGCTTCAAAGAGCTATCGAAGATCACATATAACTAACATCTAATTGGAATATATCTGGAGTATTTTCATTTTAAAGTTCTATACACTGAAGTAAGCATTGATGGAGAATTATGCCCCACGATAGACAAAAAAAAGATCAGTTTTCAGGGGATTACACACAATATCTAGATTGTGTTTCACATTTTAATCTCGCAGGGATTACGCTGACAGCTTTTTCTCTTATGTTGTCCGCCATATTCGATGGGTAATTTCTCATGAAACACAGCGGAGAACGCGAGAGAAAAATGTGCTGTATACCTCACTGACGTCGAGATGACTCATTAAAATATACAAATGTATACAATAAGATCGCGTGTGTTACCTAAAGGAAGTGAAGAAAGAGATAAAAAATCCAACAATAAAAATCAGTGCGCAGTTCGTCGTCATGCGTCATTCGATTTTCAATCTAATCAAGTAACAAGGCAACATGGTGAGTGCTAATAGATTAGCGTATAGATCTTTTCGTTTTTTTCAGCTTGATATTTAATTTTTGGTTTGTTTACGACAATACAGTCGGGCCAAAATGATAAGACCACCTGTTCGAAAGTGATTCTTTGCTCGCTCTCGACTATTATACAGTTTTGAGAAAAGAAAAGTCAATGTGATTGCATACAATCGACTATGCTCTTCTCAAAAAATGGAATCAGATTTCCTTAAAGCTACTGCCAACTTGGAGAAAATAAATCTTTATAAAAATTCTTTGATTTTTGCATGGTCAAAATTATAGGACCATCACTATTGCTATTTCGTTATTAATGAATCAGAGAGACGTTAGTTTTGCTGAAAAGTTACATATGCAGATAGAGAAGCTCCTTTTGTATATTTTGATAAAAAAGGGTTCAGAAATGATCTATGTTTGAGTTTAAAACGAAATTCTCTTAAACAAGCCAAATGGCTTGAAAACGTTGTCTGAGATCAGTATCATGACTAAGAAATTTTCAATTGACGTAAGAGTGATATTTTGATAACAGATTCGAATAGAAAACTTTCGTTGTTTCAAAATGAGATGTTCCCAAGCTCTGTACACTGTCTTGTTAGGGGCGTAGATATGGTGACAAAAAATCCTCTGTATTTGTGAAATCGCATTTGCACATATTTTTTATTTATTATGCAAATGGGCACACACCAACATGTTTTCGGACATGTTTACATGCGCTTGATCTGCTGCTGTCAAACGCATGGATTTTATAAAATTGTTGAATAAGATGATACATGTCTAGGCACAATACAGCAGAAGAATGACTTTTAAACTCTTGAACGAAATCGCTGCTAGTTTTTGTCACCATATCTACGCCCCTAACAAGACAGTGTACAGAGCTTGGGAACATCTCATTTTCAAACAGCGAAAATTTTCTATTCGAATCTGTTATCAAAATATCACTCTTACGTCAATTGAAAATTTCTTAGCCATGATACTGATCTCAGACAACGTTTTCAAGCCATTTGGCTTGTTTAAGAGAATTTCGTTTTAAACTCAAACATAGATCATTTCTGAACCCTTTTTTATCAAAATATACAAAAGGAGCTTCTCTATCTGCATATGTAACTTTTCAGCAAAACTAACGTCTCTCTGATTCATTAATAACGAAATAGCAATAGTGATGGTCCTATAATTTTGACCATGCAAAAATCAAAGAATTTTTATAAAGATTTATTTTCTCCAAGTTGGCAGTAGCTTTAAGGAAATCTGATTCCATTTTTTGAGAAGAGCATAGTCGATTGTATGCAATCACATTGACTTTTCTTTTTTCAAAACTGTGTAGTAGTCGAGAGCGAACAAAGAATCACTTTCGAACAGGTCGTCTTATCATTTTGACCACGATCGCAGTTGCACGAGTTTGATTGAACTTTAGTAGTATTTAGATGCATTCTTCTTCATGACACCTGGCATGTATGTGATCATTGTCATCGAAGAGAAAGAGTCTTATTGGGATCCCGGTTGGTATCTTCGCACACACGGGAAAATCGATTTTCAGACACCGAATCACTGTGAAGTAGTGGGAGGCACCTGATAGGCTCCGCGCTCTTCGACACTTTAAATGATTTGCCTTAATCTCAACTTTCTTGAGATGAAATGCTAGTACGAAACGGATATAGTAATGGCACAGAGTAGCTCAATGTGTAATAGGTTTCACAGTACGAAAAATGCGTTCGGTCAGGTTTGATGTGAGGCGAGGCCTTAAAAACATTTTTCTGATAATATTACCAATACATATAAAAAATAACCACATGCTTCTGTCTAGTTTTATTGTGGAGTCGAGAGGTATCGTACGAAGATAGGACACAGGTGAATTGTCCTATGACAAATGTCGATAGATGCACCATTCATCGAATGGGAAGAAGCTACTGCATTTTTTGACATATTTTAAACTGTAAAACCAAAGCAATCTTCGTTAAGGTGTTCTACAAGTGAAGAGAACAATTTTCGACGTGACTATAGTCACTTTAGTTCATTTCTGACCTGCAGAATTCCGTCATATAACCTAGACTTAAACTGAAAACATGAAATCACGTTGTGCCGAGAATCAGTATTTAAAAAGGTATGTAACACATCGATTTCTACCCATGATGGAGCTCTGTTAGACGCGTATAGGAGAAACCAGATGCGAGTCCAGACGATGTAGAAATTCAACTTTGTTTTCAACCTGCACAAAAATTCAAAAACGTTTTCCTTTCTAAACTATTTTGACAACACAATAGGGAGTTAAAGAGCTGAACGAGCAGCCAACTCCGGCGAGGATGAAAGATAGGCGTATCACATCTTTTTCGAAAACGTTTTTATTAACAAAGAACAAAATTTTCAATCGGAAAGTTGTTTTTGGAAAGAAAACGGATTCTTTTTCTTTTTCAAAAAAAGAAAAATTAATTACTTTCGTTTCCGAAAGTAAAAAAATTTTTCAAACCGACAAATTTTGTTTTCAAAAAACAGCGAAATCAATTTGTTTTGTTTTTGAAAAAAAAACAAAATAAGTCGTTTTCGTTTTCGATGAAAAAACGGATTTTCTAAAGGATACATTTTTTTCCGATAAATACCAAAAGCAACTGTTTTCCTTTTCCAAAGAAGCCATGACTCTCATACTGAAACATTTCGGTTTCGAAAAAAGAAAAAGAAAAATTTCTTTTTTGTGCGGTTTTCGGAAAAAAGTGACAAAACGATGAACAAAATGTGTCTCATTGGATCTGTATATTGTCACCCGCTATCTATGATCAGACAAGTGCTCAAAAAGTGACTTACGGGCCTGGCTAATCGAGTTTTTCGGAGTACATGAACAGTCGATTTTGTTTTTTTCCGAAAAGAAAGCAATCAATTCTCTTTTGTTTCGAGAAAAACAAAATGTGACACCCGTAATCAAAGATACCCTATACATATTTGCGCTTCAGAATACATAGGAGAAACTTAAAGCTTGGCAAAATGATCAAATTTCGTATAATTTATGTTAGAAAGGGATCAAATTTATTCTCTCTTTTCCATCATTCAAAGCATGATGCCCTGTTTTAACAAACAACCACGGCAGGAGAAACTTTTCACTGAGAGACCTTGTCGTAGAGATGAAAATAAGAACTCCAATGTCTGTTTTAGGTGAAGCTATGGATCACTAACCCTGACAAAGAAGATGGAATAACGAAATGCTGCATGAAAAAGCCACCGCAAGTTCTTCTGAATGCTGCCAATCGAGTAGGAAATACAGTGCCCGCCTTCGCTAATGTTTTATCAACGTTTGGTCGAGCGGCCATCATCGTCCTTGGTCTTTTATTCATTTTTCTTTTGGCTAGCAGCACTCTTGTGATTGGCATCATGGCACATTTTCGAGGCCCGTCATCGTGCACTTCACAGAGGAAAAGCAGAGCTCTCTCTAAGCTTGAACTTTCTCAGGGCCTCAGTCCATGGCTTTCTTTACCTCAATCTGAATCTGTTGTCATTCCACCTTTTTTTCATCCAAACGTTACTTTTCACCCCAGTGACTCTATGCCACCCTTGCCATCGATGCCACCCTTGCCATCGATGCCACCCTT